>JAAIXI010000236.1:13354022-13467372 GCA_013403645.1 Heliconius nattereri
CTGGCCAGCATTCACTGCCGTATAAAATAACAGGTATTCTCTTGTATATCAGCCGTCACCTCTGCTAGGAAGTCAGTCTGCATCGGTCCATTCGGCTACCACCACTTGACCCGAGGCTTACGTTTCTCGGCTACTTTTTTCTTCGGGGTGACGTTAAAGTCCAGAAGAAGATGATGTTGGGCCGTCAGGCTTTCGCCTGGAATTACTTTGCAGTTAGTTACTCTGCCCATATGACACTTCAATATGTTTGAGTTGAGTGGAACCCAATTTATACGTAATAAGGTGCCGAGGGTTCTTTTGGAAAAACATATTCGCGACGCCCAGATCAGACGCAATATAGGTTCTTAGAATATTTTCTCTCTCTACATTACGAAGACCGTATCTAAAATCCCCGTGAACACGTTCATACGGCTCAGCAACCTTACTGACGTGACCGTTCAAATCTCCTTCAACTAAAACCATTTCGGTAGACGGTATAGAAAGTAGAACCTCTTCATACTGCTCCCAGAGTGACTCTTTTTCGGACACGCTACAGCCGGCCTGCGGCGAATAGGCACTGATTAAGTTTGTAGTAATGCTTTCAATCAGCACCCTCACACGCATGAAGCTATTGCAGCGACCATCAGCTTCAAGAAGCCAGTTCTGAAGCTCTTCAGAAAGAACTACTGCCACACCGTTTTTACCCGAGGGTGACCCGGTGTATATAAGCCGGTAACACTGTCACTTATTGCCCTTCCAGCAAGCTTCCTGGAGGAAAGCACACTGGACCCGAAGTCTTATAAAAAAAATATTCACAAAATTTAAAAAATTATTTTTTCAAACAAAATAAACAATAAAACTATCGTTTTAAAATACAACGCCATTTGTAAAGTGTAACATAAACACGCACACACTTTCATACACACCTGTCAAAGCAGCAACGTCGCGCACGAATGTGTACGTCACACGAAATACAGGTAAGGATACAAATCGTGAAATGAAAAAAATCCTACGTCCAAACTGTTGAGGTATCTTGATTAATTTCTTTAGCTCTGGGTTTGAAAAATTTTACCCTATATGCAGTTTCAGTAAAAGGAGTGCTGCCTCTTCCTGTATATAATTTTTACTCAAAATCAAAAAGTTCATTTAATAAGAGATAAACATTAAAATATATTTTAATTTCAACAGTTTTATAAAAACTTCAAGTCTTCATATTATATATGTATGTATAAATATATAAAATATATTTAATTATCCCACTTAAAACTTATATGTAACAGCCTTTGATAACTAGTTGATTTGTCCGCTATCTTATAAAAAAAATTAAAATAAAAAAATTAAATCAGCTTCACGCTGTATCTTGCACACTGCAGGGTATGCAGAGGGAATCTAGTGTTAAGACACTCCTTCCCCACTCTCTGGCGAATTCTGGAGGCATTGCGTATTGAGTGGCAGAGCTCAACACCGTGCTTTGCCTCGACACCAGAGCGAAGAAATGGAAATATAAACAAATAAATATTTCACTTCCTCGAATGGGAATCAAACCCACAACCGATTATCTTATTAGTGAAATAAAATGTAATTAATTGTGGAACATATATATATATATATTATAACTATTACTATATTTTGTGCATTACAAATTGTATAACAGATTTATTAAAAAAACAATTTTAAAATAAATCATAGGCTGAACTGAACTTTCATTAATAATGAATGAATTAATTTATAATTTATAAACTCATTCATTCTTCCAAATAAATCCACCTAGTCTAAATGTCCCAGACATATCCCAATTAAAAATCCTCTCCCCTGGCCCTTCTCCGCCAGCTCCTGCAATAACTATCAGAGGCATTAAATGTTCTGCTGCTCTAGGAGGATGGGCTTCACGAGCACCAGGTTGTTTATCCCATTCTATTAACTGGGCCTTTCTTCTATCATTACTAGATGTACAAGCTTTATGTAGAAATTCATCAAATTCTTTATTTATAACATTTTTTAGGTGACGACTTAATTGAAATTCTCGCATATTGTGATAGGACATTCCGGAACCAAGTATTGCAATGCCTTCTTTCCTAAATTGATATAAAACTTGGCCTAATTTATAATGCTTTTCGGGGTCCTGGTGTGATAGAACTGATATTTGTACTATAGGAATATCTGCTGATGGGTTTATTAATATCATTGGTACAAACACCCCATGATCCCAACCCCTTTTTGGATCTAATTTTGAATCCATACCTGCTTTTTGTAATGTTGTATGGATACGTTGAGCCAGTTCTGGGTCTCCAGGTGCATCATATCTATATTTATATGTTTCTGGTGGAAAACCATAGTAATCAAAGTATAAATCATGGTGTACTCCTGAAGAAATTGTAACTTTGCTTTCCTCCCAATGGGCAGTAACAAGTATGATTGCTTTAACTTCTTTAAGATTTACATGTTTTTTCACATCGTCACGTAAGAAATGTGTCAGGCCTAGATGGTCTTTTTCTCCTAACAAAGGCATGGGACCTCCACCGTGGTTCACAAAAATTGCAGGAGCCAACACAGCCATCTTCTTAACACCACTGCTAAAATGCCTTATAACGTTCATAGACAATAACGTCATAAAAACAATGAACGTCACTTGTAATAAAATCGAGAATGTATTTAGAACTAGCATGTAGATAAATGTGGTTTCATTCAACAAGGAAAATAGCGTAATAAAATATAATATGCGGAAAAATCCTTGGAGCTTTACTATGAAGGTGAAATTTGATTTTTATAACTGAATTATGAAACGATAATTTGAATTAAATTATTTAGCGAATTTAATTTCCGTATATTTTGTCAACATTAGATTTGACATTTACCATGTAAGTTCGCTAAACGTCAGTTGCACTCACATGACTGAATTATCAAAATACGTTTAGTTTCTTAAGAAATTAAATTAAGTAAGTAACCAATAGAAACATATGATGAATAATTAGTATCATAAAACTAAATTCAATTATTTATATAAATATTCTTAGGAACAAAATGTTTATTTACATAACCGTAAAATGGACCACCCGTTAGAAACATTTTTTAGACTTTAACAATTTCATAATACCTTCAACTTTAAATATAAATAAAAAATATTAACTCTAAGCGTTACTTTACTAAATATAAGCGTTATAGTTTATTAACTAATAGGATTAACAGTCGGGACCTATAAGTCAATCTTCAATCAATAAAATCTTTACCAGGAACTCCGGATTCTTTAAAAAGGTCCCGACTGTTCCTAATAAACTATTGGGCCTGTTTATTTTCTTTTTAGTTTTATGCAGTCGGGATTATTGTTTTTTTAAATATTTTTTTTGTTTAACTTTTTTTGTTATAATTAATTATAGTAATCATAATCATGAATACATGATATACTTTTTTGAAATCTCCGTATTGAGCTCTTGAATTTGATACCCATATTGTGGTATTCGAAACGAAATATTTTTTTCTCACTAAGTCCTTCCCACAGCCGCCATGATTATTTTTTTAACGTTATCTAGCTAAGAACACTTGGGCTGCAAAGACAAATCTAACGATACCTTAATTATGTAAATCCGTTCAGCGGTTCTGGAGGTATAAGGCAATAAAGAATATAACATACATATGATAATAAAGAATATTAGATAGCTAGAGACAGTAAAGAAAATTACATAAAAATATCGAAAAAAGTCACAATAAAATCGAAAGGTCACTCACTCATCACGAAATCTCAGAAACTACAAGTGCTAGGAATCTCAAATTTTGCATAGAAGTTATTTATAGGACGTAGGTGCTCGCTAAGACGGGAACTTGCAATATTCCACTCCTAAGGGGTTGTTTTTGGAGTTGAAAGTTTATATGAAACTTCGTTACTACAAATGCTAGGAGTCTCATATTTTGCATGGACGTCACTTATAGGACGTACTCGTGGAGACAAAAATTAATAATAACGTAGTTCACACTGGCGAAGCCGCGGGCGGGCCGCTAGTACAAGATATGTGCGAAAAATATTACCCTTAGCAGTCGGGAAAACAATGTATCAAAACATATATGTATGATTAAGAAACGGAATGAACGGTTGGGATCCAATTCCCATTCGGGGGGATTTATATTTTCACATCTTCGCTAGATGGCACCAACGCTAAAGCCCGGCCTTGAGTTCCGCCACTCAACACGCAATGCCTCAATAAAATCGGCGGAAAGTAGCAAATAGAGGGTATTAACACTAGGTTCCATCTGCCTTCACTGCTGTGTGAGGGTTACAGCGTGAAGGTTTTTACAGGTGTTACAAAATATAAATCATTTCTATTCAGGCTGTATATGGGGCCAATGGATTCACCATACCATGTAAGTCTCTGCTATATTAATAATCTGTATAATAAAACAAATAATACTCTGCTAGTATATGGTTCCTTGATACTCTGTTTCTAAACGTCAGTGGCTAAAAATATTTTTATCGTGTGCTTTTTTATAACTCACATACTAAATACGCTCATTTTCATTCAAAGATTAAATAAAATAAACAAGTAAAAATCAAACAAAATAAAATGGGTTTGGCCGAATGCGGCATACCAGACGATAACCTACCTCCATGCTGGTCAGACGACGTTCGAATGAACGCTCTTTTTGCACCTTTCCGATTAAAATCCGCTAATCCCGAATCCTGGGAGATGAAAATGAAATTCTGGTCGGATATGGTGAGACAATGGTGTCGCTTTAAAGTTGATCCTATAGTGTCTGCGGCGGATGTGGGAATTGTGTTTCAGAGGAGGGGCAGGACTGCTGCCTGCATAGATATAGTTATTGAAGAAATGTTCAGGTATGATTTAAATGTTTTTCCCTTATTGATAAAAAACTGCTTATAATTGTTATAATGTTTTAATTTTTGAGCATATAAGCCATATTAATTTTATAATCTTTCAAAATTTATGCCTTGTTTTATGTTTTTTTAATTTTATTTTTTAATTTATTTATAGATTTAATTTGCATTTAATAGATTATTAAGTAATGATATCAGAAATTGATAAAACTTGCATGGTCACTAAATAATGTTAATATATTTGTTCTGTTCTGTTCTTTAATTACGGAGCTTGAAGTGTGCCAGTTGAGCACAAAATCACTTCGCTAATGTTTGTAAGAACTCACGAAAGAGGTTGTATGGTTAAAAAAAGAGAATATTACACAATAAAAAATAATAATATATTTAAATATTGCTTTCTGTCACTTGACAAAGAATACTAATGTTTTATACATATTGCTTATCATTTGTAATTCCCACATTGTTAAACAAATTATATATTTTGTAAATTATTCTCATTTATTTCATGTGTAGTAGTGGAGGTAGTGTCTGTAAAAGCAATAGATTCAATCCTCACATATTACAAGGTTATTTACATTTCTCCATTGTCATGCGAAAAAGAATAATATTAAATTTTTATAAATAAGAAATATCAGATTATGAATCATTAGCTGTTGTGGTGTAGTGGAGCTATGATTGACTGTCAACATGATGGTTTTAGTTTTAATCTCCATTTGGGGGAAATATTATATTTAAATTAGTATTATTATAGGCATAATTTTCATTTCCCTATTGAGGTAGACAAAGCTGACGTTGAGATCTGCCACTCTGTCTGTCTGTTTCTCTTGCACAAAATATTGCACATTAGACAGCAGAACCCATTGCATATAGTGAGGAAAAAAACAAAAAAATGTCAAGTGTATACATACATATGATAGTTGTTGGTTCCATAGTATGTATATACTATCAGAATTGTTTCAGTTGGCCCTTTTTATTAAAAAAATATGAGGACAACAACTAGTTTTAGAGTTGGTTCTCTATGGGTCAATTCATTATTTTTATGTCTACGCTTAATAAGAAACTGTGATATTAAGTGTGGTTAAGTTATGAGCTCCATATTCAATGTTTCCCTTTTTTTAGCTTTATGCTGCATACAACACAGGGAAGTTAATATATATTAAAATCACTCCTCCTACCATCAAGTTTAGTCAAACACAGTTCCATTGGGCTATTACAGCCTTACCCATCAATATTATTAAAATAAAACTGAAATTCCAGTTCTGGCGAACTATCTCCTCTTTCAAAATATCAACAAATACTCTACAATGGGCCCGAGGGGTGGGTCAAATGGGGTGCACGTCTGGCATTCAAACCTGCGGTCTTTGCGTTGACAGCAGTCACATCACTACTTCCTGCTCGACAAGTGATTGATTCTAATGGCATGCCAAAAGCAAATATTGATCCTACACAGAGATTTGTATTGGAAAGTGCTGTTAAGGTTAGTTGACTATGATTTTCTTATTATTTTAGTACAATGTGGTTGATGTGTTGTGTCCATCCTGAAGTAGTTTTAGGATTCATGACCTCATGGCTGCCGCAAGTCATTGACCATATTGTACAAATGTAATATTTTATGATTTAACTTTTAACTTAATATATTAAAACTGGGATAGATTTATATTTCCATATTATTATTGTTATGTTGAAGAGTTTATTTGGTCATATGCTCTTATTTTAAGTACTGGTTTGAATTGAAAAAATATTTTTGTTTGATAGTTTTTTTGTTTTTTTGGAAAGAAGGCTGTAAGCTGTATTACATCATGTTAATTGTTTAATGGAACCCACTCCCACTCTCTCTGATCAGATATCCATAATATCCACAGTAAGTTCAGTCCTACCTTGGATATTTGGAATGTGACAGCAATCAAGAATGTTTGGTATTAAAATGTATCAGCTTTATGCTGTATCCTGCACACAGCAGTGTAGGCAGAGGGAACCCAGTGTTAAGGCACTCCGTTCCTCACTTTCCGCCATAATTTGGAGGCATAGCATGTTGAGTGGCAGAACTCAAAGGAGTCGTTTGCTTCGTTACAAGAGCCAGAAAATGAAAAGTGGAGTTTGGAGCCTGCGCCACAACTGATCTCTATTAAGGAATACTTCAGATTTATGTTTTTTTTTACTTTATACTCTAGGATCAAGCAACAGATCTGCTAAATAATTTTCCACCCGATGCAGAAAAGATTGGCACATTAGAAGAGCTGATGAGAACAACCAATTATATTAATAAAGAAGTTTTCGAAGTACTTCTGGGTTATTTGGTCAGTCAAAGCATGTGTGTGAAGAGTGGGGATGTAATTAAGTTAGGTAAGTTGTTACAAAAACGCAGCGTAATGCTGTATCCCGCATATAGCAGAGTAGGTAAATCAGTGTTTTGACACTCTTATCTTTCCGCCCGAATTCGAGACATTGCATGGTTGCAGTTAGTTATAGTAGTAGTAGTAGATAGTTATTGCTCTTAATGAAGATTAAGAAAATAATGAAGATGAATTTAATCATTTCATTTCTCCGGTCTTGTAAATGAAATGCGGCATAAACTTCAGTCACTCAATAAGCAAAGTGTTAGACTTAGCTCGATACGATTCCTTTGTATCGAGCTAAGTCGAAATTCTTATATGCAGGTTATTTATTCGTTATTTAGTCAGTTTTGAAAAGGCACGATTTCTAATCTCGATACGTATAAACTTTCCTAAGTGTAGAATAACATCTGAAAAAAAAATTTTTGAGTCCTATTTCTGTTAGTGTACAATTTATAATACATAATTATATATACATAAGAAATATTTATAATATTAAACGAGGCCGTGCTTCTGTAAACGCCCTGATTGGGAGTTCGATTCTCACTCGGGGGAATGAAATATTGAATATTTTAATTTCCTCGCTCTGGTAACGAACGAGGCCAAGCGCAGCGATAAACTCCTCCATTCAACACGTAATATTTCAAGAATTCAGTGTCTTAATAGAGAACGAACGGTTGCCAGATTCCATCTGCCGATCCTGCTTTTTGCGAGTTGCAGCGTGAAACTAAAAATATAATGTACATATATATTTAATTTCAGCGGAACCAAACAAAAAAGTTAATCCAGTCTCCGAATTAGATGAAGCGCTAGTGAAATTAATGAGCGCCGAGACCCGTCTATCGTTGGACGCGACGCGACTGTCGCGCGACGTTTCTGTCGCAGAAGGGGAGGCCAGGGCCGCCATTAAACTGGGGAATAAAGTTGCTGTGAGTTTTTATTATAGCTTTTAAAAGAAATATAGAATAAGTCACAAAAAAATTAAATATTATCAAAGAGAAAAAATGCAGCTTATAAAGAAATCCATTTTAAATTACTACTTTCGAATTTATTTCACGAATATTTTTAACACTTTGTATTGTTAATGTTAATGTTATTCCACTCTTAAGTTATAAACATGTTCTTTAAGAAAATGTTTAAAAATTGAACAGGATTTGATCCGCGCCTCAAGTTTACCGTCCGAGTGCTCCGACCACTAAGCCATACGTTCATCAAGCTATGCTGTAATTATATTTATCTTGGACGGTTTCCAAGAGGCGCGGTTTCGAATGCATTGCAATTACTTTGAATGTTTTTTACGTTTTTAAAGTACTGGTTCAAAAATATAAATCGTCAATATCTAACTTAACTTTGTATATTTATTTAAAATTACAGGCAAAGAATTATTTAAGAAGAAAAATGAAAGCCCAACAGCGTCTAGAAAAATGTGAAGCCGCCTTAGAAAATATAAAGGAACTATTACAACAGACTCGCAACACAGATATCAATAATGTTGTTGTTGACACATACAGGTTGGCTTTTTTAAGTACAGTGAATTTAGTGGTATGATTTGGTGCTTTTTTTTTTTAAGTTTCGAATTGATCACTTGAGAATTCAGGTTTCTATTTTTCATCCGAATTCAAGACAATGCTATGTGGCGAAACCCAACACTGTACTTTGTCTTATTAGAGCGGGTCAATGAAATTATTTTGCGTCGCATTAGAAACACGAAGCCAAATTTTTGCTTTGTTTTGCCAATGATTTATTTATTATTATATTCTCATGCACATATCTAGTATTCACTTGCTAGTCGAGTGGCGGAACTCATCTTAAATTTATATCAATACAAATTTATATCAAACACATACACACGCACTCGCGCATGTAATGTCACTCAAAAAGGCTTAAGGTCACTGTAAAAGCTAAAGAACTTTGTTCGGGTTGAAATTAGTGGACTGTATAACATAGGCGTTTAATAAAGGAAACTTTGACACGACAAATTTAGGTGTATCGGTGACGCGACATAAGCAAAGAGAAAAGAAATGAATGGCACAGTGCACACTTCGCACATCTCATAGCAGGCTCCGTTGTCGTCAGTTGTCCCGCGCATGCGCGCAGCCAAAGTAGCGCCATCCTGCGGCATCAGTCACTAAATTGTCGATAATAATGAATCACTCAATACCAAGATGTATGAAAGACCTTAAGAATTTTTTGCTTACAAATATTAACGATTCTTGTTTTTGTTTTCCTTTTTCAGAAAAAGCACACAAGCAATGAAACAGAGTATCAAAGACGGCAGCTTAGAAGATGGCGGCGTTTATGACACTATGGATGAACTTAAAGAGGTACGTTTTTTTTGTGGAGAAACAATAGACACTCCATTCCCCACTACATACCTGCTATATGCGGAATACAGCGTGAAAGAAAAAGGAACAGTAGGTTCAAATATATATTTTTACATCTGTCTTCTTTCTTATATGAATTTCAGACTGAAGCTATATTAAAGAATTTAAATCCGTATGAGAACCGATTTGGATTATAATTTGCATCAAATCAGCTTAATTACCTGTAAAATATTTTATTAATTGAATTTTGTCGAAGTATATGTAATAGTTTAATCTGAGTTATGGTAATTAAATTTTAAGTTTATTTTTTTGTGGTTTTTTTTAAATAAAATCTTTTTTCTTAAATATTTTTTTTTTAGTTTTTAAAAAAACAAGTAACAATATCTTCATTTTATATGAATCAAATTCATCAAACCCTTTATACAAATAAAATATTTTTTTGGCATTTTGCTCTCTAATCATCTCCTATTTATGAGGCAAACGATAAGTATATTTCACCAAAAAACCTTTTCTTTTCCCAGGTTATGGAGAATTACAATGAAATTGAGAAAGCACTGAGTGGTAACATAGATGACTTGGACACTACCGAGTTAGAGCAGGAGTTGAATGAGCTGATGTCAGGTCCAGGATCTGGAGGAACACCTGGGAAGAAGGAGGAAAGAAAAGGTATGGCGAAAATTATTTTCTTTATTATATACAGTGTGTAACATGATCGAAGACGATGGATATGTATAATATTGAGATATTTTCGTGTTTTTGTGTTCAATCATTTTTAATATATCGACTAATATTTGTACTGTACGAAACTCCTACTATTGAGTAACTTTGAGAAAAAAACATCAGAAAAACCTAGTGTAATGCAGAACATCAAAGAAAGTTATTACTAAATTATTTTAAATCATATTCAACAGATGTATGTAAAATCAATTTGTAAAAATGATAATTTGATTTTTATGCAATGCATTGCTTTATAGAATATATCAATTATGATATATATTGATATTGTATACAATCTAATATATCAAAACTTTTTTTCAACTATCAGCTCCAGCTCCAAAATTACCCTCCCCTCCCAAGATATTACCACAAGGGAGGAAAGAGAAAGATTTCATATTTGACGGTGAGGAACAAATGTTGGCGGAACTCAACAATTTGGGGTTAGAAGATGTCCCCAGAGCAATGTTAGCTGAAGGAAGTGGTGAGATATCTTTTTTTTAATTTTACTCCGGAAATAATGCAAATAATTCAAACCCCCGAATAGGAATGAAACATCCAATTTACTGTCAACATAGGAGCACCTTACTTTATATTTTGGAAAGATAATTAAATCAATTAAAAAAAATCATACTTCATTCAATTCAACTCTAGCCTTCATTTTTAAATAAACGTAAATATTTTTGTCTTTGCAATTTGAATACAAAATCAAAACTGATATTTTGATCATTGTTTTTAGAAAACGTGTAAAAAATTTAACGTAGCCAGATTTGATATAACAGACATACGTTCTTATTAAGCTACGCCGATATTCCTATATGCGCGCTTCCTACTTATTTATATTTCCAATTGACGCTGGTTCAAACTCTGTTACGTTTAAACTTTGTTTTCTAAAATATGTTTTTTCTAAGTGTGGAATAACATTTCAAGATTATTAATAATTATATTTTCGTTTCTTTTTCTTAATATTAACTGGTTATAAACAAACAAAAATGTTTCCTAAACAAAATTTGTTTATTTTATTTCCATATAAATATAACAGGGCATCGTCCACCATCGAAATCAAAAGCCAAAGACAAGAAGGAACAACCATCACAAGCTTGGTATCCACGTTCCTCGGAAGCCGTATCCTCGAAGACCTGGTCATCACTAGACAAATCCCTGGAGCAAATGGCCAAAGAGTATGTAGAGGTGCGCCAGGATGAGAGGATACATCCTGGTGAGAGAATAGGTGGTTTGTTTTCACGCGATTATTGTTAATATTTTTTCTAACATTTTATAAATTGTAACATTTACTCCATTTTGAGGCCGTCGTGGTGCAAAGGCACCAGGGCGCTACTGTAAACGCGATGATCGTGATTTCAACTCCCACTCGGGGGAATGAAATATTTAATATTTTCAGTCACTCCTCCAAGTACCTTGTAGTGTGCCTACCCTGGGGTGTTACAGCTAGATACAGTGTGGAGCTAAAAAAAAAACTTGAGGTTGGATGATGCCTAAAGAGTTTTTATGTCTTAATCTCATATATTTACTTAGTGACACAATTCTTTTTTCTCAGGACAATCTCTAAACGTGGACTTCAAGACACCTCCTAAACATTATGGGGCTGAGTTCCAAGTGAGAGACCACAAGGAGGCGGACGGAGTGTGGCTGTACAGTAGTCAAGATGAACTAGCTGCTAGCACTGCCTATTGTAGGTGAGAATCTTACACCTGTTTATATTGTTTATTCAATTTAACCTTCACAATCCTACGTTAATACAGCGGTCGTGGTCCCGGATAGACTGAGGTGGCATCCGTCTGTCAGCGACACAATTGTTATATCAAATTACTGCCAAAGTTTCTTTAAATAAAAGTAAAATGAGCTGACTAAATCATTTCTTCTCGTGTTGTATGTAAGCTCGAGAGTTTGAAGGTTAATTAATTAATTTATTTATTCAGATTCGGAAGTGGTAATTAACTTAAGTAAATTTTACTACAATAAGTTTTTTAATTCTATGTTTCTTATCACTTAATGCATTACCTATTAAGGCCGAATTGAATGCCGAATGCAAATGAGTACCTTGCGTGCTTTGCTATGCCACCAACTAAAAAAAAAACCATTGGAATGACAGTGGTGCCATCTCAGAAACCTTCATGCACAGCAAAATTTTGCTAAAAATCATTTCATGATCAAATGCATAGTTTACAATTCTATAAAGGACATACAGACAAACATTCATTTTTATGTATAAAGTTTGGCTATAATATATTAATAACTTTAAGCGGGCGAAAGTGCGTTTGGGTCGCTAGTTTTAAATATATATTAATTATTGCAGTTCAGAAAGTCCAGGCAAGAACATTAGCAATTTCCAAATGGCACCCGGAGGAGAACGAAAGAAGACGGAGCCCTGGCCAAAGGATGATAGTAATCCAGAGGATTTAGAACTAAGATTGAAAAACTTGAAAGGATTTAATTTATAACATTTTATAATATGTCTTTTTTTTTTCGAAAAAAAAAAAAAAGAAATCATGTGAGTATTTTTTTGTTATTATTGTAAAAAGGTGTGAATTTGCCCCTAATTTTATATAGTTAATATCTGATTTATTAATAGTACATAGTTAATACTATCGTTTAATAATTGTAACATTTTCTTAACTTCCTTTTTTATATGTTTATTTTTTTAGCATTACGGATGATGTAAGAAAATAACTTTTTCAAGTCTTATTAAGGTTCTAAATCTTTTTTAAATTAATGTATTTGCTATGTTTTATATATAGATATATTTCTTTCATTTTACTTTTTTCAGGAAATACCATACTACTATTACTTGTGATATATATTATTACTTGAGTTTCTATAAGTTTTTCTGAATTTACTTTTTTATTACAATTTATAATCATCAGAGATTAGATATAATTATTTAGACATAGCGAAGACCTAATTTAAATAATAATAAATTTAATATAAACATTTCGATTAAATAAATGATTGCGACTTTATGAATAGGTTTATATTTTTAAGGTAGTCTTATATTTTAATACAAAAAATCGTCAAGCACATTAATATTTCTCAGACATATGTAACAATTAATTTTTATTTCTAATTCTGAAAAAAAAAAGAATCAAGAAATTCTATAAAAATCTTTAAATAGTTTGTAATTTGTACTCCATTAATACATTTGGTAATGTGCTAATTCAATTTATCTTAAAGTATTTACTTTGTGAATTAGCATAACGATAGAATATAAATAATAAATATTTTAGAGCTTTGTATATTAAAATAAAAATAGTTTTAAAATGTTATTTATAATTATTAAGAATGTATGAAATTGATATGTTGTACTTACGGGTATCTAGTTCAATTCCTTGCCTGTATATAATTATAAATCTTAAAATCCCCACTACTAAGCAATTTTTAGGAGCAATTGCGAAACCATCATACTTAAAGGAACACTTGTTGGTTATTTGTTTGTCTAACACTTTTTTTCTCAGAAACGTGTGAAAATGTTGAGCTAATAACTAATACTAAGTACTCGGGTATACATACCATTACCTTGGAGCCCAAAAAAAATAGGTAAAAAAATCTAAAGTTACAGCATTAAAATCGCAGCGTAATTAAAAGCAATAGGATAGGGATATATATTAAAGGTCAAAACCATTATAAACTTATATTTATATTTAATTTCCCACAAAATAAGTGCATACGCCCACATTTTAAATTAGTCAACTTTTATAAACTCTATTTCCCGTTGACCTACAATCATGAAATTTTTTGTAATTCGTATTGTGTATCAACTTCATACATTCATTTCTTTTAATAAAAATAATATAATTAATGTATATAGAACAAAAAATATATTCAATTCTAGAATTATAGATATAAACAAAATGAATTGAAAATGGTAAAAAAATTCTAACGCATGCATGATATATTTAGTCTACGTAAAAATAAAAAAATAAGAAAAAAAATATGCTTATTTTAGAATTAATATTTTTATAATTA
Organism: Heliconius nattereri; assembly: GCA_013403645.1. Taxonomy (NCBI): domain Eukaryota; kingdom Metazoa; phylum Arthropoda; class Insecta; order Lepidoptera; family Nymphalidae; genus Heliconius; species Heliconius nattereri. The sequence continues at coordinate 13,368,182 of JAAIXI010000236.1, forward strand.
TTTGTGATATAATAATGATAAAAAAACGATATACCTTTTTTTTCTATTGTTTTCTAGAGACCTTCTCGTAAAGTAAACCAACCTAAAAACACATACAAATTAGTGTAATTACAATAACACGCTACGAAGATGCAGATGGTCCGATGCATCGGCACGGCGGAATGCGTCAGACGCGAGCCGGCCGATGTGAGCCTTCAGGCCTTCCATTTTAATGTCTTTGTGGAGAGTAGAATTTCGCACATAATATGGTGCTTGAGTCACTCGCCGTAAGGCGAGGTTCTGGACCACCTGCAAGATTTTTCGTTGGTTTTCGCTGACGAGGGCGTACCACGCCAGGCTAGCGTATGTCAAGTGAGGCCTGACTGACTCGCACTGGCGAAATTCGTCCCTTTTAAACCCCCTTTTGTTTTGTATCAAAGTGACTGATTGTGAGCTTATCAATTCTCACAACCGTTTTTGAAACTCCACCAGTTGTCACAAAAAAATATTTTTTTTCTATATTTTAGTGATATGTGAACCCAAGCATTCTTACAATCACGTATACCAGTAATATCAGCTAATTTTACGAAGATTAGTTATAAATAAACATTTAATGTACTATAAACTTTGATTCAATTATCACTTTTAAATGTGCCAATGGTGATCCTTTCCATTCTCACTCTGAGCAGAAATCATAAGAGTGTGAACGTATCCATTCTCATAATAATGTAATATATATAATGTATATATATATTATAATTACTATAAATTATTCATTAATGCATTTTTACAATACTAACTTAAAAATAAACCATTAACCAATATTATCTTAACATTAACTGCTTATAAAATATATCCTGAATAAAATATGAATTATTTATTTCTTCTAGTACAGTTTTAATGACTTAACAAAATTAAACTTTTCATTAATTTATATAAGAAATTCTCTAGATACATTTTATAGTATCTACATTTTATCAAAATTACTTATCATTGTCACTATTGTCAGTACTACTGTCACGGTCTGTTATGTCATCACTTCTAAAGCGGCTACATGAACCCATGGTGACATTCGATCGGCGGCTACAGTTGTTTACGCTTATTTTTACATGCAGTAAGCCCGGGTATGGCTGCCAGCCTATAACGATAATTTCCTAGCACTTCAATGACTATAGGATCCTATGTATGATGGTAGGAGCTTTTTGCTTTTGCCATCGTTATTAAAGTTAATTTTGGTATTTTTTTTTCTTTTTGTTTTTTTGTTCATTTTTAATTTTTTTTTTACATCTTTACGAATATCAGTTAAATTAATTTCTTCACAAGGGTTTTGTACTATTTCGTTTAATCTAGGATCGATCTCTGCTTTTATACAAGTTCCGAATAAAACTTTCGCCGGTGTTTTATCAACGGTCTTTTGATTTGTATTATTTATTCCCTATTGAATTTTGCCAATTGCATTATCCCAATCTTTTTCATTTTGATTCAAATTTTGAGCGGTTAAAGAGTTCAGAATTGTACGGTTATATCTTTCAACTTGCCCATTGGATCTTGGGCTAGCAACAGCGTTAAGTATATGTTTAATTCTTTTATCGAGACAAAATCGTTTAATACGAAATATATAAAATATATCATCTAATTCTTTAATAGTATTTATTGATTTGGTATTACGTACTGGTCTAATAAATATAATTTTTGTGAACGCATCTATAACAACTAACAAATAAGAGTATTCTCTTTTTGATTTGACAAATTGTCCCAAGTGGTCAACGTGTAAGGTATGGAAAGGTATTTATATTTTTGTAATTGGATGTAAATGGCCTTTTTTTGAAGAATCTTTCTGGGAATATGCACCTTCTATACATGCTTGAACATATTTTTTTACAAACTTCGACATTTTAAGAAACCACTTTTTTTTACTCTAAAATGACCGATTTCATCGTGATTTAAGCGAAAAATTTGCCATCTGGCTCCTTTAGGTACTACCCACCTTAATTTACTTTTATCACCATTTAAACACCTATACAGTCTGTTATCTTTTATCACTGATTCTATTTAATTCAGAGTACATCACGGATTCTATTTAATTCAGAGTCACCTATTTCTAAAGTCTGTAACCAATCATCTTTATCTATAGTCATAATTTTAGGATACTGATCTAAAACAGTTTCGTCATTAATGATACCGGGATTTCGCGATGAAGGATCTATATGTTGCATTTTCGAGCCCGGTCTATACTCTACGTCACATTAAAATTCCTATAACAGAAGCCACCATCGAGCGATTCGTAGAATTAAATCCCGTTTTGTAAACGTTGAGCGCAACGCACTACAATCTGTTATCATTTTGAATACGACGTGTATTCAAAATGATAACAGATGAACTCTAACAGGTGAACTCTAAATTTTCTTAATGAACGCACTACAGCTAAAGTCTCAAGCTCGTAAGCATGAAAATTTTTCTCTTCGGGAGAAGTTTGCCGGCTGTAATAAGCAACTGGTTTAAAAGGTTCATCAGATTTTAAACGTTGTACCAACATGCTACTTATACCTATGCTACTGGCGTCAGTATGTAGTTCTATCTCAGCTGAGGGGTCATATATGGCTAGTGCGAATCTGTGACCTAGAATATTTTTAAGGTTTTGAAACGATTTTTCTTGTTCTAACCATTCCCAATTCCCCATTACCTGTTTTTAATAATTTATTTAACGTATAGGGCTACTGATTGTTTTAAGCAATATAGCGGTTAGATTGTGAGATCGCTATTTAATATTTATTTTGCACTTATGGAGTAAAATTAAAGATCCAAATTTTGTGGAGAAATCGTCCAAATTTATTTAATGCACCAGACACGTGAAGAGAAAATAATGTAACACTCACAGATGGAAAGATAGAAAATTGAATGCAAGCAAGGAGAGCAATAGATATACAAGTGAACGTCGCAAGCGATTATAACCGACTCTTTAAACGTGGCGATCCTGGCTAGCAGCCTACGACACGCACACCAAAAAACTCGAAACAGGTTTACAATTCAAATGCGCTGCGTCCGGATGATTCTAATAAATATAATAATTGTACATAGTAATATTAATTTTGCGTTACAAAATATAATATGAAATGTTCACTGCAGTCCTAGTTACCCCCCTCTTAGAGACCTGGTTAAGGGCGATAGTAGTCTGGTTTTTCTTGCTGTGGTGATGGTGGAGGTGGTGATTCTAAAACTAATAGTTCAGCCTTCATGTCTGCTAAAGTCAAGGGCTTCATCAGTTTTTCTGCACTACGCAATAATGTATGTTTTCTTTTTGTAACAAATTTATCTACCGGAAGTAAATCGCCAAGTTCAGGTAATAATTCTGCTAGAGTTTTGGGCTGCATTGCACGTTGAGTTTTTGACGATGGGTCGAAATCTGGTAAAATATTTTTGTGATTGATATTACTAGAATACGCAACTGGCTGAGTCGTGAGAGAATTTATAATTTGTACAATATCCTTTGAAGTAAAAGCTGGACTTTCCGACCTTTTATGTTTTTGTGCGACGGAGTGCCACGATCACTCCTTCGATGTTCGCTGGCTCGGCGGCGGCTACGACTTGCTCGCAGCTGCGGCTCGTAATCAGCGGCTTGCGTAGGAATGCGCGAAGCCCGTTGATCACTGTGTTAAAAACGCGCACCGCCGGCAGTGCAGGCCAGCAGTGGGCTTCGTTCCCTGCCATTTTATCTCTAGTACCTCTGGAGCGACGATTGCCAAGACCATCAGCAGCGTGCAGGATACGGCGGCTGCTGGTGCTGTGACCGCGGTGTTCGCGCCCAGTGGTGCAAAAGGCCCGGCTGCGACTACATCTGGTCGCATCTCGACTCGATTTGCGCCCCTGGCGCTCCGGTGTCTCCAGGCACCGTTGCTCTGTTGATCTGCCCCCTCGTTGCATCTCGAGCATGAACATGACATATATTATTTAATTATACAATTAATTTATGACAATATATGTGTGGGACAAAAATCAAACAGAACTATGATATGGATAGATAACAAGAGTAGTTCATCATTTAGTAACCTTAATGTTTTCGGTAAATAATATATCAGTAGGTTTGGCACAAGCTTTATACATACAAAGATTACGCGATATTTACAAAACAATATCTGCCTAGCCTGCGTTACACGGTCAGAGAGTAGCCCTAACCACGCGTCTCGCAAGCTAAGTTACTTTGAAATTGTTTGATAAATTGTTTATTCATTTATTAAAATTAACTCAGTATTCAATCATTCTACGTATCACATTATCAGGGAGTAGCCCTGACCAAATGTTTCACGAATTACGATTATATATGCAACAAAAATGCAAGAAAAAAGAAAAGAAAAACGTCAAATATTTTCCAGAGTTACATGCCACTTCTGAAGTATAATAGAAAAAAAAACTCACTTTTACTTATGTATTCCTTCACTTTATTCCTTGACCAATGGTACTCCTCCAGGTGTCTAGCCTCAATGCCGAGTCCAGAAGAACTGACTCGCACCCTGTAATATCTGTCATCCGGCTCGGCTGAGTCGGGAAATGGTACCAAGACGGGTGTCCTTTAACCAAGGTGTCTCGCTGCAACAGTTAATTCTGCTGCATCATTGGGGCTTGGCCTTGCAGCCAAGGGGGAAATCGGGGGAATAACTGAGAGAGATAGCGTGGGGGGGGGGAGGAAAAGTGATAAAAGGATGAGCTTGAATACCTCCTGGGCGGTCAGCCCAGCCGGGTGAGACTCACGGTTCCCCGTGCGAGGCCCAGCTTAGGCGACCAGCGACCGAGAAGGCAGCTCAGGAGTCAGATTTGAGGGAGGTAAGGATATCCTTTGGTAGGCGCCGTTTGTCTGGTGGCCTGTTATGCCACGGCGCGATGTCGTTGAGGTGGGGGTGGCCTGAGACATCGGCACGGCGGAATGCGTTGCGCGCAAGCCGGCCGTTGTGATCCTCCTGGCTCTCTTTTCTGAGGTCCCGCTGGAGAGTGGAGTTCCTAACGTAATAGGGAGCCTGGGTGACGCGCCGGAGAGCGACGTTTTGACCCACCTGAAGGACCTTGTGCTGGGGCGTACTTGCAAGCGCGTACCAGCCCGTGGTAGCGTATGTGAGATGTGGCCTCACGAAGCTCTTGTACAGCGAGAGTTTGGTCCGCAGCGGAAGACGGGAGCGGAGCAGTGGTGCAGCATGAAGAGCGCCATTTTTGCAGCATCAGCAGCTTTTTTCACTTGTTACGTCATCTTCAATTGCCTATCAATGACGACACCAAGGTAGGGGACCTGCTGGCCGAGCAGGTGCAGCGGAGGAGGCGGTCTCAGGCGGCTCCCAAACGTGCTTGCTTGGGTCTTAGCCACACTGAGAGTGAGCCTCCACTCCGACACCCAGCCAGGCAGCAGCTCGAGGGTGCGCTGGAGCTTGACGGCGGCGTTTTCCGGGCTTAGACTCTTCGTGAGCAGGGCGATGTCGTCGGCATAGAGTGCCAACATAGAGCCCTGCTCTGATGGGATGTCATCTGTGTACCAAGAGTACAGGGCAGGAGAGAGGGTTTTTTTTTTTTTTTTTATATGTTCTCTGGCAACCTCCATCGTGAGGAACGGAGACCTTGGATGCAGATGTTTTGTGTTTTCCTCGTGTGTTTTATTAAAAGTTTTGTTTGTGGGGACACACCACTTTGTTGAGATAATTTTACTGCTATTCTTCAATTTGCCTTTTCCTGTACATTTGTTTTACACTAAGTTTTAATAAAATTGAGCCAAAATTACGAAGTTTACACTGTTTTCTTTACTTTTGGTGATTTGGGATATTTTTCTAAAAATACGCTTTGGACAATATAAATTTAAATTTTTCCTTCATTTTTCTTTCTATTTGAAAACTATTAAGATTGCTTGTGATGCGCTGGCGCCTTAGTGAGACTATCTGGCGCATTGGTAATTGTCACTGCCACCCGTTTTTACCATTTTCCAGAATGTGCTAAGGGGCATATTCTGGTCAGGAGTCATACTTTCCATTCTGGTGTATAATACCGGGGAGTGAGGGCCACATTTTGCCAGACGGCTCTTGCGGCGTTTGGGTGGGCGACCTGTTGCGTTGCATACGGCCTGGATTTCTGCCCATTTTAATGTGCTGATGAAATTCAGGCACGTATGTTCCGCCGGGTATGCATTCCCAGGCGCAGGGTGCACTCGCTTGGTCCCCGTTGCATGTTCCGCCGATACGACCTTAGCAATACGCCACGCTTGAGCGAGCCAGGGATTCCCACCGCTTTCTGACGGGGCAGTCCTCGCTAAAAGCGTTGTGGTCTGTGCGGTCAATCTTAGCCCTAATGCAATTTTTGCAAGTAGGGGTAACATTGACCGACAGCATTTCACAAGCTGCCTTTAGATGTGGGCCCCCACAGTGGCTGCAGACGTCCGCCTCCTCAGTGCAGTACCTCTTCGTGTGGCCGTATGCCAAACACCGGGAGCACTGCACTAGGGGCGACTGGTCCAAGACCCTGACCCTCTGCAGATCCACTCTTAGAGCTCCTAGTTCTGTCGCTCTCCTCCATATGATGGGGGAAACCGACAGCACCAGGTGGCTCGTGTGGGGGTTTCTGGCCTTTTTTCGGAACCTGACCTGAATCTTGCCGTCCTCCTCGGCAAGGCCGTCGAACACCTCCCGGTTTTGTTTCCTGAGAGCCTGGAGCACCTCCTCGTCTGAGTTGATGTTCAACAGGTCTCTCAGGACAATCATTGGGTCTCGGTTCTTGACCTCCTCGACGCGGAGGCGACCGGCCTCCAGTCGTTCCCTGGCTTTGTCCCTGTCCTCTAGGGTCGGGCAGCCGAGGACAATCCTCGCGTCCTTAGCTTTTCGGACCCTCTCTACCTTAATCCAACCCTCTTTTGCGTCCACCGCTTTGCGTACTCGCTCCAGGACCTCCTCCCCTGTCTCCAATACATCCTCTGAGGAGACGATGATGGAGTGCAGGGCAGGTTGCACCGGCATCGGCTTGGTCGCAAGTGCGGTGACGCAGGCATACGAAGAGGGTGGATTTGCCAGCAAGGTGGTATTTTTGACGAGCGCCATCTTCAAATCCCGCATTTGCTCGGAATTTTCTGATAACAGCCTCGAGTGCTCCTCGATTTTTCGAGCGAGCTCCCCCTCCTGCTCATTGCACTCGGGCTGTTTTTTGGGCGGCTCCTTTGGCGCCCCTACGCCGTTTTGCTCTGCCTCCGCCTCCTTCACGAGTTGGTATAACCTCTCTATCGCGCCCGTGACCTCTGCTTTAATGTCGGACTTTAAGTTACGCGAGTTTCCGAGGTGGATTTTGGCTTTTGTAAGCCACGCCTTGGCTTCGGCTGTCCTGCTCGCGTAACTCGGCCTCGTCCTAGGACTGGGGATTTCCTCGGTCGCACTATTTTTTGGTTCGTCACTTCTCTTTTTCTGCGGTTTCTTTGGGCGGGATGGGACGGTCGGGGAGCTTGTTCGGATCGGCGAGTCGGCGAACCCCACTTCGTCTGGGGTTCCTGAGAGATCCAGAATCCGGGCACGTCCTCTCGATGGTGTGCGGAACATTTTGGTGTACCAGAGAGACTCGTCAATTACTATCTGGGTGGTGTATAGAGCCACCCAGAGTCAAATAAATGTAAAAGCTGTCGGGAGTAAGTAAGGAAGGAAGAAGATATGTACTGGGGTGAGGGGAACCAGAAGATTTTTCAATAAAAAACTAATCTTCCCCTCTCGGCCTACCGTGTCACAATGATAAAAAGAATATATACAATATACAAAGAAATATATATATATATATATATAAGTATAGGTCCTACTCCCGCAGATGTGTATATGTACAGTAGTTTTGTAAATAAACTCTGTCTTAAAATAAAAGTTAAAATGTATAAAATATGTATAATTTGTATAGATTACTGTCTTACTTTAATAGTAGTCAGTGGTGTAAAAGGCCACTGACTGTCAGAACTACGCTCTAAAATATTCCCTGAATTTTTCAGGCTACGCTACGCCAGAGAAAGGCTACATATCAAAAAATAAAAATATCCGAGCTCAAAAATTTTCTGTAAAATGATCCCTCTTTACCTGCCCTGTGAGTATAGGGTGGGGGGAGCGGGCCAGTTTTTCAGTTTCCACAGCTCGGATCCAGTCGAGACTGGTGTCAATCGTTCGGGCTCCGAAAGGCCTTCGAAGTGGTGTACAACCCGCGGGAATGCGCGGGGAGGTGCGGGCAATAAGTGCCGAAAACCGAATTTTTCAGTGGTTTTGCCTCAAAAAAGGCGCAAAAATTTCAGTAAAAATTTGGAAAAAATTTTGACAGGTACGGCGCAGAAGACCCTACGACACGGTACCAATAAGTCAGGAATCGAAACAAGGTAAGTGGTTCAAATATCAGTTTGTATATTAATTTTAACAAAATTTTGTAATTTCTTTTTCAGGGTTCCAGGAGTGGTCGGGATCTTCAGAATTAGCGTGAATGGTGTTCTTTTACTTAGTACTACTATATGCAATAGGATCCGACAACTGAAAAAGACTTTGAAAAATTCGATTTCCTATGGGAGGGCAATACCCTCTGTATTGCCCTGTGGTACCCCGGCGGCGATCAAGTGGCTGTTGGTGGAAAGCCAAACTGTTCGGGCCGCGGTTGTAGGTGCGGCAGGAGAAGCGGGAGGGGGAGCTTCTCGAACCGTTTGGCTATCGTGTTAAACAGTGTGATGGGGCGGTATCCGTCCGGACGCTGTAGGTTTTTCCCGGCTTGGGGATCATGACCATGACGACCAGACCCTCCTTTCACGCTTGGGGGTAATGGCCTAAGCGTAGAATGGCGCTGAAGAGCCTGGCCATCGCAGAAATTAATCCCCCGCTGATGTGCCTGAATGCATTATTAGGCACTCCATCTACTCCGGCCTTCCGGCCTTCCTCGGCTTCAGGCCCTGAATCGCTTTCCCCACGGCCGATGGGGAAAAATACGGTGGTGGTAGAGTGGCAGGAGATGCCGGAGAGGCTAGAAGAGCCTCCACTTCCTCTTCAATTTCGGCGTGGCGGGCCGGGCACTAGCTCGGGTTTAGGCGAAATTGAGCCGCCAGGTGTTCGGCCAGTAAGTCGGCTTTCTCTTCCGAGGTGTACCGGAGGGTGCCGTCACTGTGAAGGATTGGCCTGGAAGGTGTCTTCATCTTCATGATCTGACGGTTCAATTTGTGTAGCGAGGGTTGGTCGCTGCTGGCTTCGTCGATACGCTGTTCCCAACTGGCTGTGTCTCGATCTTCGAGCGCTGCCCTAACGCGCTCAATCTGGCCGTTGAGTTTCGTTCGGATGATTCTAATAAATATAATAATTGTACATAGTAATATTAATTTTGCGTTACAAAATATAATATGAAATGTTCACTGCAGTCCTAGTTACCCCCCTCTTAGAGACCTGGTTAAGGGCGATAGTAGTCTGGTTTTTCTTGCTGTGGTGATGGTGGAGGTGGTGATTCTAAAACTAATAGTTCAGCCTTCATGTCTGCTAAAGTCAAGGGCTTCATCAGTTTTTCTGCACTACGCAATAATGTATGTTTTCTTTTTGTAACAAATTTATCTACCGGAAGTAAATCGCCAAGTTCAGGTAATAATTCTGCTAGAGTTTTGGGCTGCATTGCACGTTGAGTTTTTGACGATGGGTCGAAATCTGGTAAAATATTTTTGTGATTGATGTTACTAGAATACGCAACTGGCTGAGTCGTGAGAGAATTTATAATTTCTACAATATCCTTTGAAGTAAAAGCTGGACTTTCCGACCCTTTATGTTTTTGTGCGACGGAGTGCCACGATCACTCCTTCGATGTTCGCTGGCTCGGCGGCGGCTACGACTTGCTCGCAGCTGCGGCTCGTAATCAGCGGCTTGCGTAGGAATGCGCGAAGCCCGTTGATCACTGTGTTAAAAACGCGCACCGCCGGCAGTGCAGGCCAGCAGTGGGCTTCGTTTCCTGCCATTTTCATCTCTAGTACCTCTGGAGCGACGATTGCCAAGACCATCAGCAGCGTGCAGGATACGGCGGCTGCTGGTGCTGTGACCGCGGTGTGCGCGCCCAGAGGTGCAAAAGGCCCGGCTGCGACTACATCTGGTCGCATCTCGACTCGATTAGTGCCCCTGGCGCTCCGGTGTCTTCAGGCACCGTTGCTCTGTTGATCTGCCCCCTCGTTGCATCTCGAGCATGAACATAACATATATTATTTAATTATACAATTAATTTATGACAATATATGTGTGGGACAAAAATCAAACAGAACTATGATATGGATAGATAACAAGAGTAGTTCATCATTTAGTAACCTTAATGTTTTCGGTAAATAATATATCAGTAGGCTTGGCACAAGCTTTATACATACAAAGATTACGCGATATTTACAAAACAATATCTGCCTAGCCTGCGTTACACGGTCAGAGAGTAGCCCTAACCACGCGTCTCACAAGCTAAGTTACTTTGAAATTGTTTGGTAAATTGATTATTCATTTATTAAAATTATCTCAATATAGAAACATTCAACGTATCACATTATCAGGGAGTCGGCCTGACCAAATGTTTCAGGAATTACGATTATATATGCAGCAAAAATGCAAGAAAAAAGAAAAGAAAAACGTATAAACCCTTGCAATATTTATAGACTTAAACAGAACTTTCATTTAAAATATACTAATATAGCTAAAAAACTTTTTTTTTTTAATTTTTAAATAATAATTCCCTTTTTTTCGCGTGCTTTACATGCGGCTAACCTACGAGTTCGAGCAGTTTCTGTATCACCCGTGTGGGGCTCACTGGGCGACGCATTAACTGAAAATGGCTCAACATCCACTTCTTTGTGTTCTGTGTTATCATCATATATCGCCTTTTCTCCTAAGATTGCAGAAGATGAATCTTGCAAAGACGTGCTGGGTTGTGCCTTAATAAGATGACGACGATTTCGTCTATGTAACCTACCCGTGTTGTCCGTAAGAAAATAGGACCGTGGCTGCGGAGCAGGATCGCGAACTATCATACGTTTTCTCAATTTACCATCAACAACTATTACTTCTTCTCCAGAATTTAATTGCAGTAACTTTCGCGCTGACCTATCATAGTATTTTTTAGTATAAGAACGATTTTTCACTATATTTAGATAATCATCGCTATTGTTACGATCAGGTTTTAATTTATTAACGTGTATGGGAAGTTTTGTGTTCAAACGTCTACCCATCAACAATTGCGCCGGCGAACTCACTCCATTACGTGGAGTCACTCGTATATTAAGAAGACCTAAATGCAAATCTGTCCCCGAAATAACCGATTTCTTAATAATATTTTTAACAGTTCGCACAGCTCGTTCACTGAACCCATTAGCCTGAGCATAATAAGGTGAAATTGTCGTGTGTTTAAAACACCAATCCACTGAAAATTGATTAATTTCTTTAGATATATACGCAGGACCATTATCTGTTACTAATTCAGCAGGTATTCCATGTCGAGCAAATTGATTTTTCATCGCGTTTATTACAGCACTCGACCCGATGTTGTTCAACGGACTTACTTCAATAAAATTAGAAAAATAATCAACTAATATTAAATAATATTTTCGATAGCAAACAAAAATATCTGAGCCGACTTTCCTCCATGGCAAACTTGGTACATCATGCGGTATCATTGGCTCCTTGGAGGGTGATGCAGCAAGATCAGCACATACAGCACACGCCCGAACTGCACGTTCAACATCTCGCGACATGCCACTCCACGCGCACGTCTTTTACATCTATCAATGCCTAAATGACCTTCGTGCACACATTGTAACATTGTCGTCCGTAATTCGCGAGGAATAAAAACTAAATTATCTTTAAATATTACACCATCAATATTTCAAAAGATGTCCTATACGGCCAATGGACACTAACTGCCTTATCCACGTCAGCTCTGTAACGCGGCCACCCGTTTAAAATGTATTTAATTAAGATTTTACATTCTAAATCCGTGCTAGTTGCATTTTTAACACATTTAATTTTTTCGTCACTAAACTGTACATTGGAAATAAGGAAACACTCTTGAGCTTCAAGTTCAATTGAATACTTAGTATCTATTATATCGGTAAGGGGTGATCTGGACAGTGTCAGCAACATACATATACGTTCCAGGTTTATAAATAACATTAAAAGTATAACTTTGGATACGCAACTTCATACGCAGTAACCGCGCCGGTACTAAATGCAACCACTTATATTACCACGTCCATATACATACTGATGAAATCTTTCAAGTGCAAAAACAATAGCTAGCATTTCTTTTTCAATTTGTGCATATCTTGACTGAGTTTCTGTTAATGTAAGTGACGCATATTCAACTGGCCCTCCATTTTGCAATAACGCAGCACCTAAGGTTCTTGGGCTTGCATCTACTGTTAAGGTTATGGGCTCAGTAGGTGCATACAAACCAAGCACAGCCGCTTGACATATCGCGTCTTTTAATTCTAATACGATAGACTCGTATGTGCTATTCCACGCAACACCTTTTTTTAATAAATTTCTTAAAGGAGTTACTATATTAGCATACCCAGCGTTAAACTTAGACAAATAATTAGTCATTCCAAGAAATCTCTCCAATGATTCTCTGTTGGTCGGACTAGGCATTTCTTTTATAGCCCTTAACTTATTTTTATCTATATGCATACCATCAGCATTAAACATATCCCAAAACTACACCCAAATAAATAACTTCCTCGACCCCGAATTCACATTTATCGCGATTAAATTTAATACCTACTTGCCGCGCCCTATTCAAGAGAAGTCTTAGTCTCACATCATGCTCTTCCATAGTACGCCCGTGAACTATAATGTCATCAACAAACGAATGAACTCCCTCTAAGCCCTCGAGCAACTGACAAATTTTTGCATGAAATACTTCACTAGCACAACTAATACCATACGGCAGTCTTAAAAATTGATAACGACCAAAGGGAGTACCAAAAGTACATAAATCAGCGCTTTCGTCATCTAATTGAATCATCCAAAACCCGGACCGCGCACTAATTTACTAAAATATTTGGCACCGCGCCGCGCAGACGCAATATCAGTAACAGTAGGTACCGGATAGTAAGCACAACGTATCGCACGGTTGAGAGGCTGCGGATCGAGACAGATACGAACGCTGCCATCCTTTTTAGCTGGCAATACAATAGCGTTTACCCAGGGAGTCGGATGTGATACTTTTCTTATAATGCCTATTTCTTCCATATTATTTAGTTCACATTTCAATTTATTTCTTATACCGAATGAAATTTTTCGCACTGGACATACTGACGGACATACGTTTTTTTTCAATGATAATTTTATATTTACCCGGTAGTTTACCTATACCCTGAAATAAATCATCATATGTTTCTATATTTAAACAATATATACGCTTAATAACTCCCAACTTTTCACAAGTATCTTGACCTAAAACACTCTGACAGTTATCATTACATATTATAAAATTAATTTTATAAATATTATTATTATACGAGTATATCCAAGACATCTCAATAGAACCAAGTATAGGTAAGTAATTCCCACAAAAAGATTGTGCTTTTATATTTTTGTTAAATTTTGTTAAATCATTTAAACAATAACCTAATCTTTTATAAATTATAAATGATAACACATTTAGATCGGACCCCGAATCCAATTTAAAGTTTACAGGCACACCAGTACTATACAAATATAATGTTTCAAACCATTTGCTATTTTTATTACAATAATCTCTTACAGTTGACACAAGAAACGAGTCATGGTCACTATCACTTTCACGAAGCTCATGTACTTGTTTTTTTCCTTTTACCGGACACATCTTTCTATAATGCCCTTTATCATTGCACAAAGAACACTGCACAAACCTGGCCGGACATCGATAATAGTTATCTATATAATAAGAATTACCACACGGAAGACAACACTTAGTCGGGACGCACTTGTTACTGTTGAAAGCAGTGCCCAATCGACGGTCTGCATTCCCGCTGTTCAGTGCGGTGCGCTCACGTACGTGCCCGCGGCCCGTATTCGGTGCCGGCGATGCTGCCGACGCTGCCGCCGCGCCGCCACCGCCACCGCGCCTCGGAGCACGCGCACGCGCACCGTACAACGCGTGCACTGTTCGAAACGCCGCTGATGATTCCGCGCCATTACATATTTTTTCGATTTGCTTATTCTCTGCAATTGATATTTCGTTTGCCTGACAAATTTTTATAGTTTTTTCTAAGGTCAATTCCTCTGTCCTTAGTAATCTGTCACGAACTGTAATGTCGGATATGCCGCAAACGATACGATCTCGAATTAAACCATCCTCTAAATGCTCAAACTCACAGTGATGACTCAGCAGACGCAACGCAGTCACGTAAACGTCAATAGTTTCGTCCGATTCTTGAACACGTGTAAAAAACCGGTACCTCACCATTGTTTTATTATGTTTCGATACAAAATATTCATTAATTTTTTTAACGAGCACATCAAAATCGTCCCGGCTCTCATCCTTTGTGAACTTGAAGGTTGAAAATATGTCATATCCATCAGGTCCGATCAAATTAATAAGTAAACTCGCTTGTACTTCCTTTGTTTCTCTGTACACTACCGATGCCTTTAAAAACACTTGGAATTGAGGACATTTACGCCACGCGTCCGCCCGATTTGCAGGGCCACCTTCCAATATTAATTCCGTTGGAGGTCTGGCGTGTTCCAAGTTTAATAATAATAAACAATATATATGTTTAACAATAATTTATTTGTTTAAATTTAACACCGCTGTCACCATGTAGTAAAACAACTAGCTCACGACCAAGACTGTCTTTTATTTATCATAACCAGTATTACAAATGTTTTACATTCTACCTTACATTTATTAATATTTCTTAATATATAACACCTATATTATAAATTCGACAGATTTATAATATAGATATGGATTTTTAAATTGTATGATCTCTTATCAAAAATTATTTTCATGGAAATATATATTTACACGCATATAGACAGATTAGACAGAGATTTATTTTTGACCTTTGGGCTAAAAATGATAAAATAGTATTATTTATACATCTACGCCAATACCTATTTCGGAATGAGGCGTGTGCGGTTTGCTTTGAATAGGTTTATGTGTGCGTGCGTCGTCTTTAACAAATGCGTTTTATTTTACAAAGGTAATTTTATGATTTATTAAGTTTGAAAAAACAAAAACATTTTCATCTTTGGATATTATTTTAAAACTTGTTTATGCTTTTATAGAGTAGTTAAAACTGTGGTTTCACTTAAAGTGGTGCTGATAAAACACTCTGTATATATTTTTGCTGATGGTATTTTTGTCATTGTGATTATCTATGTGTATGTGTTTTTGTAAGTTCACTTTTCCTTTAGATTGTCTGTATTTTTTATTATGAAAAACACTGATCTGACATTTTCCTAATTACATAAAAAGAACCATTTTAATACATATAAATATTTAAAATTAATACAACTAATTAATATTAATTCTTAAAATTAATCGATTATTTTCATATGCGTTTTAAAATTATATCGAACATTATTTATTAAATTTTTTAAAATTGAATCATATAAATATCACAATTATTTTAAGTTAATCTATAATCAGTATGACAGTTATAACATACTTTTTTCTTTTCTTTTGTATAAAAAAATTACCTATTAATATAATTATTGTAAGTTACGCAGTTTTTTAAATTTGTTTTATTTTATAAACAAATATGACACAAAGGCTATGTGATTCAATTCTAGTTTTCTTTTATTTCTTAGTAAGCTTGTAAATATGAATATTTTTAAAATATCGTGCCAATGGAATATATTATAAATTATTATCTATTATTACCTATGTACTGTATGCAATGTAAAAAGGCAGTAATTGCACGAATTAAAGAATATATTGTCAATTTTTATTTAGGGCTTTTTCATGTATTTGTTATTATTTGTTTAATAAGTGCAATTACTTTCGTTAATAAAAAAAATGATTTTTAGTCATTATGTGCCTTTCCTAATTATATATATTTTAGTTACACACAATTATATATATTTTTTGTAAGTAGGTGTTTATTAAATATCTAAATTTTTTTTAACGTTTTTTATCTTTAGCAATAAAATATAAATATCTCTGCAGAGTTTGTTGATAAAGTGACCATTTCTATCTTTTGTCTAGTTTAATTTTTAAAACTTTATTCATTTCTTCACAAAGTTGTGATAGATTGTTAACGGTATTATTAGCATTGCCTTTCTTAAGTTTCTCTATTATTTCAGGTTCAATTAATATCATTTTATTTACCTTGTCCATTTTTATTCTAAGTCAATGAATTAAATAGTGCACTCAATACCGAACTCAAGATAATTGGTAAGAAAGATCCAACTTTTTGTATTATAATATTTTTTCTAGCTTTGTTCTTTGTCTTTGAAACGAGCTTTCTTAAAATATTCTTATACTTATCTAATTTATTTTCGTGTTCGTCTTGCAGCGGAATTTTCCCTTTCAAAACATTGTATATGTACTCACAAATACAATCGATTTCTTCTTTATTACAAGCGCCAAGTAAAACTTTTCTATATATTTTGGTTTTAAGCAATGTAACGATCTTAAAAACTCTTAATGTACTCTATGTGTCATTGTTTAATAATGATGGAATTGTATTTAGAGTTATTGTATTTATATCCCTTCTATTACTACTATTCTTAGGAATGTAACAAATGTATACTATTATCCACCATATCATCAGGAAATATGTTAGTTTTCAATCGTAAAATATCATCTGATTTTGTTTTAAATCTATCATTAAGTATCCATGTGATTTACTAGTGGCATCTTTTTATGCTTCTTCAACATATTTAGGATTCTCAGGTACTATTTGACGACCAAGAAAACGTATTTGAGTTTTGTCTCTAGGATTTTTAAAGTAAATGATGTAGCGAATTTAACGATATATCACGTTGTCCTTTTCCTTGATGAAACAAGTTTTGCGTTATGATCATCGTGCCCATCAGATTCTCTCATAAGGTCGTCGATTATAATCAATTGAGGATACTTGCCATGAAACATGTTCAAGTCAGGAATTCCTTGATAGTACTTAATTTAAATTGTATAATGGTTGCATTTCATCGTAACACCATAAGATAGAGTTAAATTCCTGGTTACAAATATGATTTATATTTTGCTAAAAATAGCATACGAACATTGATTTTCCATAACCA
Source organism: Heliconius nattereri (assembly GCA_013403645.1). Taxonomy (NCBI): domain Eukaryota; kingdom Metazoa; phylum Arthropoda; class Insecta; order Lepidoptera; family Nymphalidae; genus Heliconius; species Heliconius nattereri. The sequence goes on from JAAIXI010000236.1 coordinate 13,385,362, forward strand.
CTAGGGGTCCTAGTGGCTATGGAAATCACTTTTTTAAAAATGAAACATGTTAAATGTAGTAGGACACGTCTGTTCAATCAAAACGTTAAATGAAAAATATATATTTAAAAAAATAACATAACATTTTATAATATAAGAAATTATCATTTTTTAAAGAAAAAAACAGGAATGAAAATAAACAGGCGAATGCCAAATTATAACATTTTTTTGTTTTACTACTTATGTTTGAATAATTAAAAATACCGTACTACCAGAATACAAAAGCTTTGTGTTTTGAAAGTTTACAAAATTAACATTTAAAATATATATTTTCTGAATTATTAACAAATTAAAAATAAAACAAAGTAAAATTTTAAATAATTTATAAGATTATTTATTTAGTCTTTGTGTTTTCCAAGTTTAAAAATTAACATTAAAAAAATATATAATTTCTGAATTGAGAAATCTGTTACAAGTTTGAATAGGTTTAAAATTCCACGATAGCAAATAATAAATAAAACCAAAATATATATTAAATAGAGAACTTGTTAATAAAAAACTCTCTTCTTCTCCGGCGCACCATTATTAGATTGAAACATTGTATAATAAAAAATACAATGGAAGTAATTACATTAATAAAAAAATATATGTGAAATCGAGAACTTTTTAATAAAAAAAAATATTGTTTTTCACCGGCGCACCATTATTTGATTTGATTAGCAATGCAAGAAAGAGACAGATATACTGTGAGTCTGCGACACTGTGACGTAGTTGGGTCGTTAGCAATTCGAGGGAGTCAGCGATAAGGCCGGGCGGGAGCTTAATGAGGGTGACTGATAAGCGAATCGACTAGTGGGATTTAATTAATGAAAAAGCTTTCTTTGGAACGGTGAGAGATACAACTATGGGACCTAGCGCAATCGATTCAAGTGGGGGACTATTTCTTTTTTTTTAGTTTCGAGGCATCGACAATTGGGGTCTCGCGGGGTCTGACACACTCCTTGGGGAACCGTATTTGTTGGTTCAACAAATACATACTACTTGTAAACAAAATGCTTTCTACACTGATATTGAATGTCTTAACCCTTTTTAAGGCTGAGGCGATATATTTACCACCAACACAAATTCTGCTCATCTTTTTATGTGAGTTATTAAAGGAGTCCTAATTTGTTGCACTGGCAACTAAGCAGGTATGCTTTATTTATTATTAAGAAAAAAAAAACGACGTTCGATTGAAAAATATGTCACAAAAATTGCGCCAATTTTGAAAGAAAATTTGTTACTCCGTGAATCTTCATATTTTTTATTTGAAAAGAGGTAAGAATCTATTTTTTATAATGTATTTATGTATATTCTTTAAGTTGTTTGCTATACCTTAGAAGTTACTATCGTATTTAGAAGTGAGAGGACTTTTTACTTCGTGGGAAAAATATTCTCGCAGCCCGTGGCGTGTTATGTACACTTGTTGAACTAAACCCTTCTTTTCTCAGATTTTAATGAAAAATTCCGCGCTATTTGAATGAAAATGATATTGAAAAGATATTGGAGCAGATTTTCGGCAATGATGGCGGAGAAGACGGATTTGAGTCTGATGAGGCAGAAGAGTTCAATGTGAATACAATACAACGGTTACTTGAATTAGATGATGATTCAAGTAACCTTTTACAAAATCCTCCTGCTTATTTGAATTCTACACCAAATAATAGTTCAGAGTCAGGTACATCTGCAGTAGCACTATGTTCACAATTAGATAACTCGCAGCCAGAAGAGCCTTTGATATAACAATCATCACCCTTAGAACGAGAACTGGCTGATAAATCTGAATGTCATGAATGAATGAAAAATGAATGAGTCATGGGGGAAGGATTTCTGGATATCCAGGCCAGATCCCGATGAATTTGATAAGGTGACAATAAAACCTTGGTATTTATTGAATAGGAGAGCACGTCCAGTAGCGCATTTCAAAAAGTCTTTTAGTGATGAAGTCTTCGATTTGATTGTTACTCAGAAAAACTTGTATGCGGAGCAGCAATATATTAAAAATGTTCATCCTGTTGACAAACAGGAAATTTGTGCTTTTTTGGGCATTGTCATTATGATGGCTTATCATATTCTTCCACAAATCGATTTATATTGGTCATCGGATTCTTCATCCTTCATCATCCTGGATTTCGTATGAATGAAATAGCTGAAGTTATGCCAGTAAAACGGTTAAAAAATTTTGTAGAGACTTTGCATTTGAACGACAATAGTCAACAACCAAGTAGAGAAGATGTACATTTTGATAAATTATATAAAGTTCGTCCTCTTACATTCTTACTTAGTCAATCATTTCAAAACAATGCCTCTAATTCCTGATAGAGCATGATACTATTCAAAGGAAGCTCCAGCTTGAAGCAGTACATGCCGCTAAAACCTATAAAAAGGGGCTATAAAGTGTGGTGCTGATGTTATATGACTGTTGTGCTTTCAAAATATTATTAGTTTTACAGTCTATTAACAAAAAGTATTGGGACATATTATTCTAATTCCAGTAAGCTTTTATGCGTTCTGAATTTAGTGTTACAATATTGTACACTTTGGATCTTTTAGTTGGAGGGTATTGGTCTAGATCTCCCGCGGGGACCAGCCGTACTAGTAGACATTTAGGTTGTTGTAGTATAGATTATTATGGTATAGATTATTATGTGGTTATTTTGATTTTCCGGTTTTTAGTGTAATACTACGTTGTTTCTCTTACTATTTACTTCGAGACTTTGTATCTTCTTATTTTACTTGTCTACTTCATCTTTCAATTTCTCGTTTTCTTCTATTATGAGCTCCCAGCTCATACTTTTCCTCTACCTTTTGCAACGCAGCTGCCGTGACCTTTTCGGTTATAGTTTTCGTTTGAATATTTAATTGCTCAGTCATCTTTGACAGCAGCAGCATCATTTCCGGTGACAACTCGGTAGCCATTTTTTCTTTTTCTTTTGCTAAGGAACGAAATGCAAAAATTTACAAGTATCCGATTGCAACTTTTTGATTTTATGTTGGCAGCACTGCATGTGTCAAGTCTATAACCAGTGACCACGTATTACTTGACAACTGACAGATAATCTCCCGATATGTAAAATGAATATTTTATTCAGAGATATTTGACTGATTCTTCTTAGTTTTGAAGATATTCAAAGTCAAAGTCAAAATATCTTTATTCCATAAAAATGCTTAACATTTACTTGACAAGTACATGTCATGAAAGTAGAAAAAAAATGAAAAAAAAATAACCTAAAAAAAATGTGCAATTTTGACTTGAAAAAAGCCCGTTCAAATAGTTGAGCTCATGAGAAGATCCAGGCAAAGAAACTCATGGCCACTCTTTTTAACTGCCAATATTTGTTACAAATTACAATTAACAATTTTAACTTAGAAATAGAACAACTCATTTCCAAATATCTTTATCGCGAACATAACAGAGTAATATGCTTTTTGGCAGAGCCTGTGCTTAATCACTTTTTTAAATTTGTTCAGTGATAAATTAACACGTCGTTTGGAAGTTTCTTATAAAAGTGTATACTTTGACCTACGAATGAGTGACACACTTTACGGAGCCTAGAGAAGGAAGCAAGCTTATTTTTATTTCTTAAATTACGTTGATGGAAATCACTGTTTTTATTAAATTTATTAATATGTTTATGCACATATATTAAGTTGTCGTAAATATATTAGGAGTGTAGTGTATTCGAATGTATTTCGGAGGATGCACGTAAGACACTTTTTAGGTGTAACTAGTGAATTGTCGATATTTCGCACTAGTTTTTATTAAAATCGCGAGAGCTTTTCACCGAGCAGTTGACCAGACTAAATGTGTTCTGTGCAGTTGACGTAAACTACACTGGAACCGGAAATCACCATCACCTTTAAGCTATACAAAGGTTTAATCAATTTTAATACAAAATCACCTTTAATGGATCAACCCTCAGGTATATCTATAAAATATCCTCTTAGAGAAAACCATTTAAAAATGCTGTATTTATGTCAAACTGTGAAATAGCAAGTTAGTTTTTGCAGCAAAAGAAAGTATAATTCTCATAGAATCATACTTGTTTTTGCAGCAAAAGAAAGTATAATTCTCATAGAATCATAACAAGTTGTTGGAGAGAATATTTCTTGATATTCAATATCCTTTATCTGATTAAAACCTTGTGCACAGAAACAAGCCTTATAACGCACAATATGATTATTCTCATTCTTCTTTATGGTAAAAATCCACTTTGTAGTAAGAGTTCATTGATCAGACCTTTTAATCGCAGTCCAGGATTTTTTTTCTTTATGAGCAGAAAATTCTTCTTTGATAGCTTTAGACTATTCATTCTTTTGTGAACTATTCAGTGCGAATATTCGAAGTGGAGGTAGCTCTACACATGGTCTCAAATTTATTGTGTGTACTGTTGAATCTTCCAGTTCTCTAGATGGTTCATAATCTGGGTCGTCACTGTTATCCCCGGTAAACTAAGCATGCCATCTTCACTTTCTGCTGAAAAACTGTCCACTAAACTCATCTGTATTGGTTTCTTGTGCTTCACTTTTATTTATTTTTGTGATTGCTTTATCAATAATACCTTTTTGAGCACTATTTTTCCTTGTGCTTGGAATATGATGTTCATCAAATAGTACCTTTCTTGAGATGGTTATTTTTTATTTATTCTGGAGTTGATGTTGTCACAGCCAACAAGAAGCATTTTCTTGTTTTTTCGCCAACTTTGTTCTTAATTGATCTGGAACATGAACATAGCCAATACTGTGAGCACAACAAGGTTCAATCTCATTTCACAATTCATAAGCTGTTGTCTGGGTAGAGGATGTTCTATTCAATATATACGAGTATGTTGCATATTGTATAGCTTCCGCCATCAGCTCCAATGGGACATCACGCGCATACAATATTGAATGTGCACTCTCCACTATAGTACAATTTTCCCTTTCTACTCGACCATTTAGTTCTGGTGTATAGGTGCAGTACACTCATGAACTATATCATATATCATATATATACTCTCTCTCTCTAAATACTCTATAAAAGCTTTATTTATATACTCTGTTCTATTGTTAGTATGTAGTATTTTGACATAATGTATAAACATATTTTTAATCATGGCATTGTACTTTTTGAAGGTTACTAAAACATCTGTTTTATGCTTATAAAATTAACATGCCTATAGCTTGTAGCAGCATCCTTGAAAAAAATAAATATTGAGATATTCAAGGAATGAGTTCCTTGAATAGATGAAATACTCATTTGTCCTCAAACATAGCTATAAATCAGGTCACCAGGCTGTAATTCTCCTTGCTCAGATTTTTGAAATGGGAACTTGCATTGTTTTCCATATGCACATGCTTCACATACAAAATTATTTTGTTCATTGTCAATCATTTTCAATCCGTTCACAATACTATTTGCACTCATGTTTTTAATTTGTTTTAAATAAATATATCCCAACCTTTCGAACCACATTTTCATCACTTCCACTATTTTGAACCAAGTTACATGTATCTGAAACCACTGGTTTTATATCCAACTCTATTCAATAAATTATTTGCTTTAATGTTTGCACTCATCACCACCTTATTTTTATAAATCAGGGCACTTGTATATTTTTTTACAATATAATAGAATTTTCTTATTATCACCCCTTTTTAAAATAAGTTTTTTCTTAAACTTGGAACACACAGCACATCATTCAGTTCACTAGTCTCGCACTGTTCATTGACATATCTGTGAATCAACAATTTCCCATGCCAGGTACCTTCACAGATTGTTTATTTCCAAATGTCAATGCCTTCTGGTTTTATTCAGATTTCCAAAAATAAATCTTTTCTAAAGGTCATATGGGCAGAGGCATATTCGTTTTGTATAATTTAGACTTTAAAATTAATTTGAAAGTAAATTTTGTAAACGACTCTGAACTCTTTTGTGTAGTTTCTATACTATTTCTGGTATATTTGGACATATTCCTAATTTTAGGCTTTGTTAAATATTTTATCAGAGTGCTACTGTGGAGCATGAAGAGGTGGTCATTTTGATAACTTCTTCAAACGGTTTTAAAAAAATTGAACAGTCGTTGAGAATCAGCCACTGTCTTTAAATACAGTTTAGATTATTTACTGAGCCAGAATTGTCGGAAGTGTAAAGCGAAATCTTCACTTTTTTTTTAACAATTCCTTCTAGCATAAAAAAGGTGCTGTTCCACTTCATTGTTACATCTTGTACAAGCTGGTGCTCAGCTAGATTGTTTTTTTTGGATATTATTTAGTTTTCCTTGCACCGTGCTGGAGTGCTTGAAGTGTATTACTATTCTTCTGGCACAGGTCAACATCACTCACGTTTTTAACCTGTAATGAAGCTTTATTTGCCAATTGCAATGTCTATGTATAAAACATCTCTTGCTACAAATGAACTTTAATTTATAGTTTTAATCATATTCAGGCCATAATCACTTGAATACGCGAAGCTATCTCTCAATGTAATGCTAAATCTTCTAATACAGAATGTATATGATCACCTGAGTAAAACCTAGTAAAATGTTTCATTTGCAGAACTCTATGTTGTCCAAACAAAAGTGAACAAAGTCCTCATTAAGCCAGCGTACGTTTATAGAGTTCAAATTCAAAATATTCTTTATTCAAATTGACTATATCAAGCACTTTTGAATCGTCGAATAAACATATAAACAATAGCTACCACCGGTTCGGAAGGCAGTTCTGCTGAGAAGAACCGGCAAGGAACTCGACAGTTGCTCTTTTCAAAGCCAATGGTATACTTAGTTTAATTATTATATTAGCTGGCAGCTATCCTGCCTGACATTCAATAGACATTAATTCCATACATGTTTATCCTCTAGATATTCTTGTACAGTGTAATAAGCTTTACTTGTTAGAATTTTTTTTACAAATATTTTAAATTTTGGTGGCTAACTTAGAGTCCACTTATATACACGTATACTCAGACCCATAAAAAAATTATTAACTTTTTGGAGGCGAAAACTTGGCGTAACAAGCTTATCTTTATTTCTCGTTCCTGTCGTATGTCTATCACTATTTTTACTATGACATTGTATATTTTGTCGGACAAAGAGAATATTATAATATACCTGCATCTTTGAAAACATTTCACAGAGAATCTCGTGCTCTTAGGTTATAAATATATCTCACGGCTCTTTTTTGGAGAATAAATTTGAGTTTATATCTGAAGCACTGCCCCATAGCAGCATTCCATAAGATAAAATACTATGAAAATAGCTATAGTAGACTAGTCGGGCAGTTTCAACGTCCGCCATTTGTCTTACTTTTTTAATTGCGAACGCGGCAGAGCTGAGTTTATCCGCAAGTGCTTCCAGGTGAGCATTCCACTGGAGTTTGGAATCTATAGTTACACCTAGGAAAATAGCTGATTCCGACAAATTAAGAGCTTCTCCTTTAATTAGTAGACTCCAATTATGTATTTAAACATTTGGTAATGCAAACTCAATGCATTTCGTTTTTTAGGCATATAACAGCCACTTGGTACGTCGCTTTCATATGTTTTTTTAGCTTTACGTTGCGATGATCTCAATCCTTGTATATTTATACTAACCGTCTGGATTCTTTGGTTTAAATATGAGGCAATAAGATCAATTGCAGTATCCTATATACCAAAATGTTTTAGTTTTAATAACAGAGTTATTTGGTCTACACAATCAAAGGCTTTGGATAAGTCACAAAACACTACAATTGCATTTTGTGACCTCTCCAATGCGTAATAAATGTGCTTTTGAAGTGCAGCGCCCGCATCTGTAGTGGACTTGCCGTTGGTGAAACCATATTGCTCACTATGGAAACTGTTAATGTTTAAGAAAATTGTGAGCTGGTTAAATATTATTTTTTCAAATATTTTACTTGAAGACGGTAAAACAGAGATCGGTCTGTAATTTGTTGTGTATCCTGTGAATGAAATTGGTCTATAATGGATCTTCCACTCGTTGAGCTATGTTTAGCAGAACTTACAGAAGTAGACGTGGTTTCTGGCAGTTGATCTTTATGTTTCAGCTTTATGTGATTTGTTTTTAAATCTCTCTTTAAACATTTTTTTTTGACATAGCCGAGATAAACTGATTAAATAAAAATTATTGAGTCTCATCAGCGGATTCTTATGTTCTGCATCCGACGCAGTAAACCCAAACACACAAAGTGACAAACAAATTACGACACGTGAATTATGTTATATATATTTTATATATTTCATCTCATAAACACAGTGTTAGTACTGTAAAGGGACCCTTAAGCCTACTGATGTGGTCACAAGTCCACGGCACTGCTCCAAGCTTCACGTCAAGAGTAAGATAACATTTCTTATAATTACCACGCCCGAATACCCACGTCTAATTAGAAGTACGATGTCGGTCATATCTGTCTACATATTTTTTAAAAATAATGTCATCCAAATGTTTACCCTCGCGTTCACGGCACTCAATTAACCTAGCGCTAAAATTTCTTATGACGGCTTAGCAAGTACGCTTAGTGATGGCTTCCATTTCGTGGCGAATATTTTGTTTAAATTGCGCCAGATAAGTTGGTTGGTTGACGTACACTTTAGATTTAAGGAAACCCCACAGAAAAAAGTCCATCGAAGTCAAATCAGGACTGCGTGGAGGCCAATTTATGTTCCCTCTTCTGGAGATTAATTTTCCTGGAAAAATCGCACGAACTCGTGGTAGAAACACATTAGACGTGTGTGACGTCGCTCCATTCTGCTGGAACCATGTCCATTGACTATAGCCAGGAGAATTCTGAAGTGTAGGCAACAAAAAATCATCTAACATTTTCACATAAAGTTCTGAGTTAACTGTAAGTGCACGTCCCCCCGCGTCTTCAAAAAAGTATGGGCCGATTATTCCTCGCGATGATATTGCAGCCCATACGGTTACTTTTGGCGAATGAAGAGGTCTCTGATGCTTGCGTTTCGGATTAGTTGTACTCCAATAGCGACAGTTTTGCCCGGTAACGTGCCCATTTAGATGAAAATAAGCTTCATCAGAGAATATGATGTTGGTGAACGTTTGTACTCTCTCAGTTATCTTGTTTACGAATTCTAGTCTTGATTAAGGTTTTTTTCTTCATGTGGTGGAGATAATAAGAAACCACCGATGAGAAAATGACCCGGAGTGAGATATGCCAGGTCTTCCACGTCTTCCGTTAATGGAAAAATCGGGCGTGAATTTAAACAGGCCTCAATTTGAGTGAGTAAGGTGTAAAATTGTTCATAAGTCAGCTTCTGCTCTCCTAGAACTCGTTGTAAGTGATATTTCATTAATTTAACGGCAGTTTCGCAAAGGCCACCAGTTGTTGGCCAAAAAGGTGCGTTAAAATGCCATTGAATCTTCATGTTACTCATTTCATCAAAAATTCAGATGAACGGAAAGTGTGGGTTCGATCACAGTCTTCTTGAAGTAGTTTAGCAGCTCCTACAAAATTTGTTCCATTGTCTGAGTACATCTGTTTTGGTGTACCCCTGCGTGCACACATTCTTTTGAAGGCGGCGAGAAATGCTTGCGTAGTTAAATCTGAAACTAAATCAAGATACACAGCTTTTGTAACCATGCAAATAAAGATAGCTATGTAGACTTTGCATGTTTTGACTCCTCTCCCTTTGTTAATCTTCACATCGTGCCCGGTGAAATCTACACCAGTGTTTGTAAAAGGTCTCGTTGGAATTACTCTCTCTTTCGGCAAGTCTCCCATAATTTGTTCGTTCCGATGGGTTCTGAAACGATGACATCTTACGCACTGCCGTAATTCTTTCTTTACTGTCCTATTACCCCCTATAATCCAGTATTTAAGACGTATATAAGCTAAAGTTAACCGAGCGCCGCCATGAAGAGTATTACGATATGCCTCCTGGATAATAATCTCCACTAATCTTCCTGTAGAGGGAAGAATAATTGGATGTTTTGTTTCAGGAGCTAAATATGCGTTAATAAGGCGCCCTTTGACGCGTAATAACCCCTTTGCATCGAGAAATGGAGTCAACTTCAATAAGATATATTTTTATGCATTAATGAAAAGAAGAATTGTTTTGCAGAATACCATGATGCTAACCTTTAAATACTTTTAAATTTATTATTTATTTGAGCCCAAAAGAAGTACTTAATGTTCCTATTTAATTAGTCATTTTGTGACCCAAAGTCCCTGACGGTACTTGTAAGCAGGGCCGGTTTTAGCACTACCGGCGCCCCCTAAATACATTTCAATAATATACAAAACAGGGAATGAGTACAACGAAATAACCATGTATTTAAAAAAAAAAATACAAAAACTAATAACATTTCACTTCTTCTAGCCTTTCTATCTGCGAACTTTTTTATTAGGCATTCAAAATCTATGTTTTCTGCAATTTTATTTTCAAAGTTGATAAATATTTCAATGACGATGACTTCGTTTTTTTTTTTTGTAGATATCAAAGACGACGGTGACTTTGTTTTTTTTTTTTAAATCTTAGACCATTTTAAGACATCTTTGCGCAAAGCGCCCTAAACGGGCGTCTACGGCGCCCTTTTTATCTCTTTATCATTTTATTTTTAATTATTTGTCCTATGTTCGCTAGCAAAGGGTCAAGGATCCAAAAATGATGATAAAAATTTTAAAAAATAATAAATGTGGCATTATTATAAGTCAATAAAAATGTAATACTATTATTAATGTAAATTGTGACAAAGAAATGTGTGAAAGTTTTATTGATAATTTTTTGAGGCTATGCAATTTTACCCATACCTACTATTTAAATGAAAATTAGAAATATAACTAAAATTTAATAAATCTCCTTTTTCATCAAAAAATTTTATAAATTCAATAAACCACATGCTATTATTATAACTTAATCAATCACAGGGATTAAATGGTGATGAACACATGCACGAGGATGTTCTATGTCAAATTTTCTTAATGTGATACTTTTTGCCTGCTTTATTTCTCCCTTGGTACAGGCTCTATCCTTACTAACAGAAGGGAACCTTATAAGAGTACAATTATTTTTCACTAACATATATGCTAGATCTTTAAAGCCTCTGTCTTCCATTACTACAGTCTTAGGTTGTAACAGGTTAAGAAAATCGCAACTGCACAACTGGTGGAATATATTTGATGGTTTTTCAATTTGTATTTTTAGACAATCAAATATAGAAATAATTGAATACCAAGCCAAAGTAATTAAAATATCTACTATGAGTAATGGTTTGTTTTCACTTAATAGTTTTATTAAGTAGATGAAATATTATGGTACACCTATCAACATTTTAGGTTCCTTTTCAGTGGATATTAATAATACTAAGCCTTGCATTACTAGGATTAGAAGCTATTGAAGAAGGGTATGCGATTAAACGTACAAGACACGTACCAAGTAAAAAATAAACAGAAACAAAAAATATTATTGCAATATATCTATTACGTTTATAAGAAAACAAACATATTATACCACAAAAATAGCTCATTTATAACTACAGAACACTTTTCACTTTTTTTGTCACTGAACACAGCGTTTAAATATAAAAAAAATGTCTAACTTTTCTATAGTTCAAATTAATACAAAACAACCGACAATATTCAAACGTGACATACGTTTTGCATTTATTTTACCATTTCTTAACTGTATTTCGGAATTTATTAACGAAAATAATTGGATATTGTAGTGTAAAAAAGTTTATGAATTTTGTAAATATTTTTTTTTCGAGCTTCACCAGTATGTTATTTCTATAATGAGATAATATTATTTACTGTGTTATATATTTCATTCATTTAGTATATTATTTCCATAAAAACATAGATCGATATGTTTTAAAATTAATATAATAACTCCATCAAACCTATCATGTAAAAGGACCTTTTTTTGATATGTTTTCCTTTTATCTCTTGCCATAATGAATCGAGTATAGTTTACTCTATACTGTAGAGTATAGAGTCTCTAAAGCATGATGTTCCTTGCCGCTAATATTTTTTTTTTTTTTTTTTTTTTTTTTTTAATGGCCTGATTTTGCGATGACAGGCGCAAAATATTCTGCCAGTGTCACGTATAGTAGAAAACACACGAATGATATGGTACAGTAAATTTTGAGAGGAAATATGAACTGATATATATATGGTGATGGATGAACTGGAACAATAACCTAAAACAAACAAACATTACATTACAAATATGTACAGATAAAAATAAAAAAAAAAAAAAAAAAAAACACACACAGAGAACATCTATAACTTAATATCATTATTTACAATAAACTTAACTAACAATCTAATAAATGGACTAAAAACTAAAGGTAATATACATTTTGCATTAATAGGACGTTGAATATTAGAAGGAAGGATATCATACAAAGAATACAGAAGCTTTGGACAATTAATTAGAACGTGGTCCGTAGAACCCTCCTCCAAACCACACTCACAAATAGAATTATCTTTAATCCTCAATTTAGCTAGATGTAAAGGCGTACAGGTATGGCCTAGGCGAAGTCTACATATAGTAGATGTCACCGATCTACTAGCACGCCTATATCGATAGAACCACGGAAAGGTTGGAACTTCCGGTTGGATAGAAGCGAAATATTTACCTTTTATTAATATTGATTTACTCCAAAAAAAATTCCATGAAGACTTTAAATCAAATTTTGACAATGACAATAAGTCATGGGAATATATAAAATTATGAGTTACGGGCCCAGAGGACACTGCAGATTTAGCAAGGGAATCGACTATGTCATTATCTGTGATACCAGAGTGGCTCGGGATCCATGCCAGCGATAAGAGTATCCCTTGTACGTGGCAACGATACAAAGCTTCTCTAATTTTGAATACAAGGTGAAAATTAGATTTACAACGGAAAGGATTTTGCAACAAAGATTGTAAAGCACTCAAGCAATCTGTAAAAATTATTACTTTTTTTAAATTGTGCGATTCTGCGAATAAGATGCCTTCAAGCAAAGCTATACATTCACCAGAAAAGGTAGAAGTTTCAGGGGGGCATTTAAAACTTAATATAATTTTGTATTTAGGAATCCAACAAGCAGCCCCAACGTTGGAACTATGGGGGGACTTAGATGCATCTGTAAATATGCCTATGAAATCTGGCCAATTTTTAGCAAAGCAAATTTGAAATTTTATATTAGCACCTGGATCGTTTTTCACAATACCCAGGCTCGTTAATACAGAAGGATTATACGTGAGCGCACTAAACGAAATAGAATATAAAGAGTGAATAGGTGAAGAGAAAATACCAGTTGAAAGGGATGAAAATTTACGGAAGCTTTTTAAGATACAAGGAAAGTGCCGTGGGGACTTAATGACACGTGACATACGATGAAGACACCTAATCAAAGGATGAGATGAAGACTGTAGGACTTTAGAGATAAAACGATCAGAAAGGTATTGGCGACGAAGGTGAAGCGGAGGATCAACACACTCCACTTGCATGGCGTTTGTTGGGGATGACTTCATAGCACCTAAGATGATTCTTAGGGCCTTATAATGAATTTTATCTAATTTGGTTAAAGCAGACCTGTAGCATGGATCTAACAAGAAAATAGCATAATCAAAATGGCTACGAATAATGGCATTATATAACAGTTTTAACGTAAAATGATGGGAACCCCACCAAACCCCGGATACTGCACGTAAAATTTGAAGATTTTTTTCACACTTATTGGACACATATTCCATATGTGGAGAACCAGACAATTTAGAATCTAAAAGCACACCCAAGAATTTGACGCAGTTAAGAACCGGAATACTTTGATTGTTATAGACAATATTGACCACAGGAATAAACCTTTTACGTGTAAAAACAACCACACTACTTTTAGGGACTGATAAAGATAACCCATGCATAGAAAGCCAAACACCTAAATAATACAAAGCACTGTTAATTCTACTTACAATTTGGACAATGTTTTTGGAACTAAAATATAAGACAATATCATCTGCGTATTGCAGAATATTGCAAAAGCTATCTACTGATTTTTCAAGGTCTTGGGTATAAAAGCTATATAAAAGAGGGCTCAGCACGGAGCCCTGAGGGAGGCCATTCCAAAGAGTTCTTGGAGGAAGAAGTTTGCCTTGATGTCTGATTTGAATAGATCTGCCGGAAAACAGATTGAAAATGAAATTAGATAATTTAGGAGGGAGACCGAGACTAAGCATTTTAAATTTAAGGTTAGAAAGAATGACGCTATCGTAAGCGGAGCTAATATCCAAAAAAACACCTAAAAGATATTCGCCCTTAGCAAAGCTAAGGCGAATTTCGGATGTGAGGACACTAAGGCTATCTATAGTGCCAATACCTTTTCGAAATCCAAATTGAGATTTAGGGAGTAATCCCCTACTCTCCATTACCCAGTCTAGTCTATTTTTTATTAAACGCTCCATAACTTTGCATACCGTGGAAGACAAGGCAATGGGACGGTACGAAGAAGACTCTTTGGGATCTTTCCCAGGTTTTAGAATTGGGATTATAACTTGAGTTTTCCAGGATGAAGGAACAAAACAGGATTCTAAAAATGAATTGACAATAGAAAGATATACTTTTTTTGCAAGAATGCTAATATTTGTAAGAAACGAATAGGGAATACCATCCACACCAGGGGAAGAGTCAGCTAAGCCATTTAAAGCACATTGGAGCTCATTAATAGAAAAGGGGATATCCATAACATCAGCCTGCGATGAGAGAGGAGAGTTAAAGCAATCGAAGTTGGGAACAAAGGGGGGAGCAAGACTACACATAAAATTTTTTAGCCAAGAAGATTCATTGGACGATATGTTACACAGAAAATCGTTAATGGAGGACCGGAAAATTTTGATATATTTCCAAACTCTAGCGGATGGAGTGCGAGGGTGCAATGACTGGCAAAACCGAAGCCAACCCTTTTTCTTTTTGTTTTTAAATAGTCTTTTTGTTTGGGCTGCTATTTTCTTGTAAACTATAAAATTTGAGGGGGTCATACACTGGATATATTTCCGTTCAGCAGCTTTGCGATTTTTAATAGCAGCAGTGCAATCTTCGTCCCACCAAGGAGGAGATGATAATAGTTTACAACCATTCCGTTTACGTGGAATATTAGAATCAGCTGCAGAGTATAAAATGTTAATAAAATGTTCATAGCAAGCCAAGGAGTTATCTGCATTAACATTGGGAAAACTGCAGAGTTGGGAATCCACAAATAACGAAAACTCCAACCAATTAGCTCTATTCAACCGGTAAGGCAACAGAGGGGTTGGGGCGGAAGGAGGAGATGATCTATTCCGCACAGAAACAATGATGGGAAAATGATCGCTGCCGAAGGATGATGATAGAACTTCCCAATTAAGGGAAGGAGCCAAACAAGGAGAACAAAGAGTCAAATCAACTGCACTCTTAGGATTCTGATGCGGGTAAACTCTGCGAGTTGGCGAACCATCGTTAACAAAACAGACATTTGCATCATCAAAAATGTCCAATAACTGTAATGCAAAACTGTCACAGTAATGGCAGCCCCACGCCGTGTGGTGGGAGTTAAAGTCACCGAGGACAATGAGTGGCCGGGAGAGACTTGATAAAATAAACTGAATATCTGCACCTAGAGCAGAATGAGGATGGGGGATGTAAAACGAAACAAAAGTAATATCAAAGGCTTTAACTGCCACAACATTAAAATTGGGGCTATGGGAAGGAAGGGAAACGCGCGAAAAAGGAAACGAGCGATTAATTAAAAAAGCACTACCTGCATATCCATCACTCCTGTCATCTCTCAAACAAGAGAAACCAGGCACACGAAACCGTACACCAGGCCTCAACCAGGTTTCAGAGATGGCAAGTATAACAGGCTTATGTTCTTGAATCAAGTTAATTAGTTCAGGCTTCCTCTGAGAGAGACTTTTACAGTTCCACTGAATTATTTTTATTGAGTCCATGGGGAAGAGTAATGGAGGATGAAGGAGCATTAAAGGTGATAGGAGCTGCGTTGTTCGGTTGGTTATTAATACTATGAATGGGAGACAAATGATTAGTCAAAATGAGAAGAAGAGTATGCAAGAGTTGTTCAGTGGATGGAGAGTGGGATGAGGGGGTGTTAATGGCACAACCATTACCAAGAGTGGATGAATCTAAAGAGATGATATTACGATGAGCAACTTTGTCATAGCCAGGTGATCTAGGAGAATGAGGACGAGCAGATTGGATGACTGTTTTTTTATATGAGGAAGTGGTATGAGAATGATTGTTGGAGGAAGATATACTTTCAATAGAGGGCTGAGAATCAGCAGGAGCAGTTTGAGAGACAAGATGTTTTGCCACCTCGGCATAAGGTTTGCGCGAATGAGGAAACTGAGCAGAGGCCTGGGAAAAGGAAATATTTTCTTGCGACATTGCTTTTTTAATCAAACGCTGTCTCGCGTGCTCTGGGCAGATTTGGTCTATTGCAGAATGGTTACCAGAGCAATTAAGACAAGAAATATTATGACCAGAGATTATGCATGATTCACCTGAGTGAGGCTGGGAACATTTGAAACATCTTGGCTTTGAACGGCAGATGTTTTTAGTGTGACCAAATCTGCAGCAGTTATGACATTGAATAGTCGGTAAATTATACATTTCAACATTCAGAGCATTATAGAACATAAATATTTTTTTTGGCAATACCTGACCTCTAAAAGTTAAGACTACTGATTGGGTAGGTACCCAATTAGCAGTCCCATCAATAATCTGTTTCCGATTTAGTCTTCTCGCTTTTAAAACAGACCCACACCCTGACGGAAGTTCCAAACTTTCCGTGAAAGCTTGCATGGACCATTCTATCGGCACATCTCGTACCAAGCCCATACGTGTAACACTAAAGGAAGGAATAAAAGCCTTGTACTTGTGAGTGGTCAAAAGAGGATTAAGCATAAAATTATTGGCTGCATCAGCAGATAAAAACTGTATACTTATTTTGTTACGGCCGATGCTTTTAACCCCTTCTTTACTAATATTTTCAATTTTATTCTTATAGAGAAATTCACCAAATTTAAGGGCCTTTATAGAAAGACCTGCTAATGGCTCTGATTCAAGACGGGAGACGTGAACTATATAAGGGCCAGAATCAGAATCGCAATAAAAATTAAGGAGATCATCAAAGGAAGGGTTGATATGAATAGTTTGGATCGAAGGGATCGCAGCGGAAGGATCAATAATTGTCCTTTTAAGTGAACCTATATTTTGGTCGATATTATGGCGTTTTCTGGAAGATTGAGAATTTGGAGATGGAACGGAATCTGGCGCGAAAAAAAATTCGTCGTCCGGATCAGGAGGATCCGGTTCTGGCCTAGTCTCCATTCCTCCTGTCAAATATGACACATACGGGAAAATTTAAAATACAAGAATAGAATTTAAAACTTACCACAATTATTATTTACACTACACTAAAGACTAAAACTAATAATAATGAAACAAAATTAACTTGAAATACAAATGATAACCAAATGAAAATAGAATTTAAACACAGAATTCCCAAATCGTGTATTGACTACATCAAACGCAATCTGACTCACCGCTAATATTAT
Source organism: Heliconius nattereri (assembly GCA_013403645.1). Lineage (NCBI taxonomy): Eukaryota > Metazoa > Arthropoda > Insecta > Lepidoptera > Nymphalidae > Heliconius > Heliconius nattereri. Next base: position 13,402,912 of record JAAIXI010000236.1, read on the forward strand.
TTAGGAATTAATTTTCAAAACACAACACAATAATTTCCATCTAAATTATGTCAACCGTTAACTTTGAAAGTCAACGTCAAAGTCAAGCTGACAAACATGAGTAAATGTGTTCTGTGGTGCTGTGCTGACAAAATTGGCGGCACGGGACGTGTGAGCGTCTTTGCTGAGTTTTTGGAAATAATGGTTTAATAAAACAATTTTAAACTTTAAATATGGTAGGACAAAAGTTTTTTGTGTATGGCGGTGGGAGATGGCGTGAAATTAACATTTCAACAGGGCGAGTTGCTGGATGGGGTGTAGTTGAATATCTAAGTGTAAGAGGCGGGAGGCTAGAACTAACTCAGAGGAATGCCGTCTTACGTGGCTTTAAGGCATTAGCAGCTGGAAAACCGACATCTGTACATGATGGCCCTCAACTTTCTCAAATAAGGTAAATTTCTAAGGACAATAACAATGTCATGCCAAAATGTTTATGAACAACCTTATTTATATGTATCTAAAGCTCTATAACCCTCTGTATTACAAGTTTTTATTTTAATTACTGTTCAACATAGCAACTTTAATGCTGAAGTGTAGGTTAAAAACCAAATTAAATAAAAATCTCATTTACCCTTTCCCCTCCTATCCTTTTTCTTTGAATATATTGGATATGAAAAGAAATTGTGCATACAACTCGCTAACAATCCTTTACAGTATAAGAATATGTGAGCAACTCAAACAGCATCATTTGAATTCCTGCTAAAAACTGCTGAGTAATTTGAACAGTAAGTTATAATGTGTATACATTCTCAGGAAACCAAATATCAACTAGATAGGTCCATTACAAGCTGAAATTACACCATCTTGCAAATATAATAAATCCTTTCTTTGTGAAAATGACGAACAAAAATTTTGAGCTTGAATTTTATCCTGTGTGAACACAGGCACTCTTACATAGGGTTGCGATTCTTTAGTTGGTGAAGTTGAGAACAATGCATTACTTACATATATATTTAAATTATAAATTTGCCTGTTATTTAAGGCCAGTTGTGGCACAGGGGCACATACTGTGACTATAAATGGGACAGGTTTTGGGTTCAATCTCCACTCGAGGAAATAAAATATTTATGTAAATTTATATATTAACTAGTGGCCCGCCAGCGGCTTCGCCCGTTTGAACTACATGATTATTTAATTAATAAACAGATTAACCGACAGTCATAAGTGTTGATGTCAATGAATGATTTAATTTACTTGTTCAGAAACAGCCTTAAATGTTAAATAGATTTGAGTAAGGATTTATAATATTCTTTGTAATATAACTGTAATGATTGCATATTACAAAATATTATTTGTTCTGAAAGTCGGTTTAAATTTAAATTTATCACAAACAAATACAGATTTTGATGAAACAAACTACATGTTAAGTTGAGTTAAAACAAAGCTATTCGTGAAAGTTTCAAGTAAATTGGTTCTGTACTTTCGGAGATTAGCATGATCATACATACAGACAGACAGAAAATAAATTTAAAAAAATATTCTATTATTCTTTTTATGTGTCCCTCTATCCATTTCAGTCAAAAATACTAAATGTATAGACAAAATATTTATACTGTTTTATTATATATAGAGATTTTTTCGGTCTGGTGTCAGTGCAAAAGTGTGGCATATGGCCATAAGTGGGGAATGGCGTGTCTTAACACTGGGTTCCCTCTGCCTCCCCTGCAGCAGTGTGCGGGATACAGGGTGAAGCTGTTTTTATTTTCTTAATGTTAATTAAAAAAATTTTTTAACCTCTAGTGGCCAAATTATTATACTGTACTTATCAGAGGAATTTACAAATGATCATTTATACTCTTTTTTTTATTTACATAGGCATAAAATTTCACAATTTGAAATGAAACAAATTGTTACTTTACATTGAATAAAATTATATAATATATATACGGGATGGAATTGTCAGCACCACTTTAAATGAAACCACAGTTTTATCTACTCTATAAAAGCCTAATATAATTCAGAAAAAAAATAATTCCCAAAAATGAAAAAGTTATTTTTTCAAACAAAATAAATAATAAAATTATCGTTTTAAAATAAAACGCCATTTGTAAAGTATAACATAGGCACGCACACACCTGTCAAAGCGGCAACGTCGTACACTTTTGTGTGCGTCACACGAAATATAGGTATGGATAAAAAACCGTGAAATGAAAAATAAATCCTACGTCCTAACTGTTGGGTACCTGGATTATTTTTTTTTATTCTGGGTTAGAAATATTTTACTCAATATGTAGTTTCAGTAAAAGGAGCGCTGCCTCTTCCATCCTGTATATTATATATTTGTTATAGAAATATAAAGACAAAAAATGTTGAAGAGCCAAAACCGACCAACAATGAGTGTCAACATCATCAACAATGCTGTCAACATATCATTCAGTAAGTAAAGAATTAATCACTAATTATATTTAGCTTTACACTGTATTAGCATATAGCAGGGTAGGCAGAGGGAACCTGAGAACCTAGTGTTAAGACACTTCTTTCCGATTAAGCCACTACCATTTCCCAATTAGTGCTAAATTCCAAAAGAATTATGTACTGAGTGGTAGAACTCAACATCAACTTTGCTTTATTATCAGAATGAATAAATGAAAAATATTAAATATCTCAGTTACCTAGTAGGAATCGAACCCACAACCGATTGTGTTTACAGTCACTGTACCCCTGCACCATGAAAAGCCATAAAATAAATTACATTAAAAAATTAAAAACACTTTCAACAAAATATTTAATAAGACAAATGTAATAAGTAGTTCCCAGTTCATCAACCTTAAAGAGTCACATGTCCATAACAAATTATTTTACTTTCAAATTTCCAGTATAATCATCACATAATATATTTTTCATTTCTTAATTGATTTGTGCTCTATTTTCCTTGATTAAATAATAATATAACATTAGGAACATCGTAGGCAGGGAAAATATGAAAACTTGTTAAGAAACCCCGTTCCGCAAATTCCGCTGAATTCCTTGAGGCATTACGTGTTGAGTGATGAAACTTAATGCCGCGCTTTATTAGAACCATCCTTATTTATTAGAAACGTCTATATTTATTGACAATTCTAAACAAAAAAAATGCATAGCCCCTTTACCGACATTAAATAGTTTACTCTATTTAATATTGAGATGGAATTAAACGAGATGGTGGTTGTTTCTATTCTCCCTCAAGGGAATGAATTATTTTTAACTCCCCACTGTGAAAAGAGTGACTAAGTCAACACCAGTGCGGTGTTGTGTTCCGCCGTTTATTATTTGTGACATGTAAAGATAGATCATTGTTATCTAATATTCTATTATTAATTGAAACCATCGTCGCCACTCTATGATTAAATGTTTAAATAATTTTCAGTTCTTTGCTCTGGAAGTAAGCGGCAAGTTCAAAGCGCCACCGTCACTCTTAACGCCTACCTGGCTACCCTACCATATCCGGTTGACACGTAAATCTATACAAAACTAGCTACTGATATTAAGCACACTCTTGCAATTATACTTAACAATTTTCTTCATACTTTCCAATTAAATCAATGATAAAAGTTTTTTTACTGCAGTATTCCAATATAAACTATAATATAAATATTTTTCCTTATTATATTACAGCTCAAATACAGATGCAAACTTTAATAACATCGTTAAGCCTATAACTAGTACTATAGCAGTTCAATGTACTATAACTAACGAAAATACTTCACACAAAGTCACTGAATGTACAATAAATGACAAATTAAACCACTCTATTATAAAAAAATCTAATTGCACAAATCATATAAAAGACAAAAGTAAGGAAAGATCAGTCGGACGTAAAAGATCATCGAGCGAGAGTGATGTATTTAACACAACAGATTCACAAAAAACCAATAGTGATGGAAAATTAGTTACATCACTAGCTCAACGTGTTAAATCATCTATAACACAAGAGCCGCCTAAAGAATTGCTAATTAGTGAAGAAGATATATTATTGATAAGAACATTTGTTGAACACGATGATGATAACATATTTGGTGTTGATTTAGAACGTTTTGACACCGACGATCTTTACAAATGTCTTGTTTTCTACAAACTTAATCCTTTAGTGAACGTAGAAAGATCTAAAGAAATTACTGAATTATTTAAAAAGAAAGGCCGGTCGACGGAATCTTTTAAATATTTTTTGAAAAGTTTAGGCCTCCAAAGCGTAGACGAAGCCAGTCAAGTTAGCAGAAGTAAATATAGAATGCGTGCGAGGCGAAAAATACTGGTGAAAAAAAAAACATATAGAAATGAATTTGACAAAGAGAATATAGTAAGAGATGTTGTTTGCACGAAAAGTAAGAAATCTGGAAAGAACCTTTCATCAACTACAGGCTTAGTTAAAGGAAGTAAATCACGACCACTGTCAAAAAAAAATTTAACGAACCAAAATCATTTAGAGAAGAATAAGAATGCAATAATAACAAATAAAAATGAGAAAACAAATGAATCACCAAATAAAATTGAAAAAATGAAAGAAAAATATTTAAAAAGTAATAATGAACAGGTTAAAAAGAACGACTCGTTAAGACAAAATGATTCACCAAAAAAACGTAAAGAAAAAAATGAAAACAAATTAATGAAACAAAAGGAAACAGAAAAACAAAATAAAACGACTGATAAAAATAACAAGGAAAAAATAATTAATCAACAAAAAGTTAGTGATAAAGTTATATCTAATGAATTAAATAACAAAGAGTCACAAAATGATAGTGTCTCAGTGTTGGTGAGCAGTGATAGTGACAAACAGAGTGACAAGGGAAATAAAACGAAAATGCCACGTCTAGCTGTCGTGACTGCGAAACGGTAAGTCTAAAATTGACCTATGACAATAGTTACATAATATATATTTTTATATATACTTTTAAATGTCATTGTTACTTTTCTTGATACAACTCAATGAGTCACACTAACGTTTTTTGTTATAACCATTTATAAAAAATAGGTAACTCGAGAAAAAAAGTTGTTTATATTATTAACTTATCTTCAAAAATGACTATGATATTAAACAAATCTCAATAAAGTATGGCCTCCCGGCTAAAATCTGACTAAGCGTGCGACGTCATTATATGCTGATAACAAAAATCGTTTCCATTATGACTATTCCTTGGCTTCCAAAAGTGACGTAAGGAGACGCGAGGCGAGGACAGATGCACACCATCTCCACTCTCGTACTTTTTTCCCCTCGCTTAGCCTGATGAAGAATGTGGATCGGGATATGATCTTGAGCTTTTTGGCTACATTCTACATTTTACCAGCATAATATATTAATAGATAATTGTACTGACAACCACTATTTATGCCTAACACTTTTCACATGAATTTTACGCCTATAGGTATAGAAATGTATTAGTGCATTACATGTTCCACCTAATTTTGAGATTTTGCGTGTTGGGCTGGTTGGGTGGTGGATCTAAACGCCGAGTTTTATATTGTTACTAGAGTGAAGAAATGAAAAGAAATAATTAATTCTCCTGACTGGGAATCGAACTTACAACCGCCGCAACAACAAGTTGCCGCAACGGCCTTTGTATCTATTCTATAATAATTAATAATATCAAACAAGATTCAAACACACCGCCATCTACAACGGCTGCAATACATACATTAGGTTATATATCAGAGGTGATTCGACTCGTCAGCCGTATACTTCAGCAGAGGACATAGTGATGGTACAGTGGGTTCGCGGTCCAGGTCGGGCAAGGCAGGTCAACGGTAATACCCTATGGAGGGAATTACAGCCGATATTCCATAAGAAGACTGGACGATGTGAGTTCATTTTAGGTTCTTTTTATTTTACTCAGAGGGAACTTAGTATTAAGACACTGTGTTCCCCACTTTCCTCCGAATTTTTCGAGGCATTGTGTGTTGAGTGACGGAACTCAACGCCGAGCGTTTATTTTTTGTTATTTCTGCTGCAGTCGCATTACAGTCACGCCCTTGTGCCCCTGCGCCACGACGGCCTGTTTGATTTTAGCTTCTCGCTATATCCCGCTTATAACAAGACAAGCAGAGGGAATCTGGTGTTGAGAAGGCATTGCGTGTTGAATGGCGAGACTTCACGCCGGGTTTGCCTCATTACCAGAGCGAGAAAATAAAAATATTAATCATTTAATTCATCCGAGTCGGAATCAAACCCACAACCGTCGCGTTTACAGTCGCACGCTTGTGCGCCTGCGGTAATGGTTTTATACTAGATCAAAAAAGAATGTGCTGATTCTGTTACTTGCAAAATAACTCTGCTAGTATAGTTTCTTCATTACAAAGATTTATCACTGAGTAAATATATTTTTCAATATTTTACTTAACCTTTTTATTCACCATTTCAGTTTTTTTCTAACTTTGATTTAAAATATTACTTTTTCTTGATATTTTTTACTAGCTTTTATTTCACTTGTGTAATAGCTTTGTTAGTGTGTGTGAAATCTTGCAAGCACGATTTGGCCCACTTCTCATTGTCCAATTGAGTTGGAATTTGCATTAGGACTTCAGTTCTGATGTCGATGACAAGGCTTACGCAGAGTGGCACTCGAGGAAGTGATATTTATTTATGTTTATATTTCCATTTCTTCACTCTGGTGTCGGGGGCAAAATGTGGCGTCGAGTTCTGCCACTCAACACGGAATGCCTCCAGAATTCGGCAGAAAGTAGGGGAATGCATTGTCTTTACACTATGTTCCCTTTGCCTACCCTGCTGTGTGCGGGATACAGCGTGAAGCTGAAAGAAAATGAATTTGTAAAACACACTTGTCTTTAAAGTTATGCTTTTAATTAATATTTTAGTTAGATCATGGCATTCACTTCGGAATCGATATCTGAGATCGTTGCTACCCTCTTTGGGTAATATGGCGATACCTCCAGATGAAGCTGCAAGACTAAGAGCAGCTGCTGCAGCTGGTAAGGATTTATTTTTATTAAAGTACATAAGTATTTTTATAGACTTAAGTATATTTCACATTTTGAATTTTAGGCGGACCTTTATGGCTATAAAGACGTTAGTGTTGAGACCAATCCAGACTACAAATTATGACGATGATATATTTTTAACAAAGAAATCAAACAAAGTTTATATGGGGAAAAAGTGTGATGTATAAATATATTTTAAACAAATTTGCTAGGTTTAATCGTAAAGATGTCATGCAATATTTATATATATTGCACACTAGCAGCCCTTGCGCGGCTTCACCAGTTTTTTTATTTCATATTAAATTAGTGTATTTAAGGATAATTGGTTGGTTATTTTAGTAAGGTTATCTATACTGTGGTTATACACTTAATAAATCGTAATTTAAATCTATAAAATATATAAAAGTAAAGATTTTGATTTTACTTTTGCTTCACGCTGCATTCCTAGCGTGGTAGTCAGAGAGAACGAAGCGCCAAATAAATACCACTTTTGCCTCGTGCACTGTCATCAACCTCTTCATACATGCCCTGCGGGGGCATGGCATGGGGGCTTCATACATGTCCTCATGGTTTTTAGGTGAGCTTCATCCAATATCTTTGATAGTGTGTTTTTGAAGGTCAACGGAGGTCTCCATCTACCTCTCTTACCGTACCCTTTTCTTTCATAAATCTTTTTTGACATTATGTCATCGCTCATTTGTTCGATGTGCCAAAAACAACTGAGCACGTTTTTCATTTTTCTTTCGACATCCTCGCTAGTACCTGCTATTCTGTGTATATTTTGCACATTCTACGAAGAGATTATATCTCCACAGCATTCATCTTTCTTTCATTCTTCTTATGTAATAACCACGTTTCGCTACCGTATAGCAGCGTCGGTACCAACACTGCATTGTATACGGCCAAACGTGCAATTGTGATGACGTTTCGCCGTCCCATAAGCTAAGGCACCATTAACCATGTTACTGACAGCAATACGAATTCCAATATCTTACCATTTACTCTGATCTTGCATTCCGTCCTTTCTTTGTTTCTTTTATATACTAGAACCTTTGTCTCACTCGCATTCAAGCTTTGATTATTATTTTCATTTTTTTTTAAGAGTGGTAACTAATGCTTGCAACTCGCATTCTGATGATGCAATGAGCATTGCATGATCTGTCGACAGCAGGCAATTTACTTTCAAGTCACCTACTTTCACTCCCGTGTTACTTTGTTTCACTCCTTGGAGACAGCTATCAAAATACAAATTGAACATCCAAGCTTACATGGCGCAAACCCGATTGGATGTCAAACCAAGACTACAGGCTCCAGCAAGGGTACGCTCACATTGTACCTGGGTAGTATCTCCCATAATTTCGTTCTCACAACTCTGTCATACACCACAACAGCCTTTCGGAAATCTCTTGTATTCTTCTCGCTAATATTTTAGCACAAACTTTACTACCCAAGCTCATCAATCTGATAGCTCTATAACTTGCGCAGTCTATCTGTTGCCTTTATACAAAGGTTCGATGAGTGAACCTTGCCAATCCTCGGGGACCTCCACTTATGTCCAAGTCGCGTGGCCCACTATATTTTATCATCTAGGCAGTAATTCCATTTGCTCCCGCTGCCTTACCACTTTGATGATTTCGCCATCAGCTATTTCAAGTTTCAGCGTTTCGCTGTATACATGAGACTGAGGCGTCATCACATTCATACATCTTGTAGAATGGCGCCCATCGCTGCAAAATGTGTAGCTGTTCCGTTCCAAATTCCCCGACTTTTGAAAGCACTCCTACGAAACCCGTAGAACAAATTAGCGAGTAACCTTGGGAAACACTAACTTCTCGACAGAAAAGCTCCGTATTTTCTGCGTGAATCCCTATACCGTGGGAACCCTGCGATGAAAATAAGCTTATATTACTTAACTCTGCACTACTCTTACTTAGACTAATCTAACCAAATTATCACACATACACTGGTACATAAACCCAGTGCAGGGGCACAATGGCAGGTTATGGGTTAGATCCTCACTCGAGGAAATGAAATATTTATTAAAATGTATATTTTCATTTCTTAGCTATGCTATCGAGGCAATACACGACGTTGAATTCCGCCTCGCAACACGCATTGCCCCCAGAATTCGGCGGAAAATGGAAACGGAGTATTCCCCACATATGGTTCCCTCTGTCTACCCTACAGTGTGCGGGATACAGCATGAAGCTGATTATTTGCTGCGTCTGACTGTAAACGCGAAGTTTTTTAATTCAATCCTCAATTGAGTGAATTAATTATTTTAATTCGTAATAGGTAACAAGTGTGGCGTTGATTTCAACATATAACTTAGGCATAACGTTGGGAACAGATTACCTTAACTATAGGTCTCGCTTGCACTACATTATGCGTGAAGCTAAAAAAAATTATCAATATTAGAATTCTAATGGCCCATCCACAACCATTAACCATTCCGAAAATTTACCTCATAACTTTATATTACAGGAAAAGAAAAATCAAAGAAAATGCTAAAGAACTCAATTTACAAGGAGAAACCAGTTATAAGCGCTTGGTCTCGTCGTCCCCGCTCCCCCCTACGTAAGTCCCTTACTCCTTCCCATTCTACAGGTTTCCTTAATTCATCTAGCGATCGATCCAGAAGAAATCATGATTCGGATTATATAGCGGAGTCAAATGAAAGTGAAGAACCAAGAATGTATAAGAATTTAGGTGATATTTTTTGTTTGACTTTTGATTATATTTGTGTAGATTTTTTTATATCGATACCCTAATCACGCAAGTCAGCTAACGCCATCAACGTGGGTTTTACAAGAGACGAATACAATAACAATAATGTCGATGATGACTGATACTACAGATATAAAAATACTATTTAGTAACGTTATTTTTAGTAAGTGATCTGCGATAAAACACAAAACGTATTCGTCGTAACTTGTAAAAATGCAAATTAAGGTATCGATGTGATGTGTGTCTTATTTTAGATGTTCTTATTTTATTAAATACATGTAGTGGAGTCTCATTAATCCAGTCGAGCAATGGTAGGGTGTGCCCAATTAATAGATTTATACAATCAAACAAAGCATATTATTATATGCTTTTGCAAAGATTTTCCAAAAAAATCATTGTAAAAAAATGACTTTTTTAAATTGCAGGTACTAAAATTGATAAAAGTAAGAGGACATTGCGTTCAAGCGCTATTGGGACTTCCCCTAATGAGAAACGAAAACAAACAAAAGCACGAACACCTACATATTCGGAAGTCACTAAAAATTTTGCATTAAAACATTCTACACCAGATTCTGATTCAGCTGGTCATAATAATACCGATAAAAATGTTAGACGGACACAACCGTTACGTCGACACCGACAAAATGCCGAAAGTAGTGTCATTGATACAACAAAAGACAATAATTCTAAACACAACAAAAACAATATTTTTAAGAGTAATAAAAAACGTAAGCGTAAATTTTCAAGTGATCGAGAAGACGATGACGATAGGAATGATAAAAATAATGTAAATCGTGTAAGTGGTGCAGGTGTAAATCTGCAAAATTCAAAAAATAACAAGCATTTAAATAATAGCAAAAGTGCACGTCAAATTTCAACTGATCGAACAGACACGGACACTAGTAATGGTCAAACAAAGAGCGGACGACAAAACTCAAAGAACATTAGCGCTACTAATTTAAGTATTATTAGAAGAAGCACGCGTAAATCTTTAATTGACAGACAAGATACCGACAGCAGTAATGATCAAAGAAATGAAAAACGCTTAAGTAATTACGAACAAAATTCTAAAAGTATCAAAAATAATTGTTTAAAAAATAAGAAAAGTGTAAGTAATGTTTCAACCACCGAAGATACGGATATTAGTGATTATCAAACAAAAAGTAAAAAACTGACATCGATAAATAATAATATAAATAAAAGCAGAAGTAAACGCAATATTTCATCTGAACGACAAGAGACTGACACTGAAGAGCAAGTTAAGACTAAGAGACTGCTGAGTACTAATGCACAAAATTCTAAAACCAGCAAAACCAATTTAAACTATAGCAGAAAACGTGCACGCAAAAGTTCAACTGAAGAAGAAGATATCGATACTGGTGATGATGAAAAACAATCCAAACCTATAAACAAAACGATAAATTTAAACAAAAGTCCAGTTAGAACTTCTAAAAATCTTCAAAATACTAGTAACGATAGAATAAATCAAAAATCCAATAAAATACGTAAAAGTGATGGACATGATGACACAAACAATTTAATAAACAAAAATAGAGAAAACAATATAAACAATCCCAATAAAAATTCGAATTCAGATTCAAGTGATTTTGAACCAGATATGAGCCAGGTAAAGAAATTACGGTCAAGTAATGCAAAAACCGACACTGGCCGATCTAAGACTCGCCGACTTTTCAATCCAAAGGACTTTTGACATTTATTTAACTGAGTAATTAATTATGAAAATATTAACAATATTAGTGGCTAATTATGATAAAGAAACAGTCAGTTTTTTAAAATAATAATGTCGCCGGAATAAAAGATAAAACTGAAAGATTCGCTAATTAAAAATTTGCTTGTTCAGTGGCGCAATTCAACGCCGTATTATCTTATGCGCATAGAGAAGGATACATGTGTAATATGAGACTGGAACTACTAAATCCAATTGGAACACTATTAGCACAGGTTAATTGTTTACATACATCTAAAACACTATAAAGGCGGTCAGAGTTACCTCGAACATTTAGAATGTGTCAAACGCAAATCATTTTTGCTTTAAAAAAATCCCAAAGAGGGTTGAATATCACTTCATTTAAAAAATGAATAAGTAATATTGTAAATATTATCTTTATTGTTATATTATATTTTTAGTTACTTTCAGGTAATATACGATTAGTTCGTCAGTTAACAAAACAGATTAAAATTCTTACTTTTTTATTATAATAATAATAAAAATAAACAACTGTTATTAAAGTTTGTTATTTTTGGTTTAAAGTTATTTTAGTTTCTTTCTTTAATTCTTAAGTTTAATTAATGATGAGAATGATTATTTTTCATTTCTTTAAAGTGGCTATGGATTTTCACAGCCAATGTGATTTAAACATTAAATTAAATTACAATGCGTGTGTTAAATAAAAGTATTTTAATCTTTTTGTTTTTTTTATTTTCATAAACTTATTTCTATAAATAGACACTTTTATTCTAATATTATTATAATTATTAGTACAGTTTTTTTGTTTGAACGCGCTTATCCCGGGAAGTACTGAACTGGAAAAATATTTTGATGTTTAATAGTCCATCTATTAAAAAAGTCTATTACATCAAGTGAGTCGTGGTAAATGTTAATGTAATCCACTGTACTTGTGCTCAGAGTTGCCTCTTGTACTTAGAATATGTGATGTGTCGTATTATTTATTAAAGGTATTGTATTATTGAGATCATCGTGGCTCGATGGCCCAAGGCGACGGTTGTGGGTTCCATACCCACTCTGGCAATAAAATTGTTTCAGTTCCTTGTTCTGGTCAGGAAAAAGTGGAGCTTTTAGTTTCCCTCCTCAACACGCAATGCCTCAAAAATTGAGTGGAAAGTCGGAATTGGGGTGTTTTAACATTAGTTTTCCTCCGCCTACCCAAATATATGCGGGATATACAGTGTGAAACTGAAAATATATATTGATCCATTCATCGTGTCTTCATTGGCACATTATTTACATCTCATCTCTATCTATACATATAATAAGAGTAAAAATGGCGCGTCTGTACATTGAATATATTTATTAAATAATAATTGCGAGAGGCTTAGGAATAGTAATAGGGCCCAAATCTACAAAAAAAATTGTCTGTTTATTTGTACACGCTAATCTCCGGAACTACTGGATGGATTTGAATGAAACTTTTTTGGTTGTATAGCTATTAATACTACGAAACATCTAGGCTATAGTTTATTTTGAAAATCTGGATACCTGATGTGGAACATTAACAGCCTGTCTAAACTACAAGAGATAAATGTACTGCTTTAGGGAAAATTTAACAACATAACAAACAATTTCCACCCACATAACAAAAATGAAGATCTGGAGTACCTGACGTTGAACCCTAGCAGCCCATCTAATCTATATAAGATATAAATATTGCGTCTTAGTAAATGTTAATCAACATAACAAGCATTTTCTGTCCATATAATAAAAATGAAGATCTAGGAACTAGAACCCTAACAGTACAGCTCTTGCATCCCCTGATTAACACAATTCTTTTAGTTTTTTTCACTTAATTCTGCCTTCTTTTACACGAGTTCGCCAACAATATAATAAATAATTAGCTTTACATATCAATGCTCAATGTATATTATTATAAATATGAAGTATCAACATTGGTCGTATTTTTTCATTCAAAACAATTAAAAATCCTTATAGAAATTACGATTATGTAGAAAAAAAAAACATACTAGAAGTCATTATAGTTATAAATAAAACAAAATAAACGGAAGGCTAAATCACTTTATTTTTCGGGAACTCATGTATTAACGATTTTTCACATTATATCAGGGTGGCAGAGGGAACCTAGTATTAGGAACCCGTTATTTACGCGCCGCCAAATTTTCGAGACGTTACATCCGTTCTCCGAGTGGGCATCGAACCCACAACGTTCACATTTACAGTCACAGCTGTATCAGCGCGATCACCCGATTTTTAAACATTTTATTAACCAAGAGAAGCAACTTCAAATCCAGATACATTCCAAATTCAATTCTAGTTCCAAGTCTAATTTTTCAATATGAATTAGAAATGACGGCACAGCGACTAATTGTAAACGCCGCGGTCGTGGGTTCGATCCTCGCTCGAGGGCAGTATTTAAAATTTTTCGCTCGGTAAAAGGACAGCACAGCATTGGGCCACAAACCAAGTTTCCCTTGCCTACTCCTCTACATCTAGAATACAGTGTGAAGCTAAAAAATAATAATAAAAGAAATTATATTTTTCCTTTACAACTATTAAATATGTACTACAATCCTAACAACAATAAATAAATAGCACACGATTTTGGCTTTGGGGATTACTATGAATAAAATTTTAACTATCTATAATGTTGATTTTTTTTAAAAAAAGGAGCTTAATTTATTATAAGTAATATTATTTTTAATTAAATGACGTTTTTAAAAGATTGTCAGGTATGAAAAAAACGATTGGTAGATACTTACAAAAGTAAGTAAGTATACAACTTCTAGTTGCGGGAAACCAACGTAAAGAAAAAAATAATAATATTCACTTTGTATCACATTTTATGTTTGGTTATAATTAAAAAATATATATTCATCTTTATTAATTATGTTGGGGTTACTGGTGGTTGAAATTAGTGGACTGTTTAATTTGATGTAGGCGTTTAAGAAAAGAAACTAACAAAATAAAATTCGGTATAATGGCTACGGCCGACATTAAAGAAGTGAATCCGTTAGTCTGCGCATGCGCACAGCCAAACTGGCGCCCTCTCGCGGCATCAGTTCCAATCAATTATGATAGGTTTATTAAAAAAATGGAAGGATATGTTTAATTTGTTGTTTATTTTTTAACTTTGTAATACAACATGGACCTAAATAACTCCCTAAAAAGAGAGAAAAAAAATCTGGCAATCCTATGTACAGGTATTAAGAAAAAAAATAAAATAAAAAATATCTATTTACAAATATACAAAACACTTATTCGTCATGAAGAAAAATATTTAAAAAATGTCCAAAATGACCATAATTCCCTCTAATAACATCTGTTATTAATCATGCGAAGAAATAAAAACACAGTCAGACGCTGTCAAAGTGTTATTGAGCTTATATTCACTTTATATGAGAAACCAACAACTTACAGGTACAATTATAATTAATTATTTTAACTTTACAAACATCCAATTCTAATATCAATACAAGTTTAAGATTTTTCTCATAACATTTATTAAAAAATGCAATATTTACGTATATACGTATTTGGCAATATTTAAAAACACGAATGAATGCAAATTTTAACTTTGTTATTCAATATAGGTACTACAGATTTTTTTTAAAAAAATTTTAAAATTATTATTTAATAAAGTTTTATTTTCATTCTATTATTAAACAATCTATGAATGACGAAGCCAGTCGTGGTGCAGGGGCACAACAAAGGAAATCTTTTAATGGAAACAGTGTGTGAACATTCGGTTCCTAGTGAGCAAAAAAAAATCATTTGACACTCAATTTAAAATTTTCAATTCAACGTTATGTTTTCAAATATTGCCACTGCCAATATTAAGTTATTTAATACATTGAGCCAATATAGCAAACTAACATCTCTATTATTAATATTGAGCTCCATTTTTTTTTGCAGTGTATGCAAATACAATTATACTCGATGCATTATGGCAGGTGACAAAATGTAAACAAAAAAATCTGTTTCTCCAACTTTTACGTATATTTTTATTTCTATTTAATTTATTTATGCACACGTTTTACTAAAAGGTACCTAACTATGAGGTTTATAAAGCTAAATATATCTATAATTCAATTATTTATTAGAATTCGGAGGATTCTGAGGAACTATCAACTACATTAATGACGAAACGGTCCACCATTTTATCTATTATATGGTCAATTTTTTGCATCTTTTGTTCTTCTTTTATCCCATGGTCAATGCACCTTTGCCAAGCTTCTATTGCTTATTTTTTTATTAATAAAAACAACAAAGTAACAACGAAATCACGTCAATTCAATGAAAATAAATGAAATTTTAACAAAAAGAAAAACCGACTTCTAACAACGAACTAAAAAATTAATTTTACAAAGATTTTAAAATTTTGAAGTCGTATACTTCATGAATCCTCGCTTTGGCGTCAGGGTTGAGAGCGACACTATACATTTAACAAATTTTTTATCTCATAATTTTGATTTATTAATATTAATAGCATAGAAAGAAACCACACCCCAGAGACCCATTATTTTCTTATTCCTTTGCTTATCTACATTTCATTTGAACATTAAGTTAAAGAAAATCTATGAAATTCCTCATAATAAGAATTATATTTTTATATATTAAAGTTAAATAACTTTTCTGAACATGTACATCTTATATGTCAATGTATGAAATCGCAATTGCAAATTAAACAGGTAGGACCTAGTGTTAAGGCACTGTTCTTCACATTCCATACATTTAAAGACAGTGCGTTGCATATAGCGGCGTAACTCAACGCCGCATTTGTCTTAGCAAAATGAAATAACGAATTCTCATAAATACAATTTAAAGTCATGTTTATTTAGACTCTTCTAAAATTATAGTGTCTTGAAACTAAATAGTGTCTTAACACTAGGTTCCCGCTGCCTACCTTGCCACGAGTATATGCTAGGATAGATTTTCTTAATAACTTTACAGGATATATAATAATAAATTTTCCTATTAAAACTAAATCTACGTATTATGTAGATAAAGCGCATCACAACATTTATTTAATATCGATTAAAATCATAAATTCTTATTTTTCATTATTTTTTATTGAGGTTTTCAAAACATTTCTAATTGTTTTATTATAATATATTAAAATTTTATTCGGAGCCATGGCCATTTAATTATTTCGTAAGAAAACTTGAAGGCACGAGCATTCCTACATTATAACGCGTTCGACTTCCCACATTATATATGTGTACTGTGAAATTTATAATGATTTGTTCAGTACATTATTACTTTCGCCCATTTTATTTTTATTAAAAATGTGCTTAGTATTGTAGATTTAATTAAAACCTGTATGCTTCATCCATAATATAGCTTTTTCTTGATGTTCAATTTAGACGTGAATAGTTTTTACGCAACAGCCTTATATGGCAATACTTTTCGCGCCTTTTCGCGGAACCAATCTACGGTGTTATACGGGGGATTAATGTATTTCCACCCGCATCATCTGTATATCGTGCGCGCGCTCCTACCACTAAGCCATACGTTCTTAGTATTCTACGTCGAATTCCTTAAAACCGCGCTTACACCTTTTGTTATCAGCGTTTTCGTCTCGATTTTCGTCGAAATTTTTTTTAGGTTCACGCTGAATCTCGCGTATAGCAGGATAGGCAGAAGGAAGGTAGTATTAAGAAACTAAATTCACACTTTTCGCCTAATTTTATACAATGCGTGTAGAGTGGTGGAACTCAATGCTGCGCTTGGTTTTCTGACTAGAGCGGGAATATGAAAATAATTAATTCCCCTGAGTAGAAATCGAACCGACAACCGTCGCGCCAATTTCAATTTAGTGTATTTTTTTTATTTTTACATATTATAAAGCCCAGTTTCCATCTATGTATACATATACCCGTTTATTTTTATATAAGATTAAACTGATTGATGCATGGATTTTCGTTGCTGGGCGCTTTTTTATTATTTTTTTTATAGAAAAACGACAAGGCAAATGAGCGTTCGGGTCACCTGATGGTGATCACCGCCGCTTAATTAATTAATTAATCTTTAAATATACCTAATACAATTTTAAATTTCTATAATATATTGAAGTCTCTAACTTTAAAGGTAGTCACGATTATTAAAATGACCAAATAATGATTAAATCAACGAAATAAGGTATTTCAATTCATTCGTTTTTCGACCCGCCCGCGGCTGCACCCGCGCATTCAAATTAGTAAATATATAATTTATTTATCTGAATTATTTTCGTGTTCTGATAACAATAGCATTTTAAAGACATAATATATTGCAAGCTAAAATTTCGAATTCAATAAAAAATATATTTTGAAGTATCTTTGTCAAACCAAATATTTTACATTGATATAAGTTTTTTATTTGTGAACCGACTTAAATAAGTACTAAATGATGTAAAACTGCACATAAATAGGTTAAGCCGATTTTGAGATTAGCGTGAACAGTCGCACAAACAACAGTAAAAAATTAAAAAATAGTTGATTGACTTCCATGTGGCAGTGATCAATTACAATTATAAATATAGATTAAAGTAATAAGATATTATTTTATATTTAAAACAGAACTATGGTGTGCCATCTAACCAGTAAGAACTATAATCACAAAAGCCTAGCGTCGGCAGAGGCAACTTAATATTGATACACTCCGTTCCCCAGGCACTGCCCATTTGGCGGAACTTAACGCTGCACTATGTCTAAGTATGCGCTTAACCAGAATGAAAAAAGAAAAATAATTAATTTCTCGGAGTGCGAATTGAACCAACAACCATCACGTTTACAATCTGTTATTTTTAATTAAAGAATTTATATTTATTTAATTTATGATTCTGCAGTCAATATCATTTCAAATTGTTTGTTGTTGATTAAGTTAGTTTTGTGAAGTTTTAGTTATTCTAAATATACTTAATTAACAATAAATAAAAAGAAGCGGGCAATGTCGCGCAGGACCAAACTTTACACCACACCAAGAAGAGAAGAAGAGAACCAAACTGTAGTTTAAATTAGTTATAAACAGCTCATAATTACATAAAAATGCATGCATGCAGTAATTGCATGAAAATTTATGCAACTGTCAACGTCATCAGTCCGTTCCCGTCGGTCATACGCCCGAAGGCTTCATTTCGAATTAGTGACATCTCCCTAATTAATTTATTAGAATGTATACTGTATAGGTAAACTATAACTCCAATCTAGATAAAATGCTAAAAGTAACTATTATATTTATTTTCATAAGGATGAATATCAAAATATAAAAAAATACATTAACAAAAACCCTATAAATTTAAAGTAAAATAATTAAAATGGTTATTTTTGCTCAACCTTCAATGATAAACGTGTAAAATCGCGGACTTTTTTAAACATTATTTAAAGAACAATATTTTTGTTAAACATTGTTTTTATGTATAAGGTTGAGTCAGCGCACGCTAGTATTCATTAAACAAGTTCATTTTGGGTGACGTTTTTTTAAAACCACAAACAAACTTTGCAAACCGTTGTTTAGAAACGGTCGCGTAGCGACGACGATTGTTATTAACATGGCAGAATAAATTGCATGTCAAATTAGAAATAAGTTTTTTAATATATTAGTATATATGTGTAATATAATGTTATATAGCCTATAGAACTTCTGAAGAATGGAGCTTTCATACAATACAAAAACAAAGCAAATCGGACCAGTAGATCCAGAGATCTTAGCGTTCAAACAAACAAACTCTTCCGTTTTATTATATTAGTATAGAAGAAATATTTGAATAATTCAAATACAATAAGAAATATTTGATCATTTTTTACTGACAACTAGAAATAATCTTAAATCTATTTCATAAGAAGGATGGACTATTGTTCGAGAGAAAAAATCCTAAAAAAATTCATTGCTATTATTTTAATTATTATTTAAAATTTTAAATATTGAGATTTTTTTTGAAATAGCGTTCGTTACTATGCCTCTTTTAAATTTGATTATTTCACAATTCAAAAAATATTTATCATAATCTTGTGATCACAGATAACAAAAGGCTTGTTATAATCTGTCGTTTTTTAATTTAATTCAATTAAATATAATCATTTATAAGAGTTTTAATAACGAATAACAATAAGAGCGAAAATCTAAGAAAATATTAAGTATTTTTTTATTAATTTCTGCCTTACTTATGATATATAGCTATGAAATTTACTATTACAATATAATTGTATATAAATAAACTTAAGACTGACAAAATGATTTTGGGTAGAATGGACATGGATATTGGACATAAGTTACATTTTTAGAATAAAAGTGATTTAACTCAAAACAATATGTAATTGTTATTTTCCAAAAAAATAAGTTTAATATTCTATGGAAATGCATCGTAAATAAGTTACTTGAATTATATCACATTCTTACTAAGTATACTATAATTTTATAGCAAACTCACAAACAATGGAAATTTCAGAAAATCTCAAAAAAATCACATTATTTCGAGTTAAATCACTTCTTTATATTAATTATAGTAAAAGATACTATACAAAACAAAAGAACAAAAATCGGGTGAATATCGGATAAATTAGACTAACTCCAACACTTTGATTGTGCCTTGACTATTAGCTGCCAACAAAGCTGGCCTTTCCTGTGATCTTCTCCAACATACCGCAGAAACAAACTCCGCGGGCTCTTCATCTCTACGCTCTCTCTCCAAAAAACCTCTAACTGCATCGAACCTATACGCTAGAAGAGGTCTAGACAAACCCGCGTAATAAACATATAGGGCGTTATTCTCTGAACCACAAGCAACATAACGACCATCTGTCGCTAAGCCAACGAAGTTTTTCTCATTTGTGTGTCCAGTGAACGATCTGACACACCTCGGTGACTCAACTCTCCACAATTTTAGTTGAGAATCGGTGGAAGCAGACACTAAAGTGCGGGCATCAACGAATTTGACATAAGACACTGCTTTCCTATGATCTTTGAAAACAGCCAACGGTGCTCTGGGAGCTCTGAGATCATAATAATGAACACAATGATCTGCTGAACCGAAAGCCAAATGGCATGACGATTTCGGATTAAATCTGACACAGCAGACATTAAATTTGGCTTCTAGGGTGGCTACTGATCTCTCAGCATTTAGGGACCAAAGTTTAACTCGTGCATCATCAGATCCTGACGCTAGGAGTCTAACATCAGCTCTATTAAAATGTACAGACCAACATCTTTTATCGTGTTCCTGTAAAGATCTGGTCCTTACGCCTGTATTAGCATCCCATACACTCACAGTACCCTCGTAATCGGATGAAGCTAACACATGTTTATGATAGGCATTCCATGAAACACAAGAAATTTTGTGTGAACATTGCATTTCTGCGCAAGGATAGTGTACGTCAACGGCATCGCGGACTACAGCTTCGAATTCGAAAACTTTAATTCGTTTAGTAACACCTGCTATCGCGAAGAATTCGTCATCTTTATCAAATTCGATTGTAGATACTATTGTTGAATAATTAATGGCGTCGCTGCAATATGATAAAGTTGCTAGAGGTCGTAATGCTCGATACCTGGTGAAGGCAGCTAGGTCTTCTCTGAAGGCTTCTAGGCCTCCGAAGCCTTCGCCTGTGCCTATAACGCTTGTTGGTATGTTCGGTGGTATGTTTGTTGTAATGGGTTGGGGCTCACTTTCGGGGGCACGTTGATCACCTATGGTATCGAGAATAATATTAATAATATGCAATGGTATATTAAATCAATAATATTGTTATACAACTTGACTGGGTTAAAAAAGGACTGTGTGTCAACACAATACATATTATGTTCAATATAATCAATTATTATATATATTAATCCAATATATCTCTTCTCTTCTCTATACATAATAAAAAAGTAAAAATGAAAAAAAAAAATGGACACTCGTGTAGGGTTGGCAATCGCAGGGTAATGCTCTGTATACGCTAATTAGGGGGGATCTCGACCGTTGAGCCCCGCCGCGCCGAGTCGCGGACGTGCCGTGAGATAGAACTGGCCTCGCCTCCTCTTACGACGGAGGAGAGTGTGTCGTGAGACTGAGAAGTGTATCCTGCCTATATATTGGGCGTTTGCGACAGTAATTCGTCGGGAATGACACAATTTTAACATAGCGACATCTATTGAATCCTTACCTATATCACATACAGTCAACAGATATCGCCAGTTTCAAGCTAGTAGATAATCCAAAATGACTGTTATAAATTACTGTCAATAATAAACAAATAATTTATAATAAAATAATAATATTGCGATTGTAAATTGAGATATAAGCTATCCTATCTTTCAAATTGGACCAAAAAGAAAGACTTAACTATATATCATAAAACTAAAACTTTATTTTAATTGTAATTCATATACAATAATGGTTTTTCCCTGCGTCTCTGCAAACCAGCAGTTCCTGATAAGAGCGTGCTAACAAACAAACTCTTTCCACTTCTTTAACTATATCAAATTAGAATGTATATCATCTTACCCATAGCACTATTAGCCCTAGATTCGGGAGCGGATGCTTGTTGCGGTACAGGGTCAGCATCAGCAGCACCACAGCTTTGTGGGGGAACTGCTGGTGTGGCGGAACCTGACCCGGGGAAGTACAGCTCGTCGGCACGGTGAGCAAAATAGCACTGTGAAAAAAAAGGTTGAAAATAATAAGTAATTATAACTTGTAGTTCAATTATGTTAATATTACTATATTTCATTTAAAGTTCGACAACGAAAGTTATTAATTTGATATAGTCTATTCGTTCCCAATCTTCTGCCAAATTCTGGACGCATTGCGTGTTGAGTTGCGGCTAATCGGTCAACGCCATGCCTTTTTACCAGAGTGTTTAAAATATTCTATTTTCTCGAGTGGCATGAACACGTTACTCACACGTTACACGCAGAAACCACGGACAGGACACGCAGTCATTATTCGTTTTTAATTTTAATATGCCACAAACAGACGCTAAGTTTTCTTTCTTTTTTAGGACGCTATATCCTGCAGAGGCTAAGCTAGTGTTAAGATACTCCGTTCAGGTATTTGTGTTTACAGTTAAATGTTATGCCGTTGTGCAACGACAAACTCGAATGTTTTTTAGTTTCACGCTGTATCCCGCACAGGGTAGCAGGGTAAGAGGGAACTTGAGAGCTTAGTTTTAAGATACTCCGTTACCATTAAGATACTCCGTTACCATTACGATACTTCCGCTCCCCATTTTCCGTCGAGTTCTGGAGGCGTTGCGTGTTGAGAGGCGGAACTCAACGCCACGTTTTGTTTCGTTACCAAAGTAAAGACATGAAAATATGAAATATATAATTTTGACGAAAAAAAATTTATGGGAATCGAACCAACAACCTGTCACATTTACATGTGACAGATGAGCCACATGCTGTGCCTCTGCGCCACGGCTAGCCTCAATAGATTAGTACTAAATTTCCAATTATTTTTATTGTAAACAAAAACAAACCTGTACAAAATCATCAAAGTGCGCGGCTAAGCGCCGCCATCTTGCCGCCAAAGCATCACCGTTACCCGCTGAACCACTTGCGAAACTTTCTTCTTCTTCGTTTGGTGGACTTTCTATGGAAAGAACATGATAAAATTCTCATTTTGTATTCCACTTGGGAAACCAAAGTATTTGAAATAGTATTATTTATATTTAAAATTATAATTATCGTAGTAATTTTCTATTCATTTTTTGTCATGCTTTCTACTATATTCAAAATAAATATAAAATTTTGTTTTAATTTCTAAAAAAAAACAATTGCTCATACTTGGCACACTCTCCCCCAGTTCTCCCAATCTGGGGCGGACATCCCTCACCGACTCCGCGATAGAAGTCGGTTCAGATGGTGATGGTAAACGACCCAGGTCAGCCGCACCGGATCTTAGGTCCCGGAGTACACCTGCTACATGTTCCATGTCCTAGAGCGTTAAAGTTAAATTAAGTGATAAAGTAAAAGTTAAAAACAATTGAAAATATAAATGAGGTCGTTGCGGCGCAGTGACACAGGTGTGCGACCGTAAACGCGACGGTTGTGGGTTCGATTCCCACTTGGGTAAAATATTTAATATTTTCATGTCCTCGCTCTGGTAAGAAAGCAAAACGCGACGTTGAGTCCCGGCACTCAACACCCAATGCCCTGCGGGAAAAAAAGAAGAAAGTGGAAAACCCAAGTGACTAAAGGTAACAGTGTCCTAACATTAGGTTTCCAGGTTTCATTTGCCTAACCTGCTATGGAGGGTACAGCGTGAAGCTGAAATGAATCTTAAATCAAGATATAAGGCTGTCAAAGTGTAGCCATGGGGGGGGGGGGGGGTTTAGTTATTTTCCTTACATCGTTTTGATAATAACAAAAGGCGAGCGGGAATGTAAGGTCTTACACGGACATTAGAAAAAAAATGTTGTTCAAACTCACTTTTTTAACCAATGCAGCTTCCCTAGCCAATTGATCCAGCTGATGAGTCCGATGTCGCAACAACTGCGCCAGAAATTCATACAATAATCTATGGTGGGCCGCTGCCGACTCCGCTTCTAATAATCTCTTCCTTCTTGTTAGTACATCTAACATACCTTCTACATCCGGTAAAGCTAGATGCCTTGCCTAAAACAAACGGAAATAAAAGTCATAGGCCAATCTGCTAACAGCCTATTTATCAAATTGTCAGGACAGACCAAAAGCGTATTTAAAAAAACTACGAGTATACCACCTGTATTCTCTACTATATGAAATAAGATAATGGTGTTTTATTACATTTTGAACGGTATAAAAAACTACGTAAAACTACGTAAAACGTACTCGGTTAATTATGGCAAGAGATCTCAAACTTTTACGTATATTTTTATTTCTATTTAATTTATTTCTTTTTTACACGCGCACGTTTTACTAAAAGGTACCTAACTATAAAGCTAACAACATAATTACTTCTTTGAAGAAATATATGTTCAATTTTATAAAATTTCTAAATATAATTATAAAAATACTAATTAATGACATAATAATAAAACTTTTTTTTTTCACTGAACGCAGCGTTTAAATATAAAAAAATGTCCAACTTTTCTATAGTCCTAATTAATGCAAATCAACCGACAATAATCAAACGTGACATACGTTTTGCATTTATTTTACCTTTTCTTAACTGTATTTCAGAATTTATTAACGAAAATAATTGGATATTGTAGTGTAAAAAAATTATGAATTTTGTAAATATTTTTTTTCCGAGCTTTACCGGTATGCTATTTCTATAATGAGATAATATTATTTACTGTGTTATATCTTTCATTCATTAAGTATATTATTTCCATAAAAACATAGATCAATATTTTTTTAAATTAATATAATAACTCCATCAAACCTATAATGTAAAAGGACGTTTTTTTGACATGTTTACCTTTTATCTCTTGCCTTCGTGAATCGACTATAGTTTAAACTTTTTCCTATGATATCATAATTTCAAATTTTAACCTTTTCTTATTAATATACTGTGCAGCTACGTAATTGTGTTGATATATTAATAAAGCGCAAAGCTATGTTGTGTTAATACAATCCTACCTACTTATATTATAAACTAGTGGGCCCGTGCAGGGCTACGCCCGCTTGAAATAGAAATATTAATAAAGAAATTGAAAACTAAAGATTCAATCAATTCAGTAAAACTGTTGTATAAAATAACTGTTACGACAATTAGCATAATTGTCGAACTAAGTATTTTAAATTGACATAACTTTTTTATTTATGAACCGATGGTAAAAAAATATGTTTTCGAAAGCTTTCCAGAATCCAATAGTGAAAACCAAATCTAAATCGGTTAAGCCGCTTCTGAGATTAGCGATAACAAACGCACAGATAAATAGACAAAATTTTTAAATATCCTTGTTTTGGGTTCTAGTACTTTAATAAAGGTTTCCAATAACATTTTTTTTAAATATCTTCCAAGTACAGACACCGGGTCGGTGTCTTACGATTTTATTATAAGTATAGATGTGACAGTTTGGGAGAATGGATGTTTGTTCCAATCTCACACAAAAACTAGTAAATTTACGATTTAGATAAAACTATACAGTAATATGTGAAACTTATGCATCAGAATAACACATAGCATATAATTTTTATAAAGATAATGTATAATTTGGTTATTGATTAAGCGAGCGATTGTCGCATTCGTATATAGTGTCGTAGATTCCTAGTTCAATATATTTGTCATTCAAATAGTAGTTCATGCACAAACACATTATACTCAAATGTTGCCCAAGTTCATAATCATTTAAATACTAACAATAGTTATGGATATTTATGTAACTGATGGTTCTTACCTCCAATGCCAAAAGAGCTCTTAGCCTTTCAGTATCAGCGCCAGGCGATATCACAGGTCCACTTGTTACAGGCGGACGAGATCTCATACGCCGTCTAGCGACCAATTCGTTCAACAAAAAGTTAGGAAAGTAATGATCACGACCAGCCAAAGCTGCCCCACATTTAGGACATCTCCTATGAAGCTCCACTGACTTGGCTATGCAGGCGTAGCAGAAAGAATGCCCACATCGGGTTACGTAGGCCTCGTCTATGAGTTCAAAGCAAACTGGACAGAGAAGATCACAATCTTTGTCTTCGAGGGAGCCTCCGAGCCCTCCAAGGGTAGAGGCTGATGTGCCAGCTCCACTGGCTGCTGCGCCCGACATTCTGTCTTAGAACTAAAAAGAAATTAGCAAGATTATTTTATTCTTAATTTTATGCTTATTTCAAAAAACATCAAAAAGTTGTCAGGATGGGAAAAATTGGTACTAAACAAAAAACAGTAGAAAAGGTCTGTATAATAAAGTATTTTACAAATAAATTACTTTTGGTAAAAAAATTAATGTTTTTTTTTTCCATATAATCTGTTTATATATATATATATATACACATCTTCAAAACTACTGCCTGAGTTTGAATGAAACTTTTCTTATTGCCAGCTCCATGTTTTCTTTTTTGGCCTTGTCCCTTACAAGGCAAACAGGCGATCGGGTCACCTGATGGTGATCACCGCCGCCCACAACCCTGTGTAACACCAGAGGAGCTACAGGTGCGTTGCCGGCCTTTGAGGTGGAGATAGACGAGCTTTTTGAAGGTATGAGGTAGGTATGTGTATTGATTATCACAAGGCTAGTTGTGGCATGGGGTAAAGTGTGTGATTGTATGGGACTGGGTTCCATTCCCACTTCAGGAAATAAAATATTTATGTAAATTTATATTTTTATTTCTTTGCTCTAGAGTCAAGCAAAGCATGGCATTGAGTTCTGCCACTCAACATGCAATGCCTGTAAAATTCGGCTGAGAGAGGAAAACAGAAGTCTTAATGACAATAATAATATTTATTAAACTAATATTTCATACATAACATTAGCAACTTTAATCAGTAACAACTGCATTAATATAAAACTGTGTTGCAGTTATTAGTTCCCGCCTCACAGCCATCCTTTTATATAATAATGTATTCAATATAAATCACACAACATTTTAAACTACAGCCAAACATGAAATAGAAAATAAAATCTAATAATAAAAATAGCTATTAAAATACAAAAAAATAAATATAGTAAAAATTCAAAATAGTAAAAAAATAACATTGAAATAAATGAGATAACTTAAAAAATAACACAATGAAATAAAAAAATTAAACATTTCACTTTGAGCTGATACAGATGATGAGTTAATGTGTACAAGCAATTTGTGTTATTTAGTTAAAATCTATTAAGGTGGACAGGAGGTCTTTTGTTCAGATAGAAGTAAGAAGACAGAAGTAACATAACTCTAACAACAAGTTAGTTAATTTAGTTTTGCAGTGTTGGTAAGTTAAGGGATATATATTTAATTTCTTATTGATAGAATATAGAATGTCTTAACACAAGGTTCCCAGGTTCCTTCTGCCTCCTTTGATGCAATGAGTGGGATAGTGTATGGCAGAAAAAAAAATTACATACATTATACAGAAAAGAATTAATCTGTTAAATCTAAATCAGTCTCAGTATATATAAAGTAAATGAAGTGTGAAATAGATATTTATAGAATAAAATCAATACCTCCCTTTAAGCGTGTTTTTACTAAAGTGACCTTTATTTTCTGGTTATTTATAAACATATTCATAAGATAATTTTTTTTTATTTCAGCGGCGTTATACTAACGCGGGAATACTTGATATTTTAATTTAACAAATATATAATATATAGAGTAATATAAGAAAATGTAGAATAACTTACGTTCAACTTATGAGCATGGAAACGACGACAGCAGCATAATATATAAATCAAAAATCTTTGAACTTCCTAAGACTTAGTCCATTAATATATGTAATATTCAGATTTCTTAAGAATTAAATAACATTGCCCTACCGCCAATTTCATTTACATATCTATACTACTACACTTTAAAACTTGTCTAAAATCAATGTCACCTTCAGACTCTTAGTTTTAAAACAAACATCCAATTATTCCATTCCAATTATTGTTACTCCATCCATAGTCCATATCACGATTCTCGTCGCTCTAGAATTCGGTCCATGCATTCACCTCGAAAATTTTGACATTTACAATATGTTTTGCCATATTATAAACATTATTATGTGAATAACATTACGTTTTAATAATAAAAAAACTTTAAATTATTTTTACAGTGTATTAAATAAATTATTTACTCATAATTAGACTATTTAATATTGAATGAAATTATCAATATATTTACTTAATAATATAATTACATTTAAAAGTATGACGTTAGCGTCACCTGTGTAAAATTTAGTTAACTACATAGAAACTGCATTACCGATAACTTGAACTGCTTGACCGTGACAGCAAACGCCATTTGCTATTATTACAGGAGGTGCATTATCTTTCGTCAACAATGTAATGTCCTAAGTGAAATGTTTGATGGATTTTTACAGTGTTTGTGATGATTGACGTCTGTTTTGGTCTAATATATTGAATATAGGATTATGGAGGATTCCGACGAGGTGGTTAATGTCGTCCCAGGTGAGTTTAGTGCTTCAAAACCGAGCTACATAATGCGAGTGTCTTACGTGCGAGGTCGTGTAATGTTAGCTTTCCCGGTTTCAGAACTCTACTTTTTGATAGCGAAATTTCTCTCCGGCGGACCTCTTAAAGAAACTGCAAAGGTAAATATGTTAAAATTATAATTGTATATTAATATTGTGAAATCAAAAATACTAATATAAACGTTTTATTTTACAGACTTTGCTAAAAGAGTTGCAGAGTGTAGAGGTGAGTTTCAAGCTTTTCCTAGCCGGGCTTAGAGCTTATTGTTGTTTTGGTTGGGCACGTGGTGGCTGTCAAAGTCGCTGAAAGTTTACTAAATAGGTTCTTTTGTGTATTTTCGTGTTGCAGGTGCTGCCCCGCCGCCTCGACTGGGAGGGCAACCACCATTCCCAAACTTACAATGAATTGGTAAGTATACAAACAATTTTACCGCGAAAACTTGTGTTTATTTACATTTCCTCGACAGATAAACGCTTGGAAAAAAATGTAATAGCGAAAAAATGCGAAAATCTACTGTTTTACAATTAATGAAGGTGCGTTTATGAAAATGCGACAAAAGATCAGCAAAATTATTTTTATTGGGTTTCAGTTATTATTTTCAATAATTTTTGCATTTTACGAAGAATCTGATATATAATTCATACGATTTTTGTGATCATGTATATCAGGTCGCCGCTATCCCTTTCTAGCATGTAGTATGTTAATATACCTGTCTCGGTCTAACACCCGATCTGCCGTTCGCTAGGTTCTTATTGGACGATGAGAGCCGAGTTGGCATTATTGTTCACGATAATGGCGGACACGAAGAGGCGCTAAAAGTTAAAAATATTATTGTGCTAAACATTTTTGCTTAAAGTTAATTCACTAATTTTATAATTTTGTAACTTTTGTTAAAATTATGGCCTAATTTACAAAAATATTATTGTAAAGAATAGGTATGTACAAATGAATTGTTTTATTTATCACTTTTCACTTGTATTCAATGGTTGATCAATGAAAGTCTAGGTAATTAAAACATTAAATTTTTCAATTTTAAAATATTAACACACTGAAGCCAGTCTGAGACTGTCACAGAGGTACAAAGTAAGACTGTAATCGACTGGTTGTGGGCTTGATTCCCACTAGAGGAAATGAAATATTTATGTACCATTTATATTTACATTTCTTTGCTCGCTAGTTCCGTCACTCATCACGTGCCTCCACAATTCAGTGGAAAGTGGGGAATTCACAGGGTTTCATAATCATTTTCTTTGAAATAGATTTAAACTATTTTATATAAAAAAGATATTGGATATAACATGGACTCTGTTAATAAAACTATATAAAGAAGTTACAGATAAATAAATAAAAGTTCATGTCTTTTATACCAGTCAAATGAAATAGAAAAATAAATTATATATCGGTATACTTGTAATTAGAGGGTGTCGTGTTGCAATTGCTCAACTATTTTAATTTCTGTAATATTTTTATATATTGGATTCAACACGACAATTAGACGTTGCGTGGAGAACGGAATGTTAATACTAGGTTCCCTATACCTACTCTGCTATATACGGGATAGAGCGTGAAGCTAAAATAACAGCTATTTCAATTATTTACAGGAATCGCAATATTCAGAAATATCATGGGACCGTTTGGCCTCAGTGTGCAAGAGGGCACTACACATTGCACGTAAACCGGAGCTGCCGCTTTCGAACACCGCAGACGTACAGATATTATCACAGCAACAGAAACAAATAAGTGCTAGATTATCTGTGTTAAGTGAATCGTTGGTACGACCGAAGCCTAAGTATGCGTCATTTAAACAGGATCATACATTGGGTTAGTAGTTTTTAACTGTGACTTTGCCTACATGGTTCAATGTAAATAACTAAGCTTTGTGTATACATAACATATGAGACATTCTAAACATGGGAGTTCAATCTGACTGCAGGTAGAGTAAGTTATAATGAGAGAATTAGCACAATATCTGTATGTGGACTTTCAAAATATAACAACCTCATAAAAGCAATTTTTAGTTTTGAGTAAGTTCCTGAGATTAGTGTGTTTAACCAATCAAACTTAGTTTCATAGTATTGGTAAAGATAAGATATTTTCATATACCCTAGTTTATGGTTCAACTAAAAAATTAAAGCAAATTTGCTTTAAAAATATTTTCATAAAACTATTTTTTTTTTGGGTTCCGTACCTTTTAAGGAAAAAAGAAACCCTTGTAATATCACTTTGTTGTCTGTCTGTCTGTCAAGAGCCTTCATCTGAGGAACGCTTGATTTTATCCAGCTAAAATTCAAATTATATACTCAGATTTTTAAATGAAACTATTTAACCCGATTAATCGCGTCATATTTAGTTTTATACATTTTTGGAGACCCGACGTTTCCAACACTTTGCAGTAATCCATTCACAATATACTCAGATCTACGGTCCCTTGATTTCCTAAAAAAAATCGTATGTCTATATTTACTTAAAAATGATATAGCCGTTTATATCGCAAAAAACATGTATTTCGACACTATAATCAAAATTAATAGGATCCTTCCGGTTGACTTAGAAGTATGAAATTTGACAGGTAATAGTAGTTAAAGAAGATATTTGAAAATAATTTGTCTGTAATCACATTTATGGTTAAATACTAAAAAATAATAAAAAAACAAAAATAATAATAAAAAAAAATAGATAAAATAATAATATTTTATCTATTACTTTATTTCAACTAGTGGCTTGAATACATAATAATTTATTTATTATATATTGAAGCCGTTAGGTCAAGTGAGGTATTAGATAAAAGCCAGGGCTTGGTTAAGCTAAGCTTGAATTTCAGAAAAATCCCGAGATCTCCAATTTTTAAACGGAACACTCGGTGAGCGAGCCTGACTCGCGCTTGTCCGGTTTTTTTAGTTCAATGATTTATTTTAATTTACAGTCCGTAGACTGGTATCCCGTGAACTGGGTGCCGGAGGTGGAACCACAGCATCAGGAGGGGCTGGAGTCAGTGGTAACCACCCTCGAGCTCCACGCCCCTTTCCGGCCAGACTTCTAAAAGGATTGACTTTACAAAGACGAACTCTGGGCCATCTATCGGCTGTATACTGTTTAGCTTTTGACAGAACTGGCCGATATGTCTTGACTGGAGCTGATGATCTACTAGTCAAAGTATGGAGTGCAATCGATGGAAGATTAGCAGCAACCCTCAGAGGTGCTGGTGCGGAGATAACAGATGTCTGTGCTTCATATGATGGTGCTTTACTAGCATGTGGTTCAGTGGAACGTCTTGTACGCGTGTGGTGCCTAGCTACGGGTGCTCCGAAAGCAGTTCTTCATGCCCACGCTGGTACTATAACATCAGTTCAATGGTCTCCCGGGGCTCATGGGGAGTTGAGGTGGCTGGCATCGACCAGCACAGATGGATCTGTCGCTTTTTGGACATGTTCTCGGGAGGGTCAGTTCCTATCGCAGCCAGTTCAGTATGTGGAACGATTGAGACCTGGTGCCTGTCACATGATATGCGCCGCATGGTCGGCAGGAGGAGCCTTCTTGGCTGCTGGATCGGCAGATCAACGAGTCAGAGTATATGCTCTAGAAGCAAGTGGGCCACGTCGTGTCCTAGAAACGGCGGCCCATTCAGACGCAGTAGACTCCTTAGCGTGGGCTCACAGAGGTCTTAGATTCGTTTCTGGGAGTAAAGATGGCACGGCAGCGTTATGGACATTACATGCTACTCAGTGGCGCCATATAGTGTTAAGAGTTGCTCCGAAAGGTGATACAGGAACAGAAGACGCTGGAAGGAAATTGAAAGTGACAATGGTTTGTTGGGATAGAAGTGATGCTTACGTGTTGACAGCAGTGTCAGATAGTTCAGTGAGAGTGTGGTGTGCTAAACGAGCGGTGCAGATTCGAGTCTTGGCTGGGCATCGGGATGAGGTGTGTATGTTATTTTTGGTAAAATTATAAATGTATCTCACATAGCCTAGGATAGGTAATTTTACTCAGTGTTAAGACAGTCTGTTCTCCAGTCAGCGCCCAGTTTTTGAGATATTGCATGCTAAGGTTAGGACTCAACGTCGTATTTCTACATTTTACAAGAACGCGACAACAAAAATAATTCATTCTCATTTTAATCAATATATACAAGATATAGAATATAAATAATTATACTCTTAATATAAATATATACTTTTATATTGTACATTATTACAATACAAAGCTAAATAGTATTATAACCTTCATTTCTATAGGCCTACGTCCTAGAAGCCCATCCTATTTTACCAGGCGTAGTACTATCAGCCGGCCACGACGGCCAGTTATTCATATGGAGTGCAGAACAAGAGGAACCATTGGCACGGTTTCACAATGTCATAGCCGGACAAGGCGAGGGCGCTCTATTCGATGCCCGTTGGGGGGCATGTGGTGCTCGAGTGGCAGCAAGTGATTCACACGGTCACTTACTTTTGTTAGGACTCGGGGCTGGTCACTCGAGACTATCCAAGTTGCCTTTAGAGCTATTCTTCCATACTGATTATAGACCCTTGGCAAGAGATGCTCTAGGTGGGGCACTTGATGAGCAAACTGATCTACCACCACATTTAATGCCACCACCATTTTTGGTTGATGTTGAGGTGATTATTTTATGTATGTTTATGGTAGTTTTTTACATATGTTTTAGTATTATATTTTTTTATACAAAGATCATCAAAATAAAAGTGAGTACAAAAATACTATTAATTGGTCTTGGTTTAACAAAGTGAGACATTAGAATATTCTATTAAAGATGCTATTTGTAAGAATAAAGTTGAGAATCAATTAATTATTTTAGTTGGTTAAATCTATATTTAGTGTGTACAATGTAGTTGTGTAAAAACTTAAAAAAATATTTACACATCATAGTTACTTTTTTATTATGTAAAATCTCTATACATAATCTAAATGAAAATTGATGTTTAATATATATCTTAAAGAAGAAATCTAATATGACAAAAAATCATGTATTACCTACAATTAATCCTGTTTGTTTTACGATTTCAGGGAGCACCCCACCCACCAGAATTCCAACGTCTAGTCCCAGGCAGAGAAGCCCTACCCCTAGAACAACTAGTGCCTCGTACCCGCTTAGATGCCATGATAGAAGCCCTAGCTGCCGACCCCCTAACACCGCAGGGGGAGGCAGGCGCAGGACCAGGAGGCGGAGGGCATGGCGTCTGGAGGGGAGAAGGCGTGCGACACACGGCGGGCTCATGGCAGGGGCTGGACGTGCCGCTCAGCACGAGGCCGATCGTGCCCCCCCTGTCGTACTACTCGCGGGAGGAGGTAGAGAGGGCGAGGTGAGTTGCGGGTACATACACATCCCCTTGCTCCTCCTGACGTGGAGGGGGCGTATAGACAGTACCTAGCCACTCCTGACACTCAGGGGGGATAAGATATCATTGTTTTTCACTTTCCTTTATTTGTTTCATCTTTTCATCAATAGATGTAGTATTTCTACTAAATAAACATCATTGAACTTGAACTTTTTAAAAAATATATCAAAATTTGGACGTAGTGGGGATTTCAAGCCACGCCTCTAAGAAACAGTCCAAGCACTCAGATCAACTAAGCCATCGAGCCATTCTCATCGAACTACGAGAGTAGAAATTCTGTGCTACTCAAAACACTGTGCCTCAAGAATTCTGCAGACAGTGGAAGTGTCTTTATTGAGAACGATGTGTCTTAATACTAGGTTCCCAGGTTCCCTCTGCCTAATAATACTAGAATCTTGAAATATTGCAAATAGGTTTTTGTTGAAAATGACTAAGAAACGTGTAATATGAAATTTAAAATATTAATTTTTCAAAAAAGTTTATTTTTTCTCGCGAGAAAATCCTACCTAATATTGTAAATGTGAAAGTTTGTGAATATGGATGCTTCTTCTACTTTCAAGCAAAAACTACTGAACGGATTTAGATTAAAATTTACAGCAATATAGCTTATATATCAGAATACCAATAACCTATGTAAATATTTTGTATAATTTGGCTATAATATAACAATAAATTTAAATCGGCAAAGCCGCGTTTCGGACGCTAGTATAATATTACATTGTTTTTATTTCCCCAACAGTACAGAAATGAACGCGTTCGAGATGTCTTGGTACAAGCGTGAGATGAGACGACGTCCCGTCATGATTAGTACAGCAGTAGAGGGGCCGAGGCGAAGGCCGGGGCGACGCCCCAGGGCGGCTCCGAGGACTAGGCCTGCGCCACCCAGACAGGCGCCTACGGTAACGTGTTAAATTTTAATATAAGTCCAGTCGTAATGCTGAGGCATAAGCGTGCGACTGTAAATGCGACATATTTTGTCATTTAACAAAGACTTCTTGGTCAAACTGAATTATTTTTTTATGAAACCTTGCATGCATTTCATAGCAACGATTTTACGTCATACAAAAAAAAATACGTAAATCATATAAGTAATCAGAGTATTTGGTGTACACACATAAAAAGGAGTATATCAGCCAAATTAAGAATGTCCTAATTTTTGAAGATGGTTAACAATAAAAAACATATTTGTTTATTTATTTACACTTTATTGTGCACAATTACACATTAAGAAGAAAAAGAAGAGTATAAAAACGACAAAAATATAACAATTGACACACAAAAGGCGGCCTTATCGCTAATCAGCGATTTCTACCAGACAAACTTTGGGTTAGGAAACCTGTGATAAAATAGAGTGGGTGGTGTAAATAAACTTACATGTCATATTAAATTCTAATAAATAAACATAATACATATATAGTTGAAAAAATACATACGATTATAATAAACTAATATATATAATAATACTATTTATAACATATCGTTTGTTATTTATTAAAATTGTTTGTCTTATTTAAAATTTACGCATCTTAAGTGTTTCTTTGAACTTTTTAATACATTTTTTTTTATTTTTGTTATTCTTAAATAATAATAGCCAATTCCTATTAATTCAGATACAATCACTGTGATATAAATAACCGATATTGACAAACCAAGCAAAACACATTTTCTCATAAAATGAATATTTAAAAATTCCAGATGCGAATAGAGGATGACGTGCCAGACATCATAGACGAGACTGGTAGCGACACGTCAGACGAGTCGGTGCGACTATCCGGATCGCGGTCTTCCCACACTTCCCGCTCATCTCGGTCATCATCACACTCTCACTCTTCTAAAACTTCCCATGGAAGAAATTCCAGTGTTGATATATTTGATTCCGATAGGTTAGTTAATTTTTATGTTATTAATTGTTCATTCAAAGTATTATTAGTGTTCCACTTGCGGGTTCACCTGCTTCACACATGTTTACACATTCGTCTATTAGAACACAAATGTCTTACAAATTCACGCATAAGAACACACAACCACACAAGAAATTTGTACACTCATGAGAGCTGATTTGTAATTGCACATCCATACATGTGATCTGTCATCTACACATAGATCTCACGCTTACACATCCATACACGTGATCACTTGATGTATGCATATATTGAAAATGAATTTATTTTATACTATGTTAGGGTAAATGTATCAGTGTCTTGTATCTATACAGTAGTATTTGTTTTTATTTTACCTATGTGATTTATTTATATATTCCTTTCCGTTATATGAATATATGAATGAGTTGATTATTTTTTATCTTTCTTGGGTTTCAGTTCACATTCGGCCAGCAAAAGTGACAGGTTAGTTAATATTTGATTATAAATTAATATTTACTTGGCAAGTTTGATTCCCATTAAACAAAAGAAAGTTATAGTCAATTTTAGAGCCGATCATGATATCTAAAAATATTTTGCAGAAGGACCAATGAGGGCCATGGTTTTAATTTTTAACTGATATTTTATTTATGTTTTATATAATGATATTTATGTTTGCAAACATTTTTTTTTTCAGTTCAGCGTCGTCACAATATTCAGATTGGGAAGCTGGTACCGCTTTGGCACCACCCGCTCGAGCGAGACGAAGACCTGTGCCTACTACAAGGTATTACGAAAACGAGAAACAGCTTCAAGCTGTATCTCGCATCTTGCAGGGTAGACAGACGGATCCCAGTGTTAACACTCTGACCTACACTTTTCGTCCAATGTCTAATTTTTGAGATATTGTGTTCAGTCGTTGAATTAACCGTCGCACTTTGTATTACGTGAATAATTTTTTTATGTAATTTTTGCTCTGACAATTAATTATTTTAACGACAAATGTAAAACAATTTAATTCATAAAATATAATAAGGTTAATGTTTACAAGAGAAAGAGAGACAGTACTAATAGACATAGTAAAATAATATGTTTCTTTCTCACATAACTTCTTTTATTAAATTAGTTAATCAATTTTACATTTTTAAATATAAATTATTATAAAAAAAAGATACATTTAAAAATATAAAAAAACCACTCTTCCGAGGGCGGGACAAGGATCCAAGCCATCGGTGGCTAGGGCTCCAGAGAGAGGAACCTCCGCACAATACGCGCCGTCTCAAGTAACACTGCCTTCTGTATCCGGTTCTTGATCCAACAGCTAAGCGATAGCCTCTTAAGATGTTGGTCGAGTCTTTTCGCTATTAAACCGTTAACCGAAACCACTATCAGCACAATGATAGTCGCATTGACATCCCACATCGCGGTAATCTCATGGGCTAGGTCCAAATATTTAAATAGTTTTTCTTTTTCGGCCTTCACGAGATTGTCATCATGTGGGATAGTAACGTCAACAATCACTGCGCGGCGCGCCACTCGGTCTACTAGTACTATATCAGGTCTATTGGCAACAATATACCTGTCAGTAATAATAGACAGATCCCAGTAGAGCAAAGCACAGCTATTTTCAAGAACTACACTAACTTTCTCACTATTATTACAAATTTTAAATGGAACTATGTAACTTTATTAATCGTGTATATTTAGTATTGTATATTTTTGGAAATCAGACGTTCTGATTACCTATTAATTCAAACTAATTTGATATAATAATCTACCCGTGACCATGGACTACTGCAAAGTGTCTGATAATCCGGTTAAATAGTTTCATTTAAAAAGAGATATTAATAAACTAGTATCCCAATCGTGGCTAACTTATAACACGTGAGGTTTTTTATTTATTTATTTATATTTACTTTATTGTATATACCGGGTATATTATGAAGGTCGCCGTGGCGCAGCAGCACGAGGTTGTGACTGTAAGGCGACAGTTGTAGGATCGATCCTCACTCGAGTAAAATATTTTTTTACGTTTATATTTCCATTTCCTCGCTCTGGTGTCGAGGCAATTTGCGGCGTTGAGTTCTGCCAGTCAACACGCATGCCTCGAGAATTCGGCAGAAAGTGGGGAACGGAGTGTCTTAACACTAGGTTCCATCTGCCTACCCTGTTGTGTGCAGGATACAGCGTGAAGCTTAATAAAATAATTACTTTATTGTGCACCACAAATAGAAAGTAAGCAAAGTTACAACTTACATCTAGGAAATGCACATAACATTGTGCTAAGTACAAAACGCGGTCTTATCGCTAATTAGAGATTTCTTCCAGACAACCTTTAGGTTAGGAGATATAAAACCAAAAATATATGGGTGGTGTAAATCATTTATACATCATTATTTTATATTTATTTTATGTTTTTTTGCGTTGGAGGTTCAAAACCACATTGATTGATATAGTAATTTGTTTTATACTACATACAGATAACTTTTTTTCAAGATACAGTCCAAGCACGTCAACGACAAAACGTGCAACGGGCGGTCCAAGTACGAGTACAGCAAGTGTAGAGGTTCCGGAGTTGTATCGCGTGGGCGAGTGGCTGACCGCGGTTCTGCCCCGCAAAGCGCCATATCACCCACAGATGGGTGACCATTGCTTTTATTTTAGATTGGTGAGTATTTAGTATGTTGTGCGCAGAAAATCTTATTGTATTGAATTAATAAAAGTTATGAAAAATTATGGAAATATGTGAATTTTGAGATTTTTATTAATAAAATCTTAATTTTAATATAAAACTGCATTAATGTAAAAATGCGTAATATCACCTTTATTCCTAAATGTCTCTGATTCAGTTTTTTATTTAGACTCTGTACGCCTGGCTTCTGCTCTTTTGCTTTTCCATCTTTTTAATGAAGAATGTAGAAAAAAGACATTCTTCACATTGTGCAATAACATTGAGCAAATTTAATAAGTAATATTTATATGGTGCAATAAATTCAAATGTGAAATGTGTTAAAAAAAGAAACGAACTGACCCACTAGACCCAAAAATAGAAACATATTTTAGTTTTACTTATACTAGTGGAGATAGAACTCACAACTAATGCGTGCTCAGTTTCACAGAACTTCCCACTGCGCCATAATAATAATAATAACTTTTTTTATTTTTTCTTCTTTTATTTTTTCTTTCTTAATTCATAAAATTAATATCAAAATTTCCATTGTCAGGGTCACCAAAGGTACTTTGAAGCAGTGGCAGAGAAGGATCTCTATAAAATACATCCTCGAGACAAACCGTGGGAGCGAATGCAGATATGTGTAAGTGAATGAATATATTTTTAATTTTTACGTTTTTTTTGTATTTTATATTTAGACTAGCGGACGCGCGCAGCTTCGCTTGCTTACTTAGGGGTTAATTCTAATAAACCATGAAACACATGGTCAATGAAATATTTTTAAGAGTCTAAATTTCTAATTTCATAAAAATCGGTGCGATTTAAGAATTTGTCAATACAAACTTTCAACCCCTTATTTGCACCCTTCGGGGAAGAATTCTAAACCCATGAATACTTTTAAGAGTCTGAATTTAAAATTTTATAAAAATTGGTGCCAATTTTAAAAAAAATCTATACAACCTTAAAACCCCTTATTTGCACCCTTAGGAGAAGAATTCTAGAAAACGATGAAACACGTATTCAATTAAATACTTTTAAAAATCTACATTTTAAATTTTATAAGAATCGGTGCCGATTTAATTTTTTTTACATACAAACTTTCAACCCTATTTCACCCCTTTAGAGTTAAAATTTTTCAAAATCCCTTCTTAGTGGATCAAAAGTAAACGAATGCCCAAATTTCACGTTTCTACCATCAGCGGTTACGGCTGTGCGTGCGTCTTACCTCAGTCAGTGAGGACAAGTCCTTTTACATACATATAGATATAGATTAAAAAGGGTAGCTTCACGCTTTTTTCCATTAATAACAGGGCAGGTAAGCTATTGTTAAGATACTACGTTCCCTAGGCATCGCGCAATTTTCAAGACGCGAGTTGAGTAGCACGCCGGGTGGTTCCAGAGTCAAGAATTCGTCATGTCCCACTGAAACAGCCTGACTGTAAAGTTAATATTTGTGGGTTTGATTATCACACGAAAATAATTAAATCCAATCTAGATGCACGCTTAATCCCTAGCGCGGTAGTTAGAGATAAGCGTCAAACGCTACAGTCTCTGCATACCTCTTTCGCTTCATCCGTTATCATCAACCTCTTCATACGTGCCCTCCGGGGGTCCTCCTGCTATTATTAAATAATATTTTTATTGCTGCTTTCCATCTATTTCTGACATTGTATGTTGAGTGATGGAACTCAACGCAGCGCTTTGCCTCGTTACCAGAGCGAGAAAATGAAAATATTTAATATTTCATTCCCCTGAGTGAAAGACCAACCCGCAGTAGTTGAGTTTACATCCGTACGACTGTACTGCTGCGTCACGATGGCTTCAACATTTACTCAATCTTTCGTTATTTTTTTTCAGGACTGCGAATCAGTAAAAGTGGTTGGCATAAAGTACGTAATAAAACCACCGAGGGTAGTCAGTTTGAAGTTAGCTCGGGCTAGGGATGGGCGCTCGTTTACCGTCAGATACCACGACATGCCCGACGTGATAGACTTCCTGGTTCTGTCCCATCACTACGAGGCGGCTGTGGCCAGGTGTTGGGGCGCTGGGGATAGGTGAGTGCAATTTGTTTTTTTTTATGTTCATGTACGTCACTATCTATGGGTCTATCGTTTACGGTTTTTATCTGTTTAGTTACGGACTTTATTAGTGTAATTAGTGAATTTTGTAATTTTTTTCCGCTTTACCGGTATTATATTTCTATACTAAGATAATATTATCTACAGTGCTATCTTTCAATCATTTAGTATACTACTTCCATAAGTCCATAGATAAGTATTTTTTAAACAACCTTTTTTTGAAGTCTTCACATTTTATCTCGTGCCTTCGTGAATAGAGTATAATTATAAATTGATTTATTGAATCTTCCAAACATGTGTGGTTTTTTTAAATTTTCGTTATTCTATGTTTGTATAGCACACAACAACACAACAGCATTATTATTGTTTGACCATGGATTTCTCGTAAACTAAAACCAGTATGTTCTTTTAGTTTATTGTTTAAGGTAAGTACATTCTTACTTAGAAAATAATCCAAGTTTCATCAATATTACTGAAGTAGTTTTTGAGACATGAATATGATATTTAAGTACGTTATAAATGCACTATATGGGAACCTAGATTATTTTTCATGTTTATGTTTAAACAAAGTTTACTTTACTAATAATACGTAAATAGGAAAAAAATAAATTAAAAAAAACAACCAGCTTCAAACATCTGTCAATTACGAAATGCATGACTACCCATATCCTAATTGCCTTTTTTTATAGCTTCACGCTGTACCCCGCAGATAGTAACAAAAGTAGAGTGAAACTAGTGTTGAAAAACTGCTAATACTCAAAATATTTGTCTTTCCATTTCATAGGTTCCGCTGTATGATAGATGACTCCTGGTGGACGGGGCAAGTGTTGGAGCGGTCGCAGCCCGCTCACGGCTCACAAGATAGTGATGTTAATGCTAGTGATGCGGCTTGTGAGTTTTTTATTTTTTTATTATTAGGATTTAGTTGTTTTTAGCTTTTATAGTCAAAAAGAACTTAGTGTTTAACACTAAGTGATTGTAACAGTACTAACTTTTTACAAATTTACATTTTTTTATATTTTCAGCACATTTCCTTTCGTTGCGAGTGCGTTGGGATAATGGTGAAGTGGAACGCCTATCGCCATGGGATCTGGAACCTATTGATCCTGAAAGGTAGTTACAATAAAAATAATACTAGTAAAAAAAATTTTTTTTCCCGGATTGTTTTCCATAAAAAAAAACATATACATTCATTATTCAGCACCTCCAATAATTATATTGGGATTATCATTAGATAACATGGGAGCAAAACTTTGTTTGAACACAAATATCCAATGCACGTGGTTTACCAAAACGATGGAGCTGCATAAAATTTTAAACATACTTTTAGTGAGGGAGGATATAGAGAACTGTAGTAAGCCACTACAAATTGAGACAGTCAAGGCGCCAACTACCGGGGCAGCTAACTGTCCCGGAAGCTATCAGTCGACTTAAGAAGAGACGAGATATTTTTGAAGAATGCAGCGGACTTTGTTAAGAATGGGCGTGGCACCGGAGAGTGCCGTGCCCCCTTAATGTTTAAAGCTCCCTCCACATCTGTTTATAGTATTATGACTTATTGTAAGATAAAAATCCAGAAATAAAATGTAGCTTAATTTATAGACTATTTGCAGATATATTTCTACAGAGATGCTA
Source organism: Heliconius nattereri (assembly GCA_013403645.1). Taxonomy (NCBI): domain Eukaryota; kingdom Metazoa; phylum Arthropoda; class Insecta; order Lepidoptera; family Nymphalidae; genus Heliconius; species Heliconius nattereri. The sequence continues at coordinate 13,444,898 of JAAIXI010000236.1, forward strand.
ACAACATTGCCTTCGACGCATGAAGAACGGAAAAGCGGTGGGACCTGACGACATCCCGATCGAAGCGTGGAAATCGTTTGGCTCTCTTGGTGTGCTCATGCTTACTGACCTTTTTAACCATATCTTGAACACTGGTAAGATGCCGCATCAGTGGCGGCTTAGCTTTATTACCCCTATTTACAAGGGAAGGGGCAGTGTTCAAGATTGTGGTAGTTATAGGGGCATTAAGCTTATGAGTCATACCATGAAGCTCTTCGAGCGCATGATCGACTTCAGGCTCCGCCGAGAGTGTACTGTCTCTGAGTCTCAATATGGATTTCAGCCAGGATCGGGCACCATGGACGCCATTTTCGCCCTCAGAACTTTGATGGAGGCATACAGGGAAAAAAGGAGAGCTCTGCACGTGGCCTTTTTAGATCTGCAGAAGGCCTTTGACTGTGTGCCTCGTCAGTGTATCTGGTGGGCATTGCGATCCAAAGGGATCCCTGAGGCCTATATTGAGATTATCAGAGGCATGTACCACGATTCCGCTTCTATGGTTAGGACTGCTGTTGGCGACACTAGACCCTTCCCGATTACAGTGGGGGTTCACCAGGGCTCGGCTCTTAGTCCGTTCTTGTTCAATGTAGTGCTCGATACTGTCTCGGCTCACATCCAGGACCAGCCTCCATGGCTGATGATGTATGCCGACGACATAGCACTCATTGCCGAGAACCGACTGACGCTGGAGCGTAAAGTGAACCTCTGGAAGGGTACGCTTGAGAACGGCGGCCTTAAACTAAATGTGTCGAAGACAGAGTACATGGCCTGCGGGAACCGGGACTCGAGCACCATCCTTATAGGTCCTGAACCAGCCGTTAAGTCGGAGAAGTTCAGGTACCTTGGATCCGTTATGCACGAGTCTGGAGGCATCGACCACGATGTCCATGGCCGGATAAGCGCTGCCTGGGCCAAATGGCGGGAGGTCACTGGTGTGGTCTGCGACCGCAGAATACCGCCCAAGCTCAAGGGGCTGATATACAAGAGCATCGTCCGACCGGTTCTTTTATACGGCAGCGAATGTTGGCCAGCACTATCTCGGCACACTCAGGAGCTTCACGTCACGGAAATGAAGATGCTGAGGTGGATGTGCGGCGTAACGCGGTCTGACCGCATACGCAACACATTCATTCGAGGTAGTCTTGGGGTCCGTGACGTAGCGGATAAGCTCCAAGAGCGTCGCTTGAGATGGTTTGGCCACGTTACGCGCCGGCCTAAGAACTATGTCGGACGCAAGTGCCTTGCTATACTAGTTCCTGGGGCGCGACCTCCTGGACGCCCAAGGAAGCGCTGGTTGGATGTCGTGATGCAGGACATGAGAGCCAATGGTCTAACCACCGAGGACGCAAAAGATCGTGCAAAGTGGAGTAGGTTAAGTAGGAAGGCAGACCCTGGTAATAACCGGGATTAATGCCAGGAAGAAGAAGAAGCTAACAAGAAATAATAAATTGAAATAAGACGTGCCTTGATTGGGCGACGAGCGCTTGGACGATTTTCTATCGATGCTAGTTCGAGTCCGGCTCAGATATGTTTCTTAATATTTTCTCTCCTTAGTTTTTACATAACGAAAATATTTTTTTATTCCATATATTATATATTCTGTGTCTTTTCACAAGACTACCATCAGAGCCCGGTGGCGCAGTGGCAGTGTTGCCTCACGAATTGGAAGCGGTGTTAGCGAGGTCACACGAGTGGCCGCCGCAAGCTTGTAGAAATATAGCTCAGCACATATCACAGGTATGGTGTTTAGGTAGACTTTTTTTGCTTCACGCTCCATATAGCAGAGTAGGCAGATGGAACTTAAAGTTAGGACAGTGTGTTCAATGTGTTCTACCGGAATTAGAAACATTGTCTGTTGAATGGCGGAACTGAACGCCGCATTTTGTCTTCATCAGAGTCAGATAATAAAAATAAATATATTAATTGACCCGCGCAGGGATAGGACCCACACATCTATAATCGGATGCTATGCCATATGATAGATATAAATTGAGATTTGATTGATTGAGAAAGATTGAGATAAATAAAATAAAAAATAAAATTTAAAAAATAAAAAAAAACCTCGACTGCATAAAACTAAAAACAAAAGAAAAAGTTTATTCGGATTAACAGTCGGGATCTCTTTAAATTATGCGGGGTTCCTGGTAAAGATTTAATTGATTGAATTTAAGATTAATTACTTAAGAGGTCCCGACTGTTAATCCTAATAAACTTGTTCTTTTGTTTTTAGTTTTATGCAGTTGGGGTTATATATTTTTTAAATATTTTTTTAAATTTTCACTTTTTTGTTAGAATTCATAAAGATTATTAGGGCACGTAAATATTCGGTCCCTTTTTTACTTTTTCGGTCGTGTCGCATTGGAACTGCGCCACTTTCAGAAAGTAAAAGAGCAAAGTCTATTAGTATTAGTACTAAAGTATATTAATCTAGTATATTTTTCCACTTTCTCCTTGTTCTTTCTTTTTCTCTTTTTTTATTAGTATTACTGTAATGATAATCATGATATACCTTTTTGAAATTCTCGTATTGAGTTCTTGAATTTGTTACCCATATTTTGGGATTCGAAAACATTTTTATTTTCACTAACCCCAATGGCGTCCCACAGCCGCCATGATTTTTTTAACGTCACCTATCTAAGAGCATTTGGGCTGCTAAGATTAGTCTTAGATTAGTCTAACGACACCTCAATTATATAAATCCGTTCAGCGGTTCTGGAGATATCAGGTAATAAACAGTATTACATACATACATACGCGCAAAAAACAACCCTTACACAGCAGTCGTAGAAAAATATATTATTGGAGGCATTTATTATATTTATATTTTGTAATAGAGTTCGTTACAATTTTTCCTTATTTGTGCACGCTCAGAAACAGCTTAACTAATATAAATGTAGTTTTCACTATTGTATTTTGACAAGCTTCCCTTAATATTTAATTTTTGTTTTATTTTAATCGGTTCAGATAGTTAAAAATGCTACAAAAATTTTTATAACCTTAGTTTTCAAAGTATAGATTTATTGTCCTTGAAGTGATATTATTAGAATGTGAAAGTAGTTTAGATTAGTAAATAAACAATATTGTACTTTAAGCGGCCGAAGCTGCGAACGTTAGTATAGTATAAAAAAATTTTTGAAAATAATTAACTTTAACAATAATTACTTTCCAGGTGATGTCGCTCTCAGTGGCTGAGCCTTTCGTAGCGCCAGTGGATCTTCAGCTATATCCATCTTACGCCCTAATAGTGCCATATCCGATAGACCTGGCAACGATACGAGCTAGATTTGAGAATTTGGTGAGTATTTATATGTATTTATGAGTATTTATTATTTAATTTAATTTGTCAATTGTTGTTGACAACATAAAAATATGTTTTTTAATTTTATTCTAATATGCTGTCATTTCATTAGTTTGTCAGATGTTTAATTCTACCATTACTTCAGAATTCAACAATGTCACTATAATTATTTCCAAAATATAAAATACGTAAAAACAAAAAAAACTATATTCTTTATCAACATTTATTACAGTTCTATCGTCGTGCAGCAGCAGCTCAGTTCGACGCGCGATGGTTAGCGTCAAATGCTGAGAGGTTTAATGAACCCCACACCCCTATAGTTAGGCAGGCGAGGCTGGTCACTGATCTACTGTTAGCTATTATAAGGTATGCCATCTTGGAATAATATAGAAATAATAGCATTCAAAGAATTATGGTAGATAACTTGTATACCATTATAATGAAAATTATTATATTTATAAGTGCTTTGAATTTCACGATATATAATATTTATATTTTTGACAATGATATAAAATTTCTTAAAAGACTTTTTTAGCTTTTTTTAGAGAAAAATTATGGATGATTGGTTGTAAAAGTTGTGTTTAACACTCCGTTCTCTTCTTTTCACCGGATATCGAAACGTTGTGTGTTGAATGGTGGAACTCGACACCGCTGCCTTAACAGAGGAGGGATATGATAATAATTTAATTGTAAAAATTTATCCGAGTGCGGGATTGAACCCATTAATTATCCAATCCGATTTATTAAACTGGCTCCAAATTTCATCTTTTTCTTAATTTCCAGTAACTGGGAAGAAGTGGATGTGGTGGCCAAATATCACGAGCTTACTGCTTCTTATCACTCTTCTGAAGATGACGTCACTACGGATAAGGTGAGAATTGTATAGTAATATCTATTTTGAAACCTGAATTTTTTTTAAAGAGTTTATATCGATAATAAATTAATAATATATAAAAAAATATATAATTTAAAATTAGTATAACCCAAAATTTTAAAAAGTCAAAAAATGCAAGTGATTTAAAAAAAAAAAAATTATCATTGTAAAATAAAGCGCCATTTGTAAGGAATGACGCACACATACACAGACTATCAAATCCACAATGCACACGCGTCATTCACAAAATTGAGTCGTAGGTAAAATAGAACCTTTTCGTTCTGGCATGTGTTTTAAGAATGAAGGCAGATCGGCAACGTTGGTATGGGTTTGAAATATTTTACCCCATACGTTGCTCCCGTAAAGGAGCGCAGACGCACCTGTATACTAAGAAATAATGAATTAATTTTACATACGCCTAGTTAGTGCTATTCGCCATAACAAAAGAATATTACATAATATTATTAACAATAAAATTATAAAAATTATAATATTAACTTAACATTCTTAAAGTATTAATCCTTGTGAATATTATTCATTCAGAACTGATTACCGAACCCGATTTCTAAATATTCACAATTCTTAATTTCAGAAACGTCGCCCCAATCGTCCCAGAATGTACACGCGGAAAAAACAAAATGGCGGCACATACAACGACAACGATGACACTGAGCCGTGGCAGACATCTTGCGCAACTCTGCTCCGTGAACTCTGCGCTTCGTCCGACGCGGAGCCGTTCCGGCAGCCTGTGTGTCCCGCGCAGGCGCCAGGTAGTTACTGTTACTACTAGATACATAAGACATTTCGTGTTGAGTGGCAGAACTCTGCCGCGTTATGACAGCGAGGAGATGAAAATATACTAGTCAAAACAAAATAAGGGCCACTATGTATTTTTGCATTTTGGTTTAATTTATTCACAATCTTGCATGCATATGAATGCAATTTTGATGGTGGTGCATATGAATGCAATCTTGATGGTGGTTGATACTTATGGTACGTTCATGTTAAGTGTTGACAAGTCCTTTTTGAGTATACTGCCAGCAAAAAATTGTAAATGTAAATTTAGAGATTTCTTGGCACCACTTGTTTTGATCCTTATTTAAATTGATAGTAAAATTCAGTCAGTTTGGTACTAGTCGTGTATAGTTGTTGTTTGTTGTTGTTGTCAAATGTTGTTTAACTATCGTGTTAATTGACCTTTTGCGTACACTATGCCACGTATTCGAAGACATATGGACTTGCCCACCATAGCCAGAGCTGTAATTTTAATTCAAGAAGGACATTCACAGCGTTCTGTAGCTCTACAGCTCGGCTATTTACAAAGAGCGATCCAAAATGCTTGGAATTGTTTTCAAGAGACGGGAACGGTATCTAGAAGACGAGGATCATGCAAAACTAGATCCACCACCGCACAAGAAGACCGGTATGTTAACTTGACTGCGCGAAGAGAGCGTTTTATCACCGCTCACTGCTCACAAAATCGCTTGCGGCAAGCCACAGGTACCCGCGTTTGCGATCAAACTATTAGGAACCGGTTGCACGAAGACCAGCAGTTCTCCAGAAGATGAATAGTGTGAATTCCACTAACAAGTGCCCGTCGTGCAAACCGTTAGAGTATGCAAGACAACATCTTGCCTTGGACAAGTGACTGGAGCTCAGTGTTCGTTACTGATGAGAGTAAAGAGAAGTTTTGTAATGATGATAGGCGCATTAGGGCTTGGAGACGTGAAGGTGAGCGATTTTCGGATGCTTGCATCCAAGTAAGTGGCAGATACAGCATCAGTCTATCGAGTAGAACTGAGCTAATAATTCTAAACGGAGGCATTGTAACAGCTCAGTGAGAATTGAATAGGTTATCAGACCTCATGTGGTGACTTTTGAGCACAGAATTGGTGCAAGATTCAAGCTGATGCATGACAATGCACGCGCACACACTGCTCGAACCACCAAAGCAGCTCTAGAGGAAGCTGATATTGAAGTGTTACCTTGGCCCGCGAACAGTCCAGACCTCAACCTGATAGAACACATTTGGGATCAACTAAAACGAAGTGTTCGAAGCATTGACCAGCCCGTACATAACGAGCGACAGTTGATTGAAGCGCTCAAATCAAGCTGGGAGAAAATTGGTCAAGAAATGGTCCGTTCCAGGCTTCAGGAATGTGTACAAAAAAGAGGCACACACGATACTGAAGACAACAAAAAAAAAGCTTTACAAATGCTAAAAGTTGTTGAGAGGTCTATGAGCGGGAGTGATTTTTTGTCAAAATTGGATAGTCAGTTAAAAAATTCTAAGTCAACTTTATTGTACCGATTTTAATTAAACTTTAAGTTAATTACATTAGAAAATGGCAAATCAAATGAACTTCATCATTTTCTAATACTAAGTCCCAGTAGCACATAAGTATACTTTAAAAATTGCAGTGGCACTTATTTTGTTTTGATTAGTGTATTTCATTTCCTCAAGTGGTAATCAAACTCACAATCTGGCGCTCTTACAGTCGCAAGCTTATGCCCTATGTGTTACAACTGGTTTCTATACATCTTACATGTTTATAGAACATTTTTATTGCGTATCTCGTGCATATATTATATATATCAAATCGTGTAAATAATTCTTTTTTTGCTTCAACTATCACACACTTTGCTTAGGGATAAAGGAGAGATCCTTGAGGAAAGAGAAACATGAGAACCAAAAAATGTAATATTAAAAAGTAATGATAATAATTAATAATAAAGTATATATATTTTTTATTACAGATTATCTAACTATAATAACAAATCCAATGGACCTGGGTACTGTACAACAGAAATTATTAGATGGCCAATATTCTCATGCTTCGCAGCTAGCGGCAGATGTAAGATTAGTGTTTGCTAACAGTCGACTCTACAATACCAATAAGAGGAGCCGCGTGAGTATTAACTTTGTGTGATTTTAAAAAATCATAAATTGAGGCCTGTCGTGGTGCAGGGGCACATACGGGGACTGTAAAATTGACTAGTTGTACCCACAACCCGAACCCCACTCAAGGTAATTAAATTATGTTCATACATTTATGTTTTCATTCCTTCGCTCTGGTATCAAGGCAATGTGGGATACAGCGTGAAGCTGATTTGATTTTGATTTAAAAAAAAATCGGACATGAACAGTTGTGTGAAAATTTGTAGTAGAATGTGGTAGGATTTGAAGCTGCATTTTTTTATAATTAAGTTATACGTTATAACGAAATACGTTACGTTTCCTTGGCCTTGCCAACTATTTAAATATGACGCAAAACCAAATTTTACAATTAAGATTACGGCAATAATAATAAATAAAACTTTGGTAAATTCCAGATCTACTCAATGACAGTCCGTCTGTCCTCCCTTTTCGAAGCACTATGGGCACGGATGCCGGTCGAGGCGCGCAGCACGCGCACTAGCACGCGGCGCGCCTCGCGACGTGAACGGGAAAGGGAGCGGGAACGGAATAGGGAGAGGGATAGAGTGAGAGCGCGTGCTAGACGAGTCCGGCCCCATAGACGCGCTAGAGAACCTAGAGGTTGGTTTTTAGTGTTGTTATTGGTTTTAGGGACGTTATATTAATGCAGTGCAGCACCAGTGTAAGACCAGTCGTGGAGCAGCAGCACAAGCGTACGACTGTACATGCGACATGTTGGAAGTTAATTCCTACTCCAGGAAATAAAATATTTAATATTTCATATCTTCACTCTGGCGACGAAGCAAGTCGCAGGATTGAGTTCCGCCACTTAACACGCAATGCTTCCAGAATTCGTCGAAAAGTGCAGAACGAAAATGGCTTGTCGTAATGGAGTGCCTTAACACCAGGTTCCCACGTTCCTTCTGTCTGCTATGTGCAGGATACAGCAAGAACAATCTAATGAAAATAGTTGTGTAGTGGAGAATTTGACTGTAAGCGTGGTATGGTAGGTTTGGGTTTGATTCCCACTTGATTGATTTTTTAGTTATCTCTCCGCCTAAATAAAAAAGGACCCACCTAAATGTTGAATATTTCTTTTCTTATTTAAAAGAATATTACATTACCGATTTTGTTGGACAAAGCAGGGATGGCGTCTAGTTATTACTTTGAGTAATGCCAGGGTTAAAAATATATTTTTCGTCTTTATGTTTATTACGTGCTTGCAAAGATCTATTTGCATACTGCTTGGGTTTGAATATGATTTTTCTGATTTGTCCAGTGGCGAGTCCTACCCCCGCGCCCACAGCGAGTATATCCGGTACTCAACGCGACTCCTCGTGCTCCTCGTCCGAGCCCCTCGCTGAGACCTCGAGGAGAGTGCACGCCATGCGGTCTTCGGCCTCCCCCCCACTGCCACCAACTCCTCCCGCCGCATCCACAAGGCAAAAAGGGGGGAGAGGGGAGGGGGACGACTCGTGGGACAGCGATGTTCCCCTCACGTCGCACAGGAAGGGTGAGTTGGGCTAGATATATGTACGTACACTATGCGATACGCCACCGCCTCCCCCACTGCCCCCTGCCAATAAGGGAGAGAGGAGTCAGAGGCTTGCACCTTTAGAATGGTTTCCAAGTCTCGCTATCAACAATTTTCAATATGTTTCTCATTATAACTCAGAACTGTTTGTTTGTTTGTATATAGGTAAAGGTGTGGGCAAGAAGAGCAAAAGTGCGGCATCTGCATCTTCAAGTAGTCGGCCGGCACCAGGTACTATTTATGCTTTTTTAACTTTTTTAAAGTCTTATTCACATACTAAGTTAAGAAACATCTTTAGAAATTGGGATTTGAATCCGCGCCCCTTGTTTACCTTCCTATCGCTCTGTCCTTCATATGTTATAATGATATATATACTTTTTTTATTACAGAAAGTTACACATTAACAAGTAATGGCGTACCATCAGACTCTGACGAGGAATCGAACCGACAGCCTCCCAATGAATCCGGCACCGATACTAGCGCTTATTCGCGCATAGAGGTATTTTTTATGTACATACATAAGTGCTCAGCTGGTTTGGGCACGACGAACGAATGAGTGATGAAAAATTTGCAAAAAAGATTTATAATATAAAAGTGAGCGGTAAGAGAGGTAGGGGGAGACCTCGGATGGCCTTCTAAAACACTGTATCAAAAATACCGGAGGAAGACCACATAAAAAGCATGAGGACTCCCCGGAGGGCGTGTATGAAGAAGTTAATGATAGTGGACGAGGCGAAAGAGGGTTGCGTACCGTAGCGTTAGGCGCTCCGTTCTCTCTGACTACCGCGCTAGGGATAAGGCGTGAAGCTATATGAAGTTGAATTTGAGTTTCACAATGAAACAATTTGTTTTAATACCTGTAAGGTTACATACCTTACGCTGCATCCCGCATACTTTGCTGAGTGCGGGAAGCAGCGTGAAGCTAAGAATTTCCGCTATCGAAGATTGAATCTGCACTCAACTTGTGTAAAGGCCTTGTATACTAATGACATCATTACATTGATAATTTTAACAGGTTGTAGAAGAAGAATTAGTAGAAGACGAAGTGGAATTAGAATATGAACCGTCACCTTCCGCCCAAAAACATCGAACAAGGAATGGGCCACAGGTGTGTTTATTTATTCACCCATTCATTCATTCATAAGCGTGCGACTGTAATGTAACAGTTTGAGGGTTCGATTCCTACTCTGAATAATGAAATATTTTCATTACCTTACTCTGGCAACGAGGCAAAGGAAAAAAAGAATGGAATCTAACTGACTAATAATATCATGATGAAGAAATAATTATTTTTATTTTCCTTACGACAAGGCACCGCCACTGTGCGATACAAGAGAGAAAAAAATATTTAACTGATGTAGATTGGAAATTTATAATAGTTAATTCTTTTTTAGAGAGGAGCTCGGCCCTTTGCTAGTAATCGTAAACGTAAGAGACGGCGTTTACGCAGTTCGGCTAGTTCGGGCGCTTCAAAACCACATAAGCGGTATGATATATTTTTTCTGATACGGGAATCAATTAGTATTATTAAAACTCCTCTGTTTGTCTATCTGTCTATCACCAGGCTGTATGTCATAAACCGTGAGAATTAGACAGTTACAATTTTCACAGATGATGATGATGATTTATGTTGCCTCCATATAAATAAATACTCAAAAGAATAATATAAATATTTAAGGGGGGCTTCAATACAACAGTCATAATTTTTTGATAATTTCAGTACTAGAGAACGTTTCACGGACGGCAGCTGGTCGTCCTCATCGAACTCGGGTTCCCCCTCGGGCTGGGGCTCCGCTGATGCCTCTCGTCGCTACGAGTCAGACCGCTCGTACCGACCGTACTCCAGCGATGAGGACGCTCCTCTGTTGACATATAGGTAGGTAGGTAGGGCTTCTTATTCCTTAACCTGTTATTGGAATCATATCGTAATTATATCGTAGGCATATTTTAGCCTCAGCAGGGTAGGCAGAAGAAACGTGGGAACCTAGTGTTCATGACGGCCTCTATAAACATTGCAACACATGATTTGTAAATCCACAAATATACATACATAGCCAATTGAAAAACTGCTGTAAACATGTATTGTCATCCAATACAAGTGCCTACAGATTATTTTAGGTGCAATGAAGTCGTCCCCTACCATTGCTCTACAGGTGGAGTGTGTGGATCCACCCTTTCCTATCCGCCGACAATTCCTATTTGACCGATTTGTAGGCAAAATGTTACAGCTGTCATGGATGGATGGGTACATCCTTTATGGCCTAAATTATCTGAGCTAGCGGACATCATCCTCCGCGGCCAACCGCTCCCATACTTGCTCAATACCTTAAATTTACCTCTCTTCCTCATCCCTTGTCGTGTAGTCCATCTAATCATTTATTTTGTACGCCTTATCGGGCTTTAGTACACCATCCTTCTGTTATCACTAATATTGGCCTATCCAAGGGAGCTGTTGACACCAACGCAAAGATTCAATACACAGTAAATGAAAAACCATGTCCTCATCGAAGCTTTCAAAGGAAAGCCGTGTTAATGCTTGCTGGATACCAAAATTCAAAATTATATTACAATTTATATATCCTACCGCATCATCTGTATTTACAGGAGAGGCTCTTGCTTTGTTGGAAGCAATCCTATTGACACTCTCCCACGATTTTAAATAGACTGTTATTTGTACTGACTCATTAAGCTGCATTTTGGCTATAAAGGGAAATCCAGTCATGGTAAATTAAGATCTTCCATAATTTTAAGGATTCATGATGAACTGTACTCATGTTATCTAAAGGGTTTAGATGTTGCTTTGCCATGGATTCCAGGGCATTCTGAAATCAGTGGGAATGAATCTGCAGACTCTTGTGTTAAATTAGCCATCCAGTGTGGCACTTTAGATCACTTTTCTATTTTGGCTCAGGATCTGTTGTCTCTTGCACAAGCTCATTTGGTCATTTGTCATGGACTAAATTCTGGGAATTGTCAAAATATTAGAAAGGTAAGTATTATTCAACCCAATATCCCAAGGCGACCTTGGTTTTTTTCTCAAACAATTAGTGAACGGAGGGTTTTAACAACTATTAGTCGTTTGCGCCTTGGGCATGCATGTATGCCTATGTACCTAGCCAAGATCAGGGTCAGAGACCACTATCTGCGTGAATGTGGCCTGGACGACGGTCCTCCTTCCCACATCCTTTTTTCCTGTCCTAAATTAATCCATCCCTTATATGATGCCTACCTTATAAAATGCCCCATCCTCTTAGTGTTCAGTGTTTGTTAATGTTTGTGTTTAGTTCTCTCTTTAGTAATTTTTTATGTAAATATATTAGATATAATAATATTAAAGTACATTAACATATTTGTAAAATACTATTTATTGAAGGCAGTACTGTAACTGGACCTCTTTTTGCATTCTCCTTTTGTGTAATATAATCTCTTTTTTACCGTACAATCTCCTTCGCATGTTCTCCATACAACGTACAACGTGACGTTGGCGAAGTGATTATTGCTCAACTGGCACGTTCGAAACGCCATAAATTAAGAACTGAACTAAACATGTATTGTCTTCACAAAGTCATTATTATTTGACTTTGTATACTGTTTCTATAGCAGTTTTTAACTTGTAACTTATTAAATTATTTTTGTTTCTTTTATTTTAGACAAAGGCAAGGGGAAGATGACGAGGCGGGGCCCTCTCGAGTTACTCACAATTCTCATAGGGTTAGTATATTTAAAAGACAACAGCTTAACGCTGTATCCTGCACGTAACAGGATATGTAGAGAGATTCTAGTGCCAATGGACCAAGTTATTCGTATTCTATCCGATTTAAACTAAAAAAGGCTTTTGAAGGGCTCTAGGCTGCACTCAATGGACTGAGTACCAATACGTCTAGTTTCATCGGCGGCTCTCATAGTAATGACGTGTCACTAAAGTGATGCGTCCGAAATTATGTTGGCACAGGCATGCGTCAACTCTCTGTGCTCTCTGCGCGTGTACTGTCGTGTGCATAATATTCAAAATGCAGAGTTCGGCGGCGAGCGTCGAGCTCTACTATACTTTACGTTCTCCGCAAGAGTCCACGCGTATCTACGATCATAAAGTTCTTTCTTGTCGATTTATATGAATGAATGACTGAAATGACCGAATGTATGAAAGGTGAGGTTTCATATTAATATAATATATCTTCTTCCTATATTTTTTTCAGACTGCAGGCGTATCGCTCAGGAGGCGTGGCAGCCCGCGTCGCTACAACGAGGACAGCGAAGAAGATTCTGTAGCAGCCATCAGTAAACGACTGCCCCACCACCATCACCACCATCAGCAGCAGCAACAGGCCCTGGCCAGGAGACGGCATCATGCACAGGTAGGGAGAGGAACCTTCACGGTTTTTGCCGCCTTCATATATTGGCAGGTTAGATTGTTAAGACGCTCTGATTCTCCGCTTTCCACCAGAATTACACACATATTGCTTGTCGAGTGAACACTTATATGAATTGATTATTAACAAATATGAATTGATTATCACCCTAATTTGAGGCCGTCGTAGCACAGAGGTACAAGAGTGTAACTGTAAATGTGACGGCTGCGGGTTCGATTCCCACACGAAATATTTAATGTTTTCCACTCATAAGGGGGCAAGGCGTGGCTTGGAGTTCCGCTACTTAACAAAAAATGCCTCAAAATTTCTCAACATCGCCTCCCATTCGTTTCTTGCCGTATAAAAATTGTATAAAAAGCTTAGGTTATATTTTAATAATCTTAAACTTATGTCTTTATTTCAGGGCTCAGCAAACGTAGGCGTGCTATCATCGAACGCCGCAAACGCCGCGACCAACGACCACAACTACTTCAACGGACATATGCCTAGGCATAACGGTAATATTACTTAAGTTAGTGGCACAATTCTCTGTTATTATTCTACTGTTTTTAAAGTCATTTAAAAGTCTGTTCACGTTGTGTTTCGTACTAATTTTGGAAGTAGATATCAATTATGCTATTTTTTTATTGAGATATATATGTTTCATTTGGTTGAGGCCAGTCGGCACGCAGGGCACAGGCGTACCCTGCGTAAACGCGGTTCGAGTTGTCAGTTCGATTTCCATTCAAGATAATGAAATATTTAATATTTTCATTTCCTAGCTATGATAACAATGCACGGGGGTTGAGTTCCACCAATCAACACGAAATTCTTTCATAGTTCGGCGGAAAGTAGGGAACGGCACTGTCTTAATTGGAAGTGCGGAGTACCTTAATACTAAGTTCCCACGTTCCTTCTGCCTACTCTGCAGTATAAAATAAAATTATTCATACCACCAAATGGGAATCGAACTAACAACCGTTGCTTTCGCAGTTAGTAGCTGGGACCTTGCGCCATCATTGATTTTAAATTATATCCATTGAATTATTATACTACGCCGTTCCAACGGGACATCATCTCACTATAAAGACGATGGTTGTGGATTCGATGATCACCCCGGTGATTAAATATTTTCACTTCCCCATAACCAGCTGAACTGAAAGAAAATAATGAAGTGTTAAGTTAAATTTTCTGTATTTTCTCTGTCTTTTTTTCTGTTTTGTCTGGCTCTGTCCTACACATGCGGGAGAGTAACAAAAATTTAATAATAATATATAAATTTCTACTCTATAATTATTTTCAGGAGCAGGCATGTCCTCCGGCTCCGGCGGTTCAGGCCCAGTCTCCATTTCCTCCAGAGGTCGTGTTCGCAAGTTGACAGCCAAAGCGCGAGGATTGCTACGTCCCTGACGTGAGATGTAAATTGATTTACTGTTTTATGACGTCATAGCACTTGATGATTAAACTTCTACGCTATTTTGAAATCCTGGTACTCGAGAACTAGTATTTAAATAATGTGTGACAGTGAGGTTTGCCATTTTTTTTTCTTTCATTAATGCTTTGAGTTGAAGCTTAACATCCTACAATATTGGTACGTCCTGTGTACCTGTAAGACGTTACGTTTGGTTATCTAGTAATATTCCTCCATTTTTTCATTTAGTTAAAAAAAATTATTTTTGTTGAGTGAAACCTGAAAATGTACTGAACATGTAAATATACAGATAAAATAAAAAAAATGAGTGATTTAAGTTTAACGAAAAACGGGAAATACAGGTGATTTATATAATATACTAGTGGGCCCATGGGGGGCTACGCCCGCTTGAAATAGAAATATTAATAAAGAAATTGAGTAAAACAGTTGTATAAAGTGACTGTTACGGCAATTAGCATATTTGTCGAAATTTGCAAATTTGACTAAATAATTTAAATTGACATAGCTTTTTTATTTATGAACCGGTTGTAATAAAATATACCCTGTATGTTTTCGGAAACTTGCCAGAATCCAATAGTGAAAACCGCATCTAAATCGGTTAAGTCGATTATGAGATAGCGATAACAAACGCACAGAAAAAATCATTGTTTTGGGTTCTATTGGGTTAATAAAGGTTCCCAGGTAAAAATAACATTTTTTTTTTAAATATCTTCCAAGTACAGACACCGACCCTCTTACGATTTTATTATAAGTATAATTGTTGCATTTGTTGTACCAGTTTAATGTTCATCAATTTTTATTGACATTTCTGAGTGTCACGGCAGGCTCTATTAGATTATTTAACTTATCAATAAATACTTAAAATTAGGTCATGGAATACTAATATTAGGTAATGGAGACTTTTCTTTTGTCATATCCTAACCAAAAATAATATTTATGAGGGAATAAATGTACATGGTAGTGGATTTTATAAGAATGGTATGTAAATATCGATTTTCAAATAATTCTATTGATTTAATAATAATACTT
The DNA here is from genome assembly GCA_013403645.1 of Heliconius nattereri. Lineage (NCBI taxonomy): Eukaryota > Metazoa > Arthropoda > Insecta > Lepidoptera > Nymphalidae > Heliconius > Heliconius nattereri. The sequence continues at coordinate 13,460,370 of JAAIXI010000236.1, forward strand.
ATTTAAATAATACTACTATATTTATAGTGGTTTATATTATTAAAAAACGCTGCTCAAAATACTTTGAATAGTTCTAATTTTTGTAGGTAAATGAAAGAATTTCATAAGATTTTCTCTTTTTATTTACTATTATATGTATAAAGAAATGGACAGAACTATATATTATTGCTTACATTATTGGTTATTTCGAGTTCTAATGGTTTTAAATGGAAAGAGACAGAATGGTAGTTATAAAATTAAAGATTAAGGATAATATACAAAATAATTGTATATATTTGAAATATATAACACTTTTATACTCATATTCTCCAAAAAATAAATACACTGCCATATTTAAAACATACATATATTACATACAAACATATGTATGTACTCGTTTCTATTTAATCGATATTATTTAAATGTCGTATAATTTATGTTTATTGGTGATTTTTATTTATTTTTGCGATGTATAGTAGATTTTTTGTAATTTAGCATATAAAAGAGATAATGAGAACATTTTTGATATTAAAAAAGTTACTAGTTATGAGGCCGACGTGGCGCAGCGGCATATGGGTGTGACTGTAACGCGACGGTTGTGGGTTCGATCCCACTCGAGGCAGTGAAATATTTACTTACGTTTATATTTCCATTTTCATTAAGTTATTTAATAATGTAATAAAGTGGGGAACAAAGTATCTTAACACTAGGTTCCCTCTGCCTACCCTGTTGTGTGCGGGATACAGCGTGAAGCTGATTTATTTCATACTAAAAGAAAACAGTGTATTACTTTTTTAAATACTCACGTAATTTTTGGAATTATTTTGAAAAATGGTAAATTTTGACGTCATAATTATTAACATACATTCTTGAATTATTATTATTTTTCTTCGAAAGCCCTTTTTTGTATTTACCACCAAAAATATAATTTAATATGTTTGTTTTTATTTCGTCGATATCGATTAAGTTGTAGTGCTGATTCAGATTCCGTGTAATCGTTTTTTTTTATGTAAAGTTAAAATACTTAATTAAAAATATTATAAGAACTGAATTTTAAGTTAAAAATTGTAAATATATGTACTTACGCACATTTTATGTATGTCCGTATATATGTGTTTCTGTAAGCTTAAGCCATTTTTTGTTTTTTTTTTATTATAAATTATAGACACTAAGATCTCTTTAGCATTATGATTAATAAAATTTTGTTTAATTTATGTGTAACTTAAATGTTATTTTGTAACTGTAATTTTAGTGAATATATTTTTCATTTTGATTTATTTCTAGACTTTTTTATTTTATAATATCATGTTTTCCATAGGTTACTAGTTTTGACGAAAATGTAAACATTTGGCCTAATATTATTTAATTTAGATAACATAATTTGCTTTTATATTTAAATTAAATTTAACTTGTTTTTTTTTAATAGTGACATTCACGATTGCCTGTGTAATATTTTTTTTATGTAATTTATATTACCTTTATTATAATTAGTTAGTTATTTAGTTAGACGTCCGCAGTACCTGCGTTTAATTAGTTGAATTAGTTTGTTCGAATTAAATATGGTAATGGTTAAATATCGATTAAATCGATTTTTTAAGCATCATTGGATAATCTTTTGAAAATAAAATCTCGAAGATAACAATATATAAGGGGTAAAAAGAAAGATTCATTAAATGATCTACCTCTTGAAAATAAGTGTTTAGAAAAAATTATCAATTAATCCTATAGTGGCGCAATTTATAAGCCTAATGGAACATAGTTGATGTAGATTCGATACACGTTAAAAAGTATGTTTTTTTTAATAAATATTGTTGTTTGCGTGGAATTCTTATAAGCTTAAAACTATTCTGCTGTTACGAATATCTGAATAATCCTATATGTAAAGGGATAATCGAGTCTCCGCTGTATATATCGACTCCTAAACAGACTAAGTAAATTATTTTTTTTATAAATATGAGACATTAATTTGAATGGTATTTGTGCCTACGACTACTATGTTCAGTAAGCGCCAAGTAAACTAATTCGCGCATTCGGTGTAACAATGACGTATTTATAGTTTTTGAAATGTTTCAACCTTTAGACCCAATCAAAACTTGTAAATGGTCTTTTTGCCTATAGTACATATTTAATCTTGTTTTTGAAAAAAAGTGCAATTAAGGCATTGTTACATCGAATGAGTGGTATGTCATGTCTCCTACATTGCACTTAATTATTTACTAATTCTTAATTTTAATTTTATTTTTTTTACATAATGTCACTAAAAAATTGCATGTGATCTCCATTAATAGTATAACATATAACAGATAGTGTACTTTATTCATTAAGATTTTGTGTAAATAATTATATAATAGTGCTCGAATATAATTAATATTTGACGCATTTAATTGTGTATGTAAATATTGATTTCAATATGGGCGTAACTTGGCCCAACGCTCAAGCCAACATCGGTTGTAATTTGACATATTACTATAATAATGAGATAACAAAATGTTTGATTTATATGTTCAATCAAGTCCATACATAGAAAATTGGATCCAAAAATATATAAATCTATCTGACGTAAAAAATAATTTAGGTTTTTTTTTCTATAATCTATGTCACATATTTTTTTCCTACAAATTAAAATTTGTTCTCAGTATGGTTAATTGTATACTTGAAAATCGGATCCAATTTTAGAAGTAGAAAAAAAATCCCTATTATTCTCTTGGTATATATAATATTTTAAACAATAATATACCGAGTATGTAGTCGTGTGTATAAATAAATATTTGCACAACACTAGTGTAAGGTTTTAAGGTAGGATAATTACAATTTAAACAAAAAACAATTTTCTATCTATTTTTTTTCTGACATGGTTATAATTATAATCTGTGTGTTTATATGTTATGTGGGGGGTAGCGGTAAAAAAATTACAAGTGTAGTTTTCGTACGGCAGCCGATGTCAAAGTGACAATTTTTATTTATACCTGATTGGGCGCCTATATTATTTACTTATTTTTTTTATTAAAACAACATTTATTTCAATTTTCTTATATTTTTTTTAATTAATACCAAAAAAACTTACTGCAACCCTTCATAGTATATAAGGATATATTTTAAATTAATCGTATAATAAAACGTCTACGACATTAATGTATGGGGCACTCAATGTTTGTATATATTATGTATGTGCAACATATGTTGCGTGATGAAACAAAATAAATCAATTATTTTGTATGTTTTGATTTGTAAATTATTTAAATACCGTTAGTTTATCCTCTATCCTGAATTCCTGACATTATTCCGTGTGATGAATTAACCGAAATTTTTTTTTCAATTCAATATATGACATCTCTAATATGTTTATTTTATGTATACGAAACACAAATTTATTTTTTATCAAAATCGGTTCACCCAGTCAAAAGTTATGAGGTAACAAACAAAAAAATATATATACAGTCGAATTAATAATCTTCTTTTCTTGCAAAAGTCGGTTAAAAAAATGATTACGAAACGTGGATGTTGAGAACTTCTAAAATAATAGTCTTCACAATATTTATTTATTAATTATAACCTAAGTTGTGTGACTTAATTTCTTAAATATATTCAATAGTTTATTTGATTTACCTTACCTTATAGATTGAATTTAAGTAGTTTAACTTTGAAGTTATTTAATTATGGAAAAATATTTGCTTTTATAAAACTAACAAAAAAAATGTTAATATTTTTTTCTATACTTAAATATTGCCAAATGAGATATTTGATCTAATTAAGATAAAAAAGATTAACATATTAATACATAACTTTAAAAAGTCCGTACAGCTCTTTTATTCTCGCGAAATCTCGCGCGATTCGATTTTTATTACTATATAAAATTTTGAGATGGAAGTCCTTGCATTTCCACTCTCACTATAATCCAGAAGCTTTTTAAAATTAAACCTACACCAAGATTACTGTAAATTTGGAGATTTACAGGGACAAACTACCATTAAAAACCTGTTCTAAGTTCTTTTTCTCGAGTATGTATGCGATATCTGAAATGTAGTGCTTTAAGGGTTTTGTCACTAGATTTAGCGATTATTGAAGTAAGTACAACAATTTTTTAAAAATGTAATATCCGTAATTTGAATTTGAATTAATGGTATTTCTTTAATCTAATTATATTATAAAGATAAACAATTTGTTTGGTTGAACACACTAACCTCAGAAATTCCAGGCTCGAATAGAAATAATATGTTAGCTAGCTCAATGATGTAACCCACTGGACCTGCGAAATGAGTTGTATAAGGCATTTGAATGCAACATATTTAAAGAGGTCATATTTTCCATTTGAGCACGCGGGTGAAGCCGCCGGTTAACGCTAGTTATGGATAAGGTTAAGGTCACGACTGAAACCCTTATTACATTGTTTAATGCCCTGGTTCGGTCAATCTTGGAGTGTTGTTCCATATGTTGGAATCCTCAATATAAAGTTTACACTAGTACAAGTAGAATGTTCTTCGTTCTTTAAGTTCCTTCGTCACTTAAAACCGAGACATTCTAACGCAGAACTTCTAATTAAGATTTTAAAAGATATGTCTGGAGAAGCGCCGTGATCTCAGATACCAAGTGTTGCTAATAAGCTGGTTAACAATAGTAAACTAAACTTTGCGCGTCATAAATTGGGTGCAAGTAATAAACCTTTGTTAGCAGTTCCCAAAATTTAACCCATATAGACCCGCCGTGCCCAAATGGATACACCTACAATAGTACCCTTGTCTTTTTTATATTTTTATTTTTATGCAGTTTATGTCTAAAATTGTAAAGATAAGTAGTATATCCTTATGTTGTAGCCGTAAAATCCAATTAAAAATTTTTACAATCGTTCATTTCGTGCCTTTTGTAAAGCTATTTCATGAAATCTGTGAAGGCAAAATGTAAATACATTTGTTTTGGTACAAAACATACTTAAGTACTTAGTATTCTATGTAATATAATTACAATTGATTAGAAAAGTCGTAATAGGACAAATTCAACTTTTACGATGCTGCCTCCAATTGGGGCCAATGGGCACTTCAGAGGTATTTTTTTATGTTTTTATACGCATGTCCATCCAAAGTTCATAATGACTCTTAGGATATTTAGCGGTCGCAATGAATATAAGGGTCTTCAAGAAGCAATCGCAGTTGTAATTATTGAAGAAAAAGACTTCGGAGAGGTATATTTAGTTGCGCTGCCTCTAGAATCTAATCGACGAAAAAGGAGATGATAACAATACGAAGCACTGCTAATCTGCCTGCTTACTAATAGAAGCAATGTAAATTGAGACAGTAGCAATTATCAACCGTTTGCTGAGAGACGTAGAGGAACCGTAATCTTGACCAACCCCGTTGGTGTAAAAGTGATCCAACTACGACTAATATACAAGGTCGTCTTGAGAAATTTAAGAATTGTTAAAAGATGAAACTCAGCAGTAAAGGATATGAAAAGAAAAACAGAGCCGATTTTGATTACTGCTTTTACCAAGTTAACCAAATTTTATTAGTGCGAAGGTTTTACAGTGTGGTATGGGCGGGGTTGATCAGGCTGGTCAATCTTTTTACCTATATAGCAATGGTGCACGTGGCAAAAAATGGTGGTGGGTTTAGGGGGCACACATACATAGGAATTTGCTGTTGCAAATTCGCGGCACTTGCACTTGTTAAGCAATATAAACAGGATAGATTAGGTTGATTTTTTCGCTACATCGCTCGTCACTATTTAAGAGACGAAAACATCAACGTATTTATGCGACCAGCAGCTTCTGCAGTACCAAGTCTGCAGCACCACGGGGTAGACCACTACACCCAAAAATTTTGCTAGCAACTGAGACGTGCAATGTGCCATAATAAAACGCGTTGATAGTGTAAAAAGTGTTATAAAACATTTCGTGTCGCAAAAATAGTCTATTATATTTAAATAAAAAAAAAGTTTTTTATTTTTTTACATCGATATCTATCAATTATTACCTAAAAAACCTTTTATTTACTGCTAGTTTGAGTATGGGTCTAAATGGGTGAATAACGACGTCATATAACGACTTAGACATATTTAATTTAAAATTCAATGATTTTAAGGGCTATTTAAAGAATTTTTTATGAATTGTTTTTTATGTTTGTACTTGGTTCGGCGTCGATATTTTTAGCAGTAGATTATTTGTGTGGTATTAGAATATATTTAATGTACTGTATGTTATCCTTAAAAAAAAAATAAGGTGGCAACATTGTAGTAAATTATGCAAAACGAAAATTTTATGAGGATACGGAAATATCGAAAAATAAGCAGCTGTTCCAAACAATGTTGTCGAGAATACAATCAAGACTAGCCCGAAAAGTATAATCATTTTTTTTGTCAATAAATAATTAATTATTATTAAGCTTCTGCTTATATATCTAATGGCACATGATATTTATCTATATATATATATATATATATATATACACTATATACACATTTATGTACAACATAAACATTCAGTATGCAAAATTTTGAGGTACAAAAAAAATGAGAGTGAGGTATCCCTTTGCCATACAAGTTACTGTGCGTCAGGGTGAGCGCTACGTCCTTACAGGAAATTCGCACCCACACATCTTTATAGGTACAATCGAGTTCACACTATATTGCTCAAACAAGAATATAATTCATTGTAAACAAAAATGCCTTTTACCGTTTTGATTGTTTGCTTTATTATTTGTCAATTTTTATTTTTTACTTTCTTGCATGCATTAATTAACGTTTTAAATAAAACGGTAATAAATTTAATAATTTATTAAAATAGTTTATTTAATTCTAAATAAAAATGTTGGGTAATTATTTTAATTAATTATGGTACAAAAAGATTAAGATTAGATACCTATTTGTATTTTTTTAAATAATTGAATCAAATATTAAGCAAAGTTAAGTCTTATTTTTTACGTATTTTTATTTAATTTGCATTTTATTACTAATTATTTTTGTAAATGAACACTAACGGCCATTGCTTTAAATTTTTTACTTTTATATTTGACATTTTATTTATTAAAACTTT
>JAAIXI010000236.1:13474398-13810616 GCA_013403645.1 Heliconius nattereri
TGACTCCTCGGCAGATGTTCGCCGAAGGACAGAATCAGAGCATTCCTGATCCCACCAGGGATTGAAATGCATCCAATTCTGAATGGAGCGGTATTTGGGGATATGTAGGTCAGCAGCAGACATAATAGCAGAGACAAACCCTTCATAGTAAACAAAGATACTCTCATAATTACCAGACTCAGAAAGATTGCACAACATGCAATCCACAGAGTCGGCGTACTCGTTCCAGTTGGCCTTTTTTAAATTAAATCTATGGGGAAGGGAAGGACTAGGAGTGGAAGGAAGTCTATTATTTAAGGACAGCAAAATCGGGAAATGATCACTACCATGGGTAGATGGAAGTACAGACCATGATAGTTGGGAAGCAAGAGAAGGAGAAGATAAGGAAAGATCAATAGCAGACCTAGGGTTCTGATTTGGATTAACCCTACGAGTCGGTGATCCATCATTGAGAATGCAGAGATCCACATCATCAATCATGTCCACCAACGAAGGCGAAAATCCATCACAGTAGTAACACCCCCACAAAGTGTGATGGGTGTTAAAATCACCCAAGACCACCACAGGGCTAGGAAGCGAAGAGATAATAGACTTAAGCTCTAAAAAGATGGAAGGGGAAGGATGGGGGATGTAAACAGAAAGGAAGGAAATACCAAGGACCCTCACAGCAACAGCATTCAACTGTTGACTATGAGAAGGGAGAGGAATACGGGAATATGGAGAAGAGTGCTGGATGAGGATAGCACTACCTCCATACCCGTCATTTCTGTCCTCCCTTAAACAGGCGAAACCTGGCACCCTGAATCGGGAGTCAGGCACCAGCCATGTCTCTGAGAGGGCAACAATGACAGGATTATGCAGAGAAATAATATAAAGTAATTCATGCTTTTTAGCACGAATACTTTTACTATTCCACTGCAGAAAGGATAGTGGAGCCATTGTGAAGGATATTAAAGATTTTGAGTAGGTTTTGGGCAACGTTGGACGGTAAAGGAAGTTCATCAGCAGTTGAGATTATGCTCACAAGAGTGTCAGTCAAAGCAATCAACAGATCCTTTGTAGATTCTGCTGAACTGTCAGAACCTTGATTAAGTGCACAACCATTAGGAAGGGATGAGGAACAACTGCTAATAATGGACTGGTGAGCTTGTCTATTGTATCCCTTTACCATAGGAGCGTGGGGACGGGGAGCTTGGAAAACTGTTTTAGAATAGGATTTAGAGGAAGAAGCAGCAGGTCTGCTTTGTTGGGATTGGGAGTTCGTGAAAACAGGAGGTGAAAACATTTCCTTAGCAACATCTGCATAGGAACGTTGGACAGATGGAAACCGAGAGGATGCTTCCATATAGGAAATACACTCTTGCGACATAACCGACTTAATGTTCTGTTGTCTTACATACTCAGGGCACCCTTTATCAGTTGCAAAATGTTTAGCTGTGCAATGGATGCAGGTTGAATTTTCCTGCCGGATGTCACATGCGTCACCAGTATGAGACTGGGAACACCTATAGCACCTTGGCTTCGATCTACACTGTGACTTAACATGACCAAAACGACAGCAATTAAGGCACTGGATTGTAGGATATTTATAAAGTTCAATTTTAAGGACAGATTTATAGGAGAACACTCTTTCAGGCAATTGTTGACCACGAATAGTAATTACAACAGTTTGAGTTGGAACCCATGTAACTACACCCTCACTTACATTCTTGCGGTTCATTCGTCTTGCTTTTATAACTTCTCCACACGCAGTAGGGAATATCAGTGAGCCAACAAACTCTTCCAAAGACCATTCAACAGGAATTCCTTTTACAATTCCCATCCTCGTTATATTAAATGTCGGGATTACACAAACATATTTACATAGACTAAGAACAGGATTATTCAAAAATCTATTTGCTGCATCAGCAGATGTAAATTGGACACTGATTTTATTGCGACCCACATTTTTAACTCCATCATTAACTATGTCAGTGATTTTATTAGTATGGAGAAATTGACCAAATTTAATGGCTCTTAAAGAGGTCCCTGCAGACGGGTCAGGAGATTCCCTTGACACATACACGATAAAAGGACCCTTATCAGTACTAATATAAGATTTTGGGGCATCGGATAAGGCAGGGTGGGTCCATACATTCTGGATGGAAGGAGTGGCGGTGGATGGGTCAATAATAGTTTTTTTAATAATATCCTGGTTTGAGGATGTTTCCTCAACTTGCCTCTTTCTATTAACTACCTGAGCTGTAGAATTTACATTACCCCCCCCAGGATCAGGGGGGTCAGGTGGAGGATCAGGATCCATCTTAAAATAAGATAACCTAACTATATACTATACTAATCTAAACTATAAGACAACACAACTACTTACTATTACCAATCACCTTGTTAATGTGGATCTATTTACACTATTATATATTGTTTCCACAATGTAAAATAAACATTTTCAATAGTAAAAAAAGGAAATTTTCACGAACACGTGTGCCAACCAAAACAAACCCAAAGTTCTTAGTAACTTTTAATAACAAAATAAAAAGAGCGGGCATATTGACAGTGACATTGACACATTGCAGTACTATATTTGACAGTTGACATTTGTAGCACAGAAGTCTCCTAACTATATATTTTCATTCGTATATTACTAATATAGCGTTTGTTTGTTTTAATGTTTGAACCAGGTCATCCACTACCATATTATATATCTAAATCTCTATCGGTTCATAATATCCTTCTAAATTTACAGCCTAATATCGTTCGTGACTCTGGTAGATAATAATCTACCAGTGCGCCTGTCATCGGAAAATCAGGCCATTAAAAAAATAAATAAGAAATTTATAAATGTCGTGTAAGTTATCATAATGTCTAATGATCCTGAAAGCGCCAAAAGGGACTATATAAATCTATTGGAACTTGTAAAAGTACTTCGTAAGTGTAATATTTATAATTATGTTAAAACCCGAAGTGGTTTTTATCATATCATATGATGTAACGTAACATGTATACTATGTTACAATTAGAAATACTTTAACAACTTAATTCAATCCAAGAATATACAACAAAATGTTTTTTTAGTAATAAAATAAATCAGCTTCATGCTGTATCCCGCACACAGCAAGGTAGGCAGACGGAACCTAGTGTTAAGACATTCCAATCCCCACTTTCTGCCGAATTTTTGAGGCCTTGTGTGTTGAGTGGCAGAACTCTACACTGCACTTTGCTTCAACACCAGAGCGAAGAAATTGAAATATAAACACAGATAAATATTTCACTTCCTTAAGTGGAGATCCTTGTGCCGCTGCACCATAATTATATAATTAACATAACTTTAAAAATAAATGTTTTTACTAATATATTTTTTAAGTTATTAGACTTATGTTTTAATAAGTCTTACATGTTTATTCTTTTACAGCAGCAGACAATCCAGCTGTGGGAATAAATCAGGCACAACAAATTATATCTCAAGAAATATCTTTACATAATTCTCAGTGTAAGCATAAATATATTTATATTTTTTTTTCCTTCACACTGTTTCCTACCAAAGGAGCGAGAGACAATGGAGTGCCAAATGCTACATTCTCTGTATACTTTTGTTGCCTGGTCCAATGTTGTTAGCTTCTTCATATGTTTTCAAAGATTTACTGAGGTCTCCTCTACCTGTTATACCATTGTAATATATATGATTATATACATTAATGGTAAGATAAGTAAGTATAAGCAAATATAAGGATTTGTATAGAAAATAGCATTAATACTAGAAATGTTATAACATTTGTTATGTTATAACATAACTCTATAGAGCTATTGAATATCCAAAACAAGAAAGCCTCCATAACCAAATCTTAAGAAAAGTTTTTGATACTTTTATGGCAGGACAAAGACTTTCACAAGTTTTTGATTTTATCTGGCTGATGTGACACACTAGTGCTTTATATCAAGTAGTGATAAGAAATTTTGTAACTAGAAAAATATCAACAACAAATATCACAAACTGTCAATAACAGATTGCTTAAAAAATAATTTCACAAAAATCTATTATCCTTAAACAAAATTAAAGACCAATCCAAAATAATATAATATAATTAGTTGTGATGTTTCGTTCCGGTCGTAACATTTTCCCAGAATGTTATATGCTAGATAACTGTTCTGGAACAGTTCTGAGTAAACGAATCGAACTGTTCTGAAACAAGAAAGGGTCGTTCCAAGAACCATAACGATTCTGTTCCGTTAACCTACTGTAGGTTTCACGGCATGAAACTGTATAAGCATATGTATATCTACATCAGTGCTTATTTTAGATGTTCAGTATTTACATTATGACATAGGAAGAGTTTGTGTCTGGACTGCATGTCAGGTTTTATAAAGACTAATCTGTTAAATAAAAGGTGTGTGCAACTCACTATTGTTACATTCTTGTTACTGCTTGGTCCCTACCCATTTTTCCATCTCTTAAAGATATAGCAATATTCAGTACCTCTATTCAACACATGACTTTGTTGATGTTAGTCCAGTAACAGTAAATGAATGGAGGTCATTAGCACTAGAAGGTCTCTTCTTTCTCTACAATATAAAATTTGATGAAATAAATATTGTTGAATATGGCTCTATTGATTCATGTCAAGGAAATCTCAACTTATTTCTCCTATAAAGAGTAATTCTTTGAAACTATTTGGTGTTATGGAACGTAAGTTTGACTGACTGCAGACAACTCAAACTTGCTTATAATGCAACACTTTCATTCAAAAACACTGCATAATAACTAATGCATCTTGGTTTTTCACTGATTTTCAGCTGAATCGATATTTAAGGATACCCACAGACACAGTGTAACTGGAAATTACCAACAGATCATACACTCATCACATAGAAAAACATCTCAACATGATGATGATGATTTTTGTGCTTTTTGTGCTGCTTCTTTGTTTTTCTTAATTGAGTTATTGTTTATGAGAAGTAAATAGCTTACGTTCATCAGGGCTATGTCTTCATCATGTTAATTAAATCTTACAGTCTTTGAGTGACTAGAAGAGCAGGACCTTTGGATGGACAAAGGTCAATATTAGTGCTGTCGTCTGTGCTAATGTATGGATTGGCTGTTGGTGGTTTTTGCCCATATTGATTGTGCTGCAGTTAGAGTGGGTTTTGTAAATTTTAATGCCTTTTTTGCCTTATCTTTGTAAGGATTAGCCATCTATTATGGTTTATAAACCTAATTGGAAAGTGGCTATTTCCAATAACATTTTAAAATCATCCAGGCATGCACACAAAATTTGATTCAAATTGGTTCATATTCAAGTTGCTTAGGAGATGTAGTGTGATTAACATATAATATAGAAGAATTAGATATAAAAAATATTCCTGAAATGTATACCCAAACGTGGATTGAGCCTACTACCATCGAGTGTTATTCAATCGATTATTTTTTTATATATTTTACAGATAATAGTGTATTAGACGCAAGACTTTCAAGCTGTACCACTAAAGCTGTTGTCACATTAACATCGAATGCTTCAAACGAAATCAATACATATGATAAAGATGCTTATGCAAGACACGTGGCGAGTATATATTGCTAAATTAAATTTGAATTTAAATTAATTTAAATATAATTAAATGACAATAAAAAAAAAAGATTCTTTTCTTGTTCACATTATTTATTGTATTCAAAATTAAACTTTAACCCAATTAACTGGGACCTAGACTTATCCAGGTATTCTTTGCTTTCCTTGGGAAGTGGGAATCGAACACTCAATAGTTTACAATTATATTCTTGTGCATTTATAGATATTTCCATTTTTAAATGACAGGCGTGTAATCCAATGTTTTGGCATTTCCCATTTCCAAAAGAAGTGCCGGTGATATCTTACTTGTATGGTACATTTGAACCAACTTTGCCGGAACCAAAGAAGAGGGCAGCAAGGAAAGTGGTTAACAAGCAAATAGCGGGTTCGGCTCGTGCCCTCGTTAAATTGGCAAAGTATGTTTTTTTTATTCTTGTTTTTTTTTTCTTTAGCGTTTTTATTCTTTTGCCCTTTCACGGTATCCCGCAAGTAGCGCTAGAAATTGTTTGAAACTGGATTTTGTTGTTCTTGTAAATATCCATCGTGGTACAGGGGCGTTTGAAACTGATGTTATATGCGACGATTGTGGGTTTATTTCCATTTTATTATTATAATTTCTTCTATATAATACCAATTCGCGGTGTTGAATTTAACCACTTAACATACAATGTTTAAAAAATTGGGCAGAAACTTCAGAACGGAGTTTCTTAATTAGGTTACCTCTGCCTACTCTGCTATATGTGGGCGGTACAAAAATGTAGTACACAATAGCTACAAAGAGATTGTTTTTTATTTCAGTATACAAAACAATACAAAAGAAAATCCTGAAGCGGCCTCTAAAATATACCAATTTTTGAAAGAACAAACGGAAAATGGCTCCTGTAGTTATTTCCACTTAGTATTGAACCCTACGAGTTTTTCCAAAACCGTGGAGAACATATACAACGTGGCGTGTTTGGTTAGAGACAACCTAGTTGCCATTTATATACGTGAGTATTTATTTATTAACTAGTTTTTAACTCTGAGGCAGTCGTTGCGCAATAGCAGACCTTGTGATTGTAAACGCGACGGCTGCCGGTTCGATTCCCACTCGGAAGAATAGAATATTTAATATTTTCGTTTTCCCGCTCGCGGTAACAAGGCAAAGTGTGGCGCTGAGTTACTGAGTACCACTCAACACACAATGTCTCGAAAATTTGCCGGGAAGTGTAGAAAACAGTGTTTTAACTGTAGGTTCCCAGATTCGCTTTGCCTACTCTACTATGTGCGGGATACAGCGTAAAAAGCTAAACAATAATTAATAATATTGTACTATGATAAACTTTTTAATGTTTTATTCTTTTTTAATTATTACAGATAGAGAATCAGGGTTGCCACATGTAAAATATTTGCCGGTCAAAAAGGGGGAGGCGGTGAATACAAATAGGAAACACTTCATAGAGTCAATTGATATGCAACGGTGGAGAGTGAGTTTTTTTAAATATTATATACATATATTAAAAAAATGTATTGTGGACAAGATATATATATATATATATATATATATATATATATATATATGTATAAAGAATAGAAAATAATCATGGTTATTACAGCATTAATCTGATTTATTTATTTAATGAAAAATACTTTTATTGGCAAATGAATACTTCACAAATATCTACCTACTATTTTAAAAAGATAAATGTTAAAATAAGAAAGGCTTTCCCGTATTTTTTTTTAGTTTAGTTCATATCTCTTTTTTTTCGTATTTTAGGATATGGTTGAGGCACTACAGATAAAAAGACCTTTGCTTTCTTCTAATGACAGTGTCATTGAAGATAACCTTCACGATGATGATGATGATGTTAATGGTGGTGATTATGATGATGATGATATGTCAAGTTGACATTATTTATTTATTATATTGTTATATGTTACAATAACACCAAATATTTCATGTTTTTTATTATTTTTATAATGTTTTGTATTAAATAATCTTAGACTTTATGCATTTTTGTCTTCCTTTTCTCCTATGCTTGAGTCTTTTAATTAATATATATTTTTAATTTAAATATAAATAAAAGGCCAGTCGTGGCACAGGGGCGCAAAGTACGACTGTAAGCCGATTGGTTGTGGGTTCGATTTAAATATTTATTTAATTATAAATTTATGTTTCCATTTCTTCGCTTTGGTGTCGAGGGAAAAGGTGACGTTGAATTCTGCTACTCAACACGCAATGCCTCCAGAATTCGAGGAAAAGTGGGGAACGGAATGTCTTAACACTATGTTCCCTCTGGTTACCCTGTGTTGTGCGGGATACAGTGTGAAGTTGATTTATAAGGCAAGTCGTGGCTCATGATCACAAGCGTGCGACTGTAAACGTGACAGGTCAGGGGAACGGAGATGTCCTAATGGGCACTGAGTGTCTTAATATTAATCTTCCTGTTCCTACCTAGTTACATGCGGGATACGTGAAGAAAAAAAAGATATATGAATTTACTAAACAATTGGTATTGGTATAAAGTACCAAGAATAAAAAATATGAAAAGAAATATGTTTTGTTTAAATATTTATTTAGTCTAGAAAGTTTTTTATTAAAAGTCGTATTTATTAAACCGTTTAAAATAACAGTATTTATTACCTAATATCACATATTACTTAAAATGTTACACTATATTACTTAAAATGACATAGTATCTTCAATACATTTATATTGAAAAAAACGATGAAAGTAAATTGTAAAGATTGAGAAAATAATAGAATATTGCAATTTGCATCCAATACATTAATTTAGAGTATAAACTCAATATTTGTGATAGATAACAATTGTGAGTACTTTTAAACACAATTTTTTATCTTTAGTTAATTTGATAAGCTGTATTTTGTAGATTGATTGATTGATTTCTTGATATATGGCAATGTATTTTGTATCTGATCTTATGTCAAACATCAATGTCAAACCTTTGAAACAAAACACGTCATACTTGAATTAAATTAAATACAAAATTCCTTGACAAAATTGAAAATATTTATTCTTCACTCACTTCTTCAGTTTTTGGAAAGGTGGACATTTAAAACTAAAATTTTAACATTTTCTTTCAAATTAATTTATTAATCATCATATTTTTAATGTTATTGAAACAATTCAAGCAATTTCGCAATATTTCAGAGCGGATATTGTTATCTAGTTAGCGTAGGATTTAAAGCGAATATTTCGTTTATACACACAGAATGGACCGTATTGTTGAAGAAAACGAAGCATCGACCATGTTAAATCCTATTACTTTTGGTGAGTATTAATATAGTTAATATTTCAAGGTTATTACTAAGTAATACATAGCATCCTGGAAGAAAAAAGTGAAAATATTTTTTATCAAGTATCAGGGTAGGCAGAGAAAATATAGAGTTACGACCGTCTCTTCACGACTTATCGCCTAATTTTCGAGGTATTGCGTATTGGATTAGATGGCGTAGCGTCCCCAGCGCCGTGCTGTTACACCTACACCATAAGAATATAAATATAACGTACAAATTTATATATATAACATACAAATATTTCAAAAAGTAAAATATTCCTCACTACAATATATATATTCTGCCTGAGTGGGCATTGAACGCACAATCGTCGCGTCTTAAGTTGCACACGTGCATCCATGTGCTACAACAGCTTCTACGAAATACATAAAAAGAAAACAATTCAAATCAGTAAAGGTTTTCCTCTTTATAATGTTAGTTAATTTACGTTATAAAAATTATGTTATAATGTTAGTTAATAAGCATTTAATTTTAATTAAGCATTGCTTTTTTCTCTGTATTATTAATAATTCAATTAAGTAAATAAGTAATTTCGTTATTCATTACATAAATTAAATCAGTGCATTGTTCTGATAAATATTTGAGAGGCATTTTGATTTTGAGTCATTTTAATTTTATGTTTTTATTTCTTTATCTTTGGACTAGTTGTGGGTTCGATCCTAGTCGAGGAAATGAAATATATATTTAAATTTATATTTTCATTTTTTTGCTCTGGTGGAAGCACAGTGTGGCATTGAGTTCTGCCACTCAACACGCAATGCCTCCAGAATTCGGCGGAAAATGGAAAACAATGTGTCTTGACACTATGTTCTCTCTGCGCGTGGGTTACAGCGCAAAGCTGATTTTTTTTCCATATTTTTTACTTGTGTAGTATTGGTTGGACTTTAAATATTAATTTGCCATTAGAAGAACCCTCAAATGAGACTTTATCAAACTATGAACCATATTAATTGCAAAAATGCTTATCGGTTTAGCGTGTAACCTGCTAACAGCCTATTCTCTATGAAATTAAAATATAGGTCAATTTTAGAATTATTTTTTTTAATCTTTTTCTTTTTGCATAATGAAAATACCAAAAAAGGTAGCTTATACCAATATATATTTTTTAATATTTTCCTGGGAATCAAATTAGTAGCTATGTATTTCATTCGCAATGGCATATTTAGTGGGATATTTAAAATTAATGTATTTATTAAACTGTTTAAAAATAACAGTATTTATTACATATTACTTATTACTTAATATCAACTACTGAATATCACATATTACTTAAAATGTTACACTATATTACTTAAAATGACATAGTATCTTCAATACATTTATATTGAAAAAAACGATGAAAGTAAATTGTAAAGATTGAGAAAATAATAGAATATTGCAATTTGCATCCAATACATTAATTTAGAGTATAAACTCAATATTTGTGATAGATAACAATTGTGGGTACTTTTAAACACAATTTTTTATCTTTAGTTAATTAGATAAACTGTATTTTGTATCTGATCTTATGTCAAACTCAATTTTAGAATTATTTTTTTAATTTCTTTTTCTTTTTGCATAACGAAAATACCAAAAAAGGTAGCTTATACCAATATATATTTTTTAATATTTTCCTGGGAATCAAATTAGTAGCTATGTATTTCATTCGCAATGGCATATTTAGTGGGATATTTAAAATTAAATTTAAGTAACAAAATATATATTTTAAAATAATATATATAAGTTAAATAATAATAATATATTTATTAAATTAATATTTGATACATTACAATACAACTTTAATCGTTAATAACTGCAGTAGTATAAACTGTGTTGCAGTTATTAGCTCCCGCCTCGCAGCCGTCCTTCTATATAATAATGTATACAATATAAATTATAAATTAAAAAATAGTAGCAATAAATAGTAAAAATTAAAAATACAAAAAATAATAATATTAATACTAATTATCATAAAATTAAAACATTAATATAAATGAGATAGATTAACATAAAAACACAATGAATTAAAAAAAACAAAAAGAAAAATAACAACAATAACAAAATAACAAATGAACATTTCACTGAGATGGTGATGCTGATGATGAGTGAAAGTGTATAAACAAATACGTGGGCGTGTGGATGTTTGTATGTGGGTGTGAGCGTGTATGAAGTGTGTGTGTTTCGTGTTATTTAGTTAAAGCCTAGTAGGTGGATAGGAGGTTCTCTGTCTGTGCATAATTTAACTCTACCTAAATGCTTGAACACTTATAATTATTTTCGCAACAATAAATTCTTTTGTAAAGTTTAAATAATTTCTATATACATGTGATTATATACTTGTTTCTTGTATTTTTTTCAGTACTACAGGTTTTAGCTAACTATGGTTGGTATCTAGTAGGAGCAGCAATAGCTTCTATTTATTTACTACAGAAACTGAGACCGAAGATAGACAGTTGGAAACAAGCAAGAGAGGATGCTGAGTATCATAAAAGTATGTGTTGAACTTAAAAAAAACTTGTTTTTTAGATTAAAAAATAAAAAATAACTTTTTATTTAATCTATTTCATCTTTTTAATAGACATACACTTTAGAGTGTGTCATACACAATTATAACTCATTTTCAATTAACTATGGGGCAAAGCCACACGCCAGTTTTAAAGGAACAGAATGAGTGAATTCAATATACTTGAAAGATTTTTTTTTTATTTTCTTAAGTATTTATTTATAAATTTCAGATCCTGATAAGGCATTGTCCCGCATGGAAGCAATACAACGTGCAAGGGAACAACAACAAGCCCTCCTAGAGGCAGCGTCACTAAGAGCTTTAGAACAACAGAAAGAGGTATTAAATTTTTTTTTTTAAGTTCACCTGTATCCCGCATATACCAGGGCAGGTTGACTTTGCCTATGATACAGGTGATGGTATGTTTGCAAAGCTCATAAGATAATGTGAAAATTAATTAAACCCTAATGCAACCCGCATTTTCGTAATTCCAATAAGGATTTTACAATTGTTTTAAAATAAACACAAAAAAATAACACAAATAACAGAAAACTTAAACGAAAGAAATTATAAACAACAGACTACCTACTATTCTCTGACTCAAAAATACTTAAACGAAAGATGTAACCAATTATGTCGCGTGGAAATACATTATAATTATTGGATAACTCCAAAATACATGCAATCACTTCTAAATTTACTTTGCTAGGCGCAGAATTAAAACATTCTCCCGGCCATCTCCGTAGTAGCTCTGAATGACATCAGGGCCTTGGTTCTCTGACCGTGGTGGGGATGCGGGAGATGATCAGAATTGGGCCCTCGGTTTCCTGAGGGAGGCGTTGATTAAACGACCAAGGTGACTGCTCATGAGTGGGATTTGGAGGAGGATAGAAAATCCCTCGGAAGAAGACGTCTGACCTCGAGCGGCCGGGTATGCGGAGTGCTGGGTCTTAGGTGTAGGTGACCCGATACTCCGGCGCGACGTAATACGTTGGACGCGAGACGACCAATGTGTACCTCTAGGGTTTCTATTTTTAGGTTGCGGTGAGTGGCGCGTGGTGTTCACGAAGTATGGTGCCTGCGTCACTCGCCGGAGGGTGAGGTTCCGTACTACCTACAGGATTCCTCGTTGAGTAATACTCGCTAGGGCATTGTTATGTCATCAGTGTATAGTGCGTAGAGAGCAGGTGACAAAAAAACTGACTGGGACAATGGCAGCGATCGAGTCGCTGCTAGACCTCGCACTCTCAACTCTCACGCAAAATATCCTGTCACTTACAAAGCAGAGCGGCAAAGACATGCGCGATGTGCTGGGGGGTGCCGGGGTGCCGGTGCTATTGCACACTCACACTGTTGCGTAGTTTACCCAGAGTGGTATACCCACTCGCCAAACTGCTCGCTTTGTGGGTGGATGTGCGACTGAAGAAGTAAGAGGAATAACTTCTTGAACAGCTTGGCGACTGTGCTAAGGAGGATTATAAATCGGTATCCCTCAGCAGCATAATGAGCAGGCCATGCCCGGGGGAAAGAAGACAGGCGGGTCCGGCGGATCCACTATTATAAGCAAAATGTTGCGGGGCACGGCGGACGCGTGGTGGGCGGCGAACCGTTAATCGGCAAGGATTTTTTAGTAGTGTAATTTTAAATCTGTGCTACTAATCTTTTCAAGTACTTATTAAAATATATTTAAATGACTATTTTTAAACGGAAGAAATCATAAACAAAAACCTACCTTCTAATAACTACTACAAAAAATATGAAACCAAATATATCACGCTAAAATAATACGCATTTAAATCTTCTTGGCTGTAGAGGCAGGCGGGTTTTTTTTCGAGCTTGTGGTTAATACTGTTAAAACGGCGACACCGGTTGGGTAGGGAAGAGGGTTCCCGGTCCTTGATGAAAAGCAAGCACTACGTGGCTGCCTGTGAGGAAAATTAAATAGAATGCATCGGCCGGGAATCGAACCTGGGCCACCCGCGTGGCAGGGGCACATTCTACCACTGAACCACCGAGGCGTGTAAGGCAGGCGGGCGCGGCGGACGCGCATGTATAAGCCGTTCGCAGCAAGGATTTTGTAATATTGTAACAACTTGTAAAGTTCTTATTAAAATGAAAAACAGTAAATGACAGTTTTGATCTACATTAAATGGCCAACGTAACTAATGTACTTATTTATATGCTGAGAGTAAGGGATAAGTGAAACTTGAGTCGATACAGCTGAAGTGTCTACGGCGTGATGTGTCAACAATTAAATGCGTTTTTCTCTAAAACTATTCGCAATTTCGAAATAGAAAATTTTATTTTTGTTTAACGTAGAAAATTTATAAAGTATTTTAAAGAATAAGGATTAATACCATTATGGAAAAATTTCCCTCACAAAAAATATATTGAAATTACAATTTTTAGAAAGAAATATTTATTTTCATGTAGTACTTACCATTAGAGCAGCGCATGCGCGAAAGTGTCTCAACTTTATACACATTTGTCGTATTTATGTTAATTTACATAAGAATGTACAAATAATAAACTATATCAAAATCGCATCAAAATCGGTTAGGTGGTTTAGAAGAAGAAGAGTTAGAAACGCCAGACAGACACGAAAAGCGACTTTGTTTTATAAGATATAGGATAGTATATCCCGCACATAGCAGGGTAGGCATTTTTATAGTATGTAACCTTTAAGTAAGTTTATTATATATAAAAATGAAGCCAACATTTGTACACCAACCTAAAATCTTGTTTTTTTTCCTTTTTATTATAGGGGTTGCCTGGAAGAGATCACCTGTGGTGATAAGTTTACACCAATGCTTTTCTTTCTGTATTTTTTTTTCTTTTTGAGGTTAATAATGTTGTTGTAAGAAAGTATTAAATAATAATAATTATTATTACTAGAATGTGTAATATTTACTACATATTAATTAATAAATATTTTTCTTTATTTTTATTTTAGCGCGAAGAAAAGAGACGTCAAGAAAATTTAGAAAGGCTGGAAAAGTATCGAAAAGCCAGTGGACAGAAATTGGGATCTGATGAAGGTAGGTAACAGCTTTGATTTGTATGGATATTTGTATTGAATATTTTGTAAAATGACAAATACACATAAATAGTATGCTCTATAAGTTGTGGCCGGTCTTAAGTTATATTTTGCGCATTGTTCACTCGGGAAGAATATATTCAAAAATAAGAAAAATCCTAAAATCAAATCTGCCCAGCCGGCTGCAGCTAACTTCAGTGCGTCCACGACTTGTCTACCGTACCTACTGTAAAAGCAGATTGCCGCACAGAACAGTAAACCGCACAAATTTTATTCGCGGCGTTCGTCGCACTTTTACCTTTTTGTAATAAAACTAAAATGTACCGAATTTCTTCGTCACATACGTTCATATTGCTTGCTTGAAAAACAATAGAAAAATAACGGGAATTATTTTTTAAATTAGTAATTGCATCTTCACAATTCATTCATTTAATGATATTAAAACCAGCCAGTTACATTCAGTACAGTCAAAGAGGTTTGATCACTAATAATACATTCATAATAAGATAATACTTTTGCCCCGATCTATTATATGCACGGACTGTTTTAACATTAGGTTCCTTCTGTGTGCGGGATACAGCAGGGTAGGCAGAGAGAATCTAGTGTTAAGGCACTCCGTTCCTCACTTCCACTCGGCGGAACTCAACGCCGCGCTTTGCCTCGACACCAGAGCGAAGAAATGGAAATATAAATTTAAATAAATATTTAATCTCTCCGAATGGGGATCGAACCCACAACCAGTAGATTATCTGGCGACTGGCCTTATGTTTAATTGTTTATTCGCAGATTATCTACCTCTAAGTGGCGGTGCGTCGACTTCATCATACAAACCGCCGAAACGATCAGCATGTTCGCGCGGGGGTTGTGGGCGATAATCAAAAGAAATCCTTAATTAAAAATTTATATATAGATTAATATCTATATGTAATGTATATGTATGTAACTTTAAATTTATTATTGAAACTTCAACTAAATGTCCACTTGAAAAAGTGCAATTTATAGCGAATAATTAATTAAAAGATAAAAAACAGAATATTAAATTATATAATGTGAAATTGATGCATTAAAAAAATAATTTGAAGTCATATAAGTATAAATGTATATAATATTTTCGTTTAGGACTTTGCCTAAACTAAGAAAGGTCACCAACGCACCTGTAGCTTCTCTGGTGTTGCACGTGGTCGTGGGCGGCGGAGGTCACTTACTACACTTGCCTGGTGTTTTTCCATAAATAATAAAAAAAAGATATTATAACATATAATGACTATATAGTTATTTAATATCTAGATTTATTATGTTGTCTGTAACATAATATACAGACAAAAATAAGCTTTTAAAATGACTAAGAAAAAAAGGGAAAAAAGGAAGAAAATAAGGAAATGGAAGTTTTGTATTTACATAATAAATAATAAAGTAATATTCAATTTATTATAACAAAAATGTGTTTGTTTTCTTTTCCACTTTATGTTTTTTTTTAAATGTTTAAAGGGGACAGAAATCGAAATGTCAGAAATGTCAGAAAATATCTATATGTAAATTGCCATCGTGTCGCAGTATCTGAGTGTAAAGGCGACGATTGCGGGTTTGAGTCCCACTCGAGAAATTGATTTTTTAAGATTTACACGTTGAGTGTTAGAACTCAACGTCCCGCCTCGTTACTAAAACGATGAACGAAAAATATTAAATATTTCATTACCTCGAGTGAGAATCGAGCCCAGTCGCACGCTTGTGTCACTTTGCCACGACCAATTTATAATATCGCTTTTTTGGTAAAAGCGCAAGGATGAGTTCCGCTGTGCACTTAATAATGCACACGTGCTAGTTCACGCGCACTCGTTGCACTTTCTAAGGGACCAGTAGTGGGATAGGTTATTAGGTACTAAATGAAACGGTGGTCTTGTGTCAAAGTCCGTTTATTATGGTATCTAATATACATAAGTCGAGGTGTGTGTCTGTAAACGCGACGATTCTGGGTTCGAATTCAACTCGGGAGGAATGACCAATTCAATATTTCCATTTCTTCGCTCTAGTAAGGACACTCAACAAGAGATGTCTCGAGAATACGTCGAAAAGATGAATAGAAGTGTCTCAATACTAGCATAGTACCCTGCTATATTCAGGTTACAGCGAGAAGCTTGCACCCTTTCACTATCATCATTTTCGCAGGCATTTATCTTTATTGAGAAAATGAATGTGCATAATAATGTTAATTTTCTTTATTCTCTGAACGCCCCGTTTTATCTTATTACCAGAGCGAGGAAATAAAAATAGTTTCCTACCCCCGAAGAGGGGACGAACCCACGACTATCGCTTAGAATCACTCTTTTGTCAACTGCTCTGCGACATCGTCGATATCTCATTTCTGTTGCTTTTAATATAAAATAGTGGTTTTCTTATCTTTTTCTTTGAACACTTTAGAAAGTAACGGCTTTGTAATAATAAAGAAATAAAAAACTCCGATAGAAAAAGTATGCAATAGCTAGGTCAGATTTTATAGTTGATTGTTATTTGATATCACTGTGGGTTTAGTGGATAACTTATATAATACATACGATACGGTACCGGATACGGTTGTAGGATCTAGTAACGAGTGAAGCCCAGAACACTGCGACACCTTCGAAAGACATTGCGCGGTGTTTAATTCCGCCAATACTCACGCAATGTGAATGTAATTATCGGCGCAGTGGGACAACGATCTGAACGATTCGAACTTATGGAAATGAATTAGTTGCGGTGGAATCTGAGAAACGGAAGTATCTAACTCACTTGACAGAGTGTCTCAACATAAAGTTCCCTCTTCCTACCCTGCTACATGCGGGGTGAAATTAAATAAAAGCTTTTAAAAAAAAAACCATTTTGATTGTCAATGACAATCTCCCGAAAATTCAACCCACGACTCACGACCGTCGCGCTTACAGTCAGTTGCAAAATCATTAAAAAGATAATAGAAATTCAACCATAACGTAATCTTACCATAGTAATTGAGATTAGAAAAGCATTTTGTAAAGCAAATAATAAATTCCGTGATTTCAATTACAGTTTGCGACCGTAGAGTTTGTATTGCGATATTTTGTACGAGGTTAGGAAGGTAGTGCATAGCGGATAAAGTAATCAATTTCTATCGTAATATTTCCTTGCGGCGTTGAGTTCCGCCCCGTAGCACGTGATGTTTCAATTTTAAGCGGAAAGTTGAGATCGTCGTGGCAAAGTACAAGTGTGTGGTAGACGCGACGTGTGTGGGTTCGATTCCCATTCGGGGGATTGAAATCCTTAATATTTTCAATTTTTAATTTTGGCGCTCTGGTAACAAGGCAAAACGCGGCGTTTTGTTCCGCCACTCTACACGCAATGTCTCTAACGATGGTGCGTTGGGAACGGACTGTCTGTCAACTAGATTCCCTACCGTGCTATACGCGGTATATAGCGTGATGATGGAAAAAAGAGTAGAGAAAAAATTGAAGAAAGTAAAATGGTGTAAGACTTCCTTTTTAATACGCTATTATAAGGCAGGTCGTAACGTTTGCAACTTTGTAATGAAGTCCAAGCTGAATTTGGCTCATTTGTATAGTATAGCATCACGTTTCGTAGTTATGCGTAGCTTAGATGACAATATATATGATAATAAGCTGGTCTGATGACGGAGCCAGGACCTGAAAAGTGGATCTTCTACAATTAAATAACTACCTATACTGATAAATATATATATGAGTTGTAGTTGAAAATAAAATTGATATATTTTTTTAACTTAAGTAAGTTAGTTTACTTAAGTAAGTTAGTTTCAGTTAACATAATGTATGGCAGTATTGTCAGTCCTGTAGGAAACTATCACCGGCTTGAAAGGAAGGCTGAGAAGAATAGGAAAGAAGAATCGAATAAAATTATTTATTAAGCTTAACGCTGTATCTCTTATATAATGTTGAATACTTGAACCTTAGTTTTAAAGCTCTCTGTGCTTTAAATTCCAACCAATTTTCGAGACATTTCATGCTACCAGGGCCTTAACGTCGCGTTTTGTATTGTTACCAGCGCGAGGGATTCCGTTGAGTGGCGGAACTTAACGCAACATTTTGTCTTGCCAAAGCAGAGGAATGAAAATATTATTTTTCACCAGAATATACCTTAGTCCCAAAAATAGCACAAATCATAAAAAATATGAAAAGCCTGCGTAGTTCAAAATTGGATGTCGAATTTCAGTAGTTATATTTGTAATTTATTTGAGACGGTAGTGTCGCAGATTTATAGTATGTGATTCTTAATGTGATGTCGCCACGATGCCCACTGTGTAATTAATTATTTTAATATCTCTGCTTCGATAAAACTAAACGCGGCGCTAAGTACTGCAACTCAACGCAATGCTCTTATTCGAGTGGACAGAGAATTGGAGCGCGGAGTGTCGCAACATTAGTTTCCCAATACATTATACCTAATGGGTGCCTCCTACAATGAGTCGTTGCTTCTTTTTTTTTAATAAGCATAAGCTTCACGCTGTATCCCTAGCGGGGTAGTCAGGGAGAAGTCGGGGTAGTCGCTAAATGCTACGGTTAAAGAATGAGGCAGTAAAAAAATATTGATCTAGTATTAATAAGTAGCAAGCAAAAGTATATATAATTCGGACACGTGGTTCAACCACAATGTGGCGGATTACATGTATGTAGATGATCTTAGAGATCAAATGACAGCCTTTGTAATATCCTAGAACTACTAACTCAGAGCTGAATAGAGGCTTTATGCTGTATTCCGTATATAATTGTAGCAAGGTAGGCAGCAAATACCTAGTGTTAAGGCACTCCGTTCCGCACTCACTGCCCGAATTCAAGACATTCTCTTTATGGTGGCGGAACCTAACACCGCGCTTTGCGGAGTCTGTAACATTAACTATAATGTGGACTTTGATAATATTTCTTTAATTTATATAAAAAAACAATATTATTTTAATTTTAGATAAATATTCAAAAAGTCAGTGGTCCTCAAATATTTTTTCATAAATTCCACGATTTGAATATAATTTGAAATGACAATGAAAAGTATATTGCTTTTCTTTCGTTAATATTTTTTTATTTCACCGTGATTAAATTTATGTCGGGTAGATTTTTTTTTAGAAAATGTTGTTCACCTATTTGATATATTTTTTAAATCTTTGCAAAAACATATTATTAGTTGAAGATATCTAGGACAAAAGTCGATAACTATATCATTATCAATTAATAGCTATATACAGTTATTCTTAAATTCAAAAACCAGCTTCAAAATTATATCTATATGCAAAAATTAAAACAATTTTTCAAAAGTAGAAAAGTAATATTTTAATGACTTCAAAGCAAATTATCGATACCTATATACGTATTTACTGTTGTAATTCTGTTATTTTTGGAGTCGGTGCTAATCTTGTATAGAGTATTATTTTATAAAATAATTTAATTTAGTTTTTATTTCACTCACTTAGAATAGTATAATAACTTCATGGCTGGATTTCGTATATAGACGAGTAGTCAAAGAAAACTTAGTGTAGGACATTCGCCACTTTCCGTCCTATTTTCGAATAGCTATAGGTATTTCTTGATAGCCAGATGAAAATCAATTACCTCTCATTTATTCAGAAGTTTTATATTAATTGATTTTTTGCCTTCTTTTGCCCTCTTCATTTTTGAAATCGGTTAAAATTACAATTACTGAGACGACATTAAATAACTACTTTCCTTTGCGGATTATTCGATAAATTTTCTACCACAGATAGCAATTGTTACAAATCTTCCGAATGTTCCGAATATTCAAACCAATAAACTAAAAGCTCTTACTGAATACCGAATTTCAAATCGTCCAAATCAATAGCTGGCATTACTATGATTGATTTCTCGCAAATTTTAAATGTTTAACGTTTTTAAGCGTTTGATAAACGTTATCATTGTATATAAAGAGAATTTGGATGTATGTTTGCGAATTTAATTTTTTTAATCAAATTATTATTTTGCTAACTTCTGTCATCTTCAGTCCAAAAACAATTTGTTTTATGAACAATTTATATATGGAGTGACAAACATTAATTATAGAGGCCGTAGTGGTGAAGTGGCACAGCGGGTGACTGCTAACATGATGGTTGTAGGTTTGATCCTTTCTCGAGGCAATGATTTATTTTCACCTCCTTGCTCTAGTAAAAACACAAAGTGTGGCGTCGAGTTTCGCCACGCAACTCTACATATCTCAAAAATTGGTCAGGAGATATGGTTATTTTACTCTGTTGGTACAGAGTGTCTTAATACTAGGTTCTGTATGCCTGTTTTGGTTTGCGGAATATATCGTGAACCTAATACAAATTACAGTGATGATGATGATGATGATGATGATGATAATACAAGTTACAGTTGCAGTGTACTGGCCCAAGAGTTCTATTTTAATTAGATAACGTGAAGTAAAGACACTTAATTTATCACATAACCGGTGCCGGTACTAACAACGACGTTAGGACTATACAATATATAGTTTCAAAGCGATCGCAAATATTTGTTAAAGTTAACAAATTGTTTGATGCGAGTCACGACCTATCCTATCCAGCCGTAAGTGGGAGTAATAAAGCGTTTTCTACTAAAACAGGTTATTCCCTTCGGATTCATAACCTAGGAGAATGTCTGAAACAGTCGATATATTTGTAAAGGATGCTAAACTATGTAATTCATTGTAGGATATAATTGCTATTTAGAATGCTGTCCAATTGATTCAATTGGTGTTAGTATTTAACGTCATTTAAAACTGACTTACTAAATGATTAGTAAAGCGGTAGGCGCAACGCGAAGCCCTACAACATAAAAGAGGGGCTGAGCTAGAGACATACGCGTCGCCACCGTACTTACTGCGGACTTGTACTCGGGTCTCTTTTCTTCTCGAGGCGGTAGATAGGGACAAAAAAAGTGGTTTGTGGCGTGGTGACGTCACAGTGCGGGGAGGGTGAATAGTCAGTGTACGGCCGGCCGCCGAACCGAGCGGAAGAGTGCACGATGCACGCACGGTAAACAAAACAATCGCGATGCTGTTCGAGAATCCCAACGCGAAACTGTTCCCGGCTTTCAACATCCCGCCGCCCGTTAGGCTCAGGTGAGCGAGCCTTTATATCTAACCAGCCTAGCCTGTATGAGTGCGTCAGTGACCAGTGTCAAGTGTTCTGAAGCCGTAAAAACGCCGATAGAGTGATATTTCAACGGTTCGGCGGTGCGACATCGTGCCTGTCTCGCCTTGCGGCTCCGCAAACCAAACGTCGATACAACATTACTGCTCCGTTTTTGCTGCGTGGTCGTGATTCTTTGGAACGTGTCGATGTCCTGACATTCATTGAGACCACGCTTCAAGAGATCGTTCCAACGATCGTTCGACTTCATGTCAATTTATTATTGCCAGTAAATTAGGATCATTTTGATTCAGCAATGTCACGTTACGAGTGGTGGTCGTGTATTGATGTGAAGTTCAGACCGACACCGGCTCATTGTAAACAAAAGACGTTATGTGCTGTGTCGCCCTCTTCCGTTGAAGCGTGGTTTTGTTTTTATACCAGTGTTAAAACACTATTTGATGTTTCAGCCGCCGCCCTTACGACTGTCACCATCCGAAGCAACAGATATTTGAGGCACAGATTTCATTTATGATAAGCTCTACTTCTATTTTCTGACTTATTCCGTACATCCATACTAAGTATATTAAGTTTCTCTTGACTCTAATGTGTCAAAGATAGAGCTCTTGGAAAAACATATTAAACATGTCGACCATTCCTTTATATAATGCTATATGAAGGCTATATCATTAGAAGAAACTAACCTTGAAAACTTACTTAGAGTGAACTTGCATTTGGTAAATTGAGGTGCTTAGAAAGTAAAAGTATGAGAATAAATAATGTATCAACAATTTAAACGATTTACATATATTGTATTAGATAAATATAGCTTCACTTTATTTCGCGCTCGAGTAGATTGTTGCTTACATACGCGCATACATTTTTTGCTCGGACGAGTAGTTACGAGAAACCTTTGTTTTAATTATACAAAAAAATCTTGCCGGTATGAAACTAGCAACGTTTTTCAATGAACATTTTTAATTTGGTCTTTTTATTGAAGATTATGCCTTCATTTATGCTTAAATTGGGTTTCATCTAATTATTAAGGTTATAAAATACTACAACAGGCTTACATATTTGTGCTGAATTTTCAAACGGCATGCAATAACTATTATCGATTTTATAAGCCTAAACGTTCATTGGATATATAGATGCAAGGACGTTCAAACTTTATTAGGCTTCTTTGATCAATATCCAAAGGAACATGAAACCGTTTGACTTTTTGTTGGAACATCAGCTTGAGTTGAATATTTTTCATTAAATAAGAACGCAATTAATAATTCAAACAAACATTATATAACGCAAAGATATAAAACAATTTATTTTAAAGAAACCATTTAATTAATTTTAATAAGAAGCGTTTTTAAAATCTATTGCCTAGATTTTATGAAAGTAAAATGCTTTTTTATTCAGAAATATCTAATCATGGCAATGTCAGATAATTAAGAAGGGATGTTAAGTGATAATGGTTCAATTTCCACTTACGGGAACCTTAAATTTTATGGTATATCCAATTTAATAAAGCAAAGTGTGGTGCTCCACTACCTTACTCCACTCACACTACCTAATATGTCTCCAAAAGATACATATAATACTGAAGACACATGGGAACGCATAGAAATAATAAACTTTTATGTAATGGAACAGGAAGATCATGAAATCTCTTCGTGCAGTAGATTGTCTAAATTAGTCTTGCCTATAAATCAAGTAACAACCAATAGATATGTAACTACATATATACGGTTGAAACGGTCAAGGTGATTCTTATACTTTATCTATGTTCGTCACAGACAACGATCTCACATTGCGGCGATATACAAGTATAAATATAAACATTCATTTATCACAATTTTCATACAAAAATGCCAGCCGTTGCTCTTTTTCTGCATGAAGGAGAGCGACATCATTTTAAACTTTGACGTCTAATTATTGAGTACTACTTCTAAAAAGCTACTATAAACTATATAACTATAAATTTAATTATTTATTAGATGTATGAAGTTGTTCATTCTGGAATGGTGAATTTTATTGTTTTATTCTTTTTTACCTCCACACAGCTCCGGCATCATGCAGAGTAAGAGAGGTTCTTTAGTGATCGATCACTCCGTCCTCCTTTTGCCATCTATAACGGAGTCTCGGGTGGCAAAACGTTCTGTTTTACTAATAAAATGAGGAAACAACTTAAAATATTTTATATACAAGCAATAAGTATTCTCTTGAGTGAATATCAATTTTGTGATGAATTGGGCAAATATTTGTGTTTGCCGTATGAGGTGCTTTAGAACTCAGAATCAATATTCGAAACATATTGCCCATCATGTTGTCTACATAAAATGTTCAGCTTAAAGCCACCTATTAACGTTCAAAGTTATAAACAGAAAATAGATTACAAGGTATAATACGCGCATATTAAAGTGAAAGTAAGTTTTAACCAATAAACGCTCTAGTTCCTCAATCAATTTTCGATTATCTTTGTACTTCTTTCCGTAATACACAAAGTCGTAAAAGTACGGTGTAAACAAGTGGTTAGTTCAAAAGAAAAATTTACGAATGTTTATACGAACACACCAGTAGTTGTTTTAAATATACTTTTCAATTCGCTAATAATATTTGCTGTTGCATTGAAAAAATTAACTACTCAACGATTCTTTGTATAAATTATTTACCTGTTAAAAGTACTGGAGGAATACTTTTTTTGACATTAAAGCGTTTTTATCTCCAATTCTGAATTGAGTTTTAATTAAAATAAATATTAGGTCTAATTGTTGTACCATTGGGGTACAGTTTTGTGTCTGATTCTAATTGTGGTAGTTGTGGGTTCCATATAGATTTCACCATTATTCGAACCTGAAAGAGACCTCCACCTATCTCGAAATAAAGCGAAAGACATATTATTTGTAATTTGTAAATAATTTACACATTTATAACCCACACTCATTGAAATAAAACTTTAATAGTCTAAGCTAAAAATATCTCAATGTTACCATTTACGATCAACAGCAAAGGATAGTTTGGCAATAACTGCACTGCGCCCGGACTGACCTCATGTAACGAATTATTGTTTTTTTAGTATTTTGGCTCACGACCAATAGTAGTCAGGAAGGAAGTAGTTTTCGACTGACTGTGATTGTAAATGTCACTACCAAGCGTAAGTGGTTAGACAAAGCGGATTACTGTTTAAAATTTAAACTAAAGTTGCGGTAATTGCACTCTGTATCCTGCGATTATATCAACTCATAAGTACGTATATGTATGCTGAATGCTAAAACCCGTTTTACTAAAACAACTATCTCGTGCATTTTTTATTGTCTTGACACTCTCATCACTAAATTCATTCTTTTTTTTCTGTACTTGTCGTAAGTTCTGAGGCAACAATGTGCTGGCTTGCAAAACGAAATAAGGATTATTTTATTATTTTTAAATAGAATTCGAATTTAAAATTAAAGTGTGTACAATTAGAGATTTTCCATGAAATCATATTGAACAAACAGAGAACATAAAGTATTTGAATTCCTTGAAGCCTCACCATATTGACACTATGCAATTGGATGACTGCCAACAACGCTTAATTCATTTTAAGGCTTGGCCATACGATAGCTCCAGAATGAATGAATCGACTCTGAGTAAAGTTTCCTATTATGTTGCGCAGGTTCTATTTTATTTAATATTTTTACCTTCACGCAGTATGCCGCTTATAGTAGGGTATGCAAAGAGAACCTAGTGTGAGGAAACTCTGTTCTCCCACTTTTGACTAATTTTGGAGCTATTATGCGTGATTAGTGGCGGATCTCAATGCCACTCTTTGTCATTTTACTAGAGCGAGGAAATACATAATTTATCTCATGAGTGGGAATTGAAACCACGACCGTCGCGTTTTCAACCACTCGCTATATTACTGCGCCACTTTTAATTTACATAAAATAATAATATAAATAAAAGTATCGGTTGTTTCAATCATTTTTGCTTTCCGTTTGAACAGAAAGTAATAAAAAACATAAATACAATATGTAATTAAAGTATCTCTAAATAGACCAACGAATGTATTAAAACGAGTTGAAAGTAGATTCTTGAGCAATTTCTCTTCAAAGGTTCTATCGGAGGCGGATACTTTAAACCATTTACTCTTGAGAATATAATTATTATTTTGTTCGTTATAAGATCTTCTTAAAAAGAAAATAATGTTTTACGTTTAATATTTCAAACGTCACAAAATAAATATATATAATTTACCTCTTACCTTTTTTATATACTTAGATGGAAATGGATAGAATTAGTTGGAAAACATAGAAATGATATCTAAAATGACAATGCCTCAATAATTCGGTGAAAACTGAGGAACGGTATATAAGTATCTTAACACCAGGTCCTCTGTTTTGTGCGGGATTCAGAGTAAAGCTACAAAATTATACCATATATATATAAGCTTAATATATAATTATATTTTTTGTTTACACATCGGTGTACTTTAATTGTAATAATAATAGCCTGGTAAATAATTGTAGCAAATTCGATATCATGAAATTGTTTGATTAGATTAATGAAAATTGTATATTTGTATATTTTAAACGTTGAAGTACGGCTAGAAATCGATAATTTATCATATTTTAAATTTATTTTAACTTTTAAAACTTCCTACATAGCCTGCTATCAATATGTTGAATACAGCTTGAATTCAAAAATAAAACTGTAATTAAATCAAACCTGAAGATTCAATCCGATTAAATAACCTGTACTATAAAATATTTGTCCTATATTCTTTGTATTTTATAACAAATACAAAAATCAGAATACATTCGCTTTTGTAATGTAAATAAGAATATTATTTCTAAAATTACACAAAAATGTTTTTAACATAAATCTTAATAAACAATCAAAGTTTAATATAACGAATTCATAATGTTGGTGTTCCGCAACTAAAGTTTGGAAAGTTGTGGAAACTTTGAAAATGGCGACTTTCTTAGGGAAAGCTTTTATTTAATTATTTTTACTTTATTTTACGACTGATGTTCATTATTTATTTCAAAAATTTTACTGTTTATTTTAAAAAAGGGAAAATGTAAAAATCAAATGTATCTATACTTCATATAATTCAAACAAATATTTTAGCAAAACGCTTGTGCAGGAGTGGGTTCGTTTCCGCACGAGGAAATTAAATATTTAATATTTTCATTTTTTCGCTCTGATGTCGAGGCGAAGCGCGGTGTTGAGTTCCGCCATTCCTTAAGAAATCGTCGGAAAGTGAAGAACAAAATATCTTAATGGGAACTCTGGATTCCCAGGTGCCTATTATTATGTAACTTCTATACTGCGAGTATTATGTAATACAAGCGGACGCGCGCAGCTTCGCTTGCTTATTTAGGGGTGAATTCTAATAAACTATGAATTCACTTGTTCAATTAAATATTCCTACGAGTCTAAATTTCAAATATTATAATAATCGGTGGAGTTTTAAAGATTTTTCCATACAAACTTTTCACCCCTATTTCACCCCTTTCGGATTAAAATTTTTCAAATCCCTTCTTAGTGGATGTCCAGATTACGAAAGTAAACATCTGTAAACATCTAAATTTCACGTTTCTACGCACAGCGGTTACGGCTGTGTGTGCGTCTTACCTCAGTCAGTGAGGACAAGTCCTTTTATATATATAGATAGATAACGAAGCCGACGAGTTTATCTGGTTGACGGCGCTAATGTCAGGAACAACGGGTTTGAATTGAAAACATATTTTTGTTTTGTAGGTATAGTTAATTTATCGAGGTAAGCTATTACCTCGGACACTTAGAATGGGTCATATGTCATACATGACTCCAGTTATATAGTATAAACCACGGGACCACTGTATTGCTAGTGAGCTTGGTTGCCTCCTCGCTTGGCTTGCCAACGCTCGCTTCGCTTCTTGTAATATTAAAACAAACAGCATAGTGATGTTAAATTTCATTTGTATAATTGTATCAGCCCTTATGCCAGAAGTCGCATAAAACTTATAAATTACAAAGTAAACACATATAAACTAGATGGAACTTTTAAATAAAAATGCTTAGTTTCAAATTTTAAATCATTATACAAACATCAGACGAGAATATACGAAAGGACATTGACGATATAAATATAAAATTAAAAAAAAAATGTTTTCAAGATAATCGTAGAATTACATGGATTTGATGATCATTTGTTTTTTAGGCCTGACGTGGCCATGCCAACTTTTATACTTCATTTTTAATTATGATATAATAAATGTTACTCGTTCTATTATTTCCGAAAGGATTACCTTGCTTAGGTGCATTTAGTTGCAAAATCTCGCAGATCCAGGTAAAAAAAAACACAAAAGAGCTTGACTAGTTTTTTATAAAACAATTGTGTTCACTTTGTGTGCCTATTCAATTTTTGAAATGAGCTTCATGGATACTCTAAGAACAGCTTCGACTCTTTGGTGGCTGAATTACTTAAAATACTTTTTTGTATAATGATGAGGCCTATTATAGCGCAGGGGCACAAGCAATTATAAACGTGACAGGTTGTAGGTTTGATTCCCACTCGAGGAAATGAAATATTTAATATATTATTCGCTCTGGTAACGAGGCTAAGCGTGGCGCCACCGGCACTCAACACGCAATGCCTCTAGAATTTAGAAAAAAGTAGGTAACGGAAATGCTTAATGAAGAAGTTCCCAAGTTGCCTCTACCCTCCCTGCTAGGTGCGAGATACCGCGTGAATCTAAAAGTGATAAATCTGAAGAATAATACAAATTAAAGGTTGAAGAAGTTTGATTTTAATAATATACTAAATATTTTTTTTAACAAGTGAGTACAGGAAAATGTCAAAGATCATTCACCTACCTGTGGAGTGTTGTGAACGGCGCGGCGGTACGCAGTAGGGTTGTCGACTTAAACCTAATATAAAACAAAAAAAAATAATCATAAAGTTTCGTTTTCCTAAATAATGGTTTTTTTTTGAAGTTTTGAAATGAAAAATGAAGATTACTATTATTACTTATTGTTATACAGTAAATTTAGCAGATATTACAAAGTATGCAAGAACACGTAGCTATAGCTGTTTCAAATCATCGTTTTGCTTCGTTGGTTTTCAATGAATAATGAAAGTAAAACTTTTTGTTAAAATAGAACGTAATGCAGTTTTAGGAGAGATTTAAATTTTAGAATTATTTCATTACATTTTTATTCAATACAAACATATCACGGTAGCTAGTAGCTACGCTAGTAGCTTCACGCTTTTTCCTGCATAGCGGGACAAGTAGTGTGCAACCTAGAATTAAGACACTGTATTTCTCTCAACTCCACTGTATCACTCTTCGCTCAGTTTTAGAAATATTGCAACAAGTTTTTTATCTTAATACTATTAACACTTCTATGATTCTTACGCTTTATGCAGGAGAAAATATAAGATGAAAAAAGAAACTAAAATATTTGTATTCGACAAGCGTCAGCCCTACCTGACAGCGTGATGGCGTGTAAACGACTCATCTTTCTTTGTTCGATCATCTTTGTTTCCGATTGTTTCTACACAGGAATATTTTACTAGATTATGTTCAAAAGAAAATATTGTATATATTAAGAAAGTATTGTAGGACTAGTGTATTAAATATTCTATATAAGGCAGCCTCTAGTCGATGCAAATATATTATTTTGATTTTCCCGCTACTGTTGACAAAACGCGGCGTTAAGTTCCACCACACAGGACGCAATAGCGAATGCGCTTACAATAGCTATGGTGAGTCCGATTCCTGCTCGAGAAAATTAAATATTTAATGTTTGCATTTTCTCGCTCTTACGACATCAATGCCATCAGCGACACTCCGTTCTCCACACTCTTGAAACCGTCGTGGCGCAGTGGAACAAGGTCTGGCTGTAAACGTCATGGTGGAAGGTCGATTCCCATTCCAGAGATAAATTAATTTAATTTTCCTCCGAAAAGTCCAGTCACTCAGCACGGAATATGTGGATAAAAACAAAGTGTTACTTTCACCGAGATGAGAACTTGCTACCCATATTTCAACCAGAAGGTTCAAATTAATAAAAAAAATTTTTCGCATTTCCGAATGAGAATCGATTGTAACAGGAGCGGGACATCTGTCGCTGCTGCCTGCGAATTGGCAACAGCGCCTCATCTTACAAAACGCTATATTAATAATTATGAACTACTTCTTAAGATAATAAAAAAATAGACTGTGAACGCGACGGTTGTGCGTTCGATTCCCATGACGGGTAAAGATTGTTCTAAATTTCTCCATTGATTAGACGACGTTGGGTTCTATCACTCAACACGCAATTTTTTTTTCAATTGGGCGGTGCGAGAGGACCGGAGTGTCTTAATACTAGGTTCCCTCTGTCAGCACTGCTACGTGATTAGCGTGAAGCTAAAAAAATATTAATATTCCTATACAAGTGCCGGATCTCAACGCCATACTTTGTTTAATTTGATATTTAAAATAATGAATCTACTAGTTGATGTAATAATTACGTTACAATAATTAATAATTGTAACCTCACGGGAATCAAAGCCACGACCGCCACCTAAACACGCAGACGCTGTCACGCTGCACACTGCGCCACGACGGCCCTTAAATAACAATATTACTCGAAGTGTGACGTCATTTGTGAACCCTTCACGAGATTCCACACAAAAGGAGAGACCAAGGTGAAATCCTACGGGACGGGCACCTGTCTCGCTCGCACAGCACTAGTTTATTAGTACGTGTGAGAGAGACGAAACAGACATTGTTAACATGCCCAGATTGCCTGATCCTTTACAAATGAAATTGTGTTTTTGGTCTATATTTTATAAATAAATTTTGTAAGGCGCAGTGGCTCAGCATGTGACTGTTAGTGCGGTGGCTGTGGATTCAGTTGCCATTCGAGGGAATGAATTATTACATATTTTCAATGAACTTGGTCAGAAAACGGATGATTTGTTAAGTAAAATTCCTGAATAAAAGGCCCATTCAATACAAAAAGAGTTTTTCAATTTCAACCCATAGTTCCTGAGATATCAAAGCGTTCATCCAGACATACTCTTCAGCTTTATAATATTAGTATGAAATGACCTATAGATTACTGATATTTTCTCAGTCTCATAAAACAAAATCCGACGTTAAGTTTCGCTTTTCATCTTACAACATCTCGTTTGATATAAAGTGGTGAACGGAGTGTCTTAACACTAATATCCCTCCGTATATCCTGGAATACACAGGATAGCATGAAGTATTAAAAAATACATTAGTTTACATTATAAACTAAATCATTCACAGTTTAAGTCTATTAAGGAGTATATAAAAGAAAATATACATGCGCGTGAGCATCGTTTACGGATTACTTATTACAAACATAAAACTCTGTAGAGACACCATGTAAAATAAATTTCTAGGATTTAATTAATCAATGAATCACTTTTTTTTCGCATTTTCGGTAGAGCAGGCAGAACGGATTAACACTAGGTTAGAAAAAAACTATGAGAGCGGCCATAAGAATATCCAGTCACTAGATTCTCTTTGCCTATCCCGCTAATATTTAAAGTGTGTGAAGTTACAGATTTATATTTTCGTGCCATTACTTTTTATATATTGTAATCTTAAATATTAAAAATCATTTTTATATAACAAGTGCTATTAAGTATTTAATTGCTTCATTAACAATCATAGTAAGTAATTTTATGAACTGTTTCATATTCGAAAACCCCCGTGTTACAATGATATATGGAAAATTGTATAAATTAAAGTCCTTGAGACTCAACGCAACTAATATGTATTTGACTGAACGTAACGTTTCGAAGTTCAAGTTTCAAATACTATTTTATATAATGTTC
Source organism: Heliconius nattereri (assembly GCA_013403645.1). Lineage (NCBI taxonomy): Eukaryota > Metazoa > Arthropoda > Insecta > Lepidoptera > Nymphalidae > Heliconius > Heliconius nattereri. Next base: position 13,505,686 of record JAAIXI010000236.1, read on the forward strand.
ACATTTAATTAAATGTGCTGATCGATAAATATATTTCCTTTTTGCTGCACCCTTTATCTCTCATATTGCAGGATAGGCAGAAGACATAAGGTTCCTTATTTTGCAACTATGAACTTAGTTAAGACACTACCTTAGTGTCTTCAGATCAAAATTCACTATATTATACCATAATTAATCAACTCAGATTAATTAAAATATTTGGGTTTTGGGCTATATTTTTCTATCGTTAACTCAGTACTTGTACTTTCTACAATCATTTCAAGTCCTGCAGTTTTAGTCATCGTGGTAACTTACAACGTATGCATTCCACACACTATCCGTCTTTCAATAATCGTTGTAGATTTCACTTATTTAAACTTTTGTTGAAGATTTATTTTTTAACATATATATGTGGTTTTTCTTTAATTTTTTTATAAAGAAAATCTTTTAATATTGGAATTTAAATCTGCACTTGTTAGTTGTACGCTGTTTCCCTATTTCCGCTGTTGAATAAAATAGTCTCGGTAGAGGTAACCTAGTGTAGTACACTCCACTCCCGTTAAGACACTCTTCCTCTTTCAGCCCAATTCTCGAGGTATTGGCGTAAGCGGCGGAAGTCAATGCCACGCTTTGTTTGGTCTTATTTCGATTATTCAATAGTAATTCAGAAAATAATGAATATTGTATCTCCAAAGCTGTCTAATAAACTGGTATTAAAGCTTATTTTCTTTTACTTATAGCTTCATGCTCTACTCTTAGACAGCAAGGAGACAGAGATGGTTTAATTTTCACTTTACCTTCGAATTTGTGATAATTCGTGTTAAATGATGTGCATGGCGTGTTAATTTTCTTTTTTTTAAAACGTTTGAGAAAAGAATCTGTGACCCGTCACTAATTTGTGTTTTATAAAGAGATAACAACACTTTCCTGCTTCAAATTACCTATTGTTTCAATTCATATTAGAATTTATTAAAAACTTACACTATTTAATATAGCCAGGCCATCGTGGCATTGTCTTATTGTAAAAGCGGTTTTTTTGGGTTCAATTCCCAGTGAGGGAAATATTATAATTTTTTCTTCTGACAGATAAACCGCGGCGTTGAGTTCCGCCACTCAACACGCATAGTCTCGAAAACTGGATGGAAACGAAGTGGCTTACCACAAGGTTCCCTCTGCCTGCACTGCTATATGCGTAACTGTGGTATAGTAATTATACATACATTATGCATGAAGAACAAATGCTATCGAAGAAAGTGATGGGCGTCTAATAATGTTATATCAATATTGAAAGCGATTACCCTTTCTATATAATTTTAAGCCGATTTAATTTCACGCGCGATACACTCGCATGTTGCAGGGTAGATAAAAGTAACCTAGAGTTAAGACTCTCTCTGGACTAGATTCACTCTGGATTTAGATTATTCATATAGAGGTACAAACAAAAATAAAGTACCTGTATAAGAATATAAACTAATAAATACCTACTTTGGAAATATGAAGGAAGCAGCTTACCTTTCATTCCTTGAACAGCCAATTCACGATATGACTTTTAAATGCTGAATATGCAACTCCATGGGAACCTTACTGCTTATATATAAGACTATGCAATGTGTGTGTGTGTGTTATAAGATTGTTTTGGTCGATTCCCACTTAAAGAAATGGTTATATTTTAAATTATGTTTATTTCTTGCTTTGGGGGTTGCGTCCTGCTGCTCTACACGTAAATTGTTATTGAAATTGGGCGGAAAGAGGCAAATAAAATATCTCAATACCGACTACCCTTTGTCTACCGTTTTACACGGGCAAATGCTTGAACCTGCTTATAAAGTTAGCTATGAAGAAGTTGGATCGAGTCTGAAATAAAGAGTGACGGGTTCTAGACGGGGATGTAATGCAGGATAGCTGCCAGCTAATGTTTATAGGTTGTACCATTGATTTTGAAAAGAGCAACTGTTGAGTTTCTTGCCGGCTCTTCTCAGCAGAACTGCCTTCCGAACCGGTGGTAGCTTTTTGTTCATATGTTCATTCGACGATTCAAAAGTGCTTATAATAATTGCCTATTTGAATAAAGAATATTTTGAATTTAAATTTGAATTTAGATATAGAAAATATATTTTTTCTTTCTTTAGTTTGTACGAAAGGCTTCTAGTGAGGATTGAACTTGCAATCATCCCATGTTTTCATTAGTCCACTGTGCTACGACGACACGACCGGTGGCGGAACCGAACGTCGCGCCTTGTTAATAAACAAAACTAAGTATATTTATTTTAGTACTTTAGTTTGAGTGTCACGGACGGCCGGATTTCAAACGCGACCACACTACGACCGCACCCTTCCGCAATCAAAACAATGGACGCTAAAATTTACTGTTACATATATACGTATATCTGACTAGGACTATTACTTATCTCATGACTTTACTTATATGAATAATTAAATTGTTTTGGTAAAAGAGTAGAAATTATAATTTTGTTCGACGGTTGGCTCTATGGTAGTAAGATAGTCGGTTAGGCGGTGTGTGGGGAAAGTAGTGTCTAAACACTAGGTTCCCTCTGACTATCTTGCTATGTGCGATAAAAACAAACCAATTACTGTAGCGTAATGTTAAAGAAACAGTCCTTTCAAAGTAAGTGTATTAATGGGAACGTATTGTTTTAACACGAGGTTCCTAGGATCCCTCTGCCTACAGTGCTAAGTGGGATACAGCGTGAAGCTAAAAGAAAAGAATCCACAATCATTTGGTGTATTCCCAACGAGCAAGTAGGTCAGTATCCCCCAACTCAAAATTCACATTATAATGATACCCTGAGGCTTGAATATTTCATAATTTCGCATTTCAAAAACTATCCGCGTAACGATTTTACTTTAAAATTAAAATTTTTCGTCCAACAAAGAGCTGTTTTTTGTTGGACAGTTCGAAATGAGATTTTAAGATAAAAAAGATGGGAATATTAGACTAGTAATTGGTAAAAGGGTAGCAAATTTTTACATGTTTTTAAATATCTACTTTAGATGACAAAAAGTGAGTGCGTGAGGTAACTTCGACCTTCGACAATTAACAATACTTATAGCCTTCATCGTTAAATGAACAAAAAAATGAAATGTTTTCCTTCAATTCGAACCAGAAGTTCCTGAGATTAGCGCGTGCAACCAAACCAATAGTTTCTAAACTTATATTATTAGTATATATTAGTTTAAAGGTAAACACCCGCATATTATGTGTGACAGCCGATGTAAATAGCTATCATATGGAGGTCGTATTCGTACCGTGACACTGATCTGAAGGAGGTGAAGGGAAGGAGGACATTGAATCCATTTTTAATACTCATCCCTATATGACTTTATCGAAAAGCTTTATGCTATAGCTTTTTAATCATAATTGTATTTAATTTATTTTCATTTTGAACTGGGGTTGACAAAGTGTGGAGTTTAGTTGCGCCATTCAACATGCAATGCTTCAAAGATTAGGAGTTGTGAGTTCGATTCTGTTTTGGATTCTATATTGCACTTTCTACCCCCACTTTCTACACATAATATATGTCATTTTTACATTACGGAAGTCTATCTTACTAGATTACAAAATTCCAATATTCCAACATTTAAGTTTCCAATAAACAAATCTCATAAAATTAAATTAGAAAATATTGGCCAAATTAGAAAATACTCCCATACCATTACTTATAAAACCGACAAAAATCAAGTTTCTTGTATAAGAGCCCCCCTAAATATTTATTAAATGAGTTACCCTTTGGGTACGGAACTCTAAAACGAGAAAAATAAACTTCTTTTTCTTATCGCATGGCAGTCTATCTAGTGTAAAACATGTGTTCTCCATCTACCAGAATTCTGAACTTTATCTGTTGAGTGACGGAACTCAACACTGCTCTTTGGCTTGCCAAATCGGGGAAATAAGGAAGGAAAATTCCTCTTAAAGGAACCCATAACCGTTACCTCTCGTAAACGTAATATAATATTAAATACACATAATTATGACATCTAGAGAATATTAGCATAGCGTTTTTCATTGAAATACTACAGTAGTATTTCTATAGGAAGTTGCCTCCGTTGAGTTTTCTTGTCGAGGGATAAAGGAACCCTGACCTATTTTGTTTGCGGAGTCCGTGGCTGTCACACCGAAGCGAAAAATATAATAGAAAGGAACATAATTATTTTGAATAGTATAAAATTTATAACGTAGCAAGATTTGAAGCGCAAGCGCCCTGCCCACTAAGTCATACGTTCATATGAAGCCACGCGCACTTACGACGATTTTTTTTGTTAGCAAATACAATTTTTTTTTAATAAAATAAATAATGATAATAGGATTTTTTTGTCCGTAAACAGTTTAATTTTAAACTCCAAAGTAGTCTATTGGATAGCGAAACTAAACGCCGCCTTATCTTTTAATAACATGCTTGACATTGATATAATTAATTACCTTAGATTTATCGATTCCATGATCACTGTAATGCTGAATATGTCTATTCTCAATTTTTTTATTTATTCTTGGACACGTTCCAGTAACATCGAATCGTAAATTATAAAAAAAATGTAAATCAAGATCCGAACCCATATTTTTTATTCAAATCATCTGTTACAATTAAAATAGATATTAGTTCGCCTTTTTACACTTTTCACTTGTTAGTGGTAATTTATTTTACATTTATAATATAATGCTTTCAAAATGTACACACGCATATATTTTTTTAAAGTTTATTTTAGTTAAGGATATAGTGGTGCAGTGGGAGAGTGAGTGTATAAGCGGTGGTTATGGGTTCGATTCACAATCGGAAATGATTTATTTAAATTAAGTTTTTACGATTGTTGGTTCGTTCGGAGTAATCAATTATTTTCATTTACCCACTAAGTATGTAACAAAATAAACCGCGGCGTTAAGTTCCGCCCCTTTACTTCACATCACTATGTACACTCTGCCTACTCTGCGTACCCTGCTATATGCGCGAGAAAACGTGGAACTGGAAAAATAAATAAGTGATATTCTCCGCAAAACCACAGATTCTAAGAACATGTAAGAAAAACATATCTGAATGTTTAAGAGCCATCATAAAAATAAACTCCGTATTTACGATGTTAGTTTATGTTTATGAATGTTGTATCTGTCTTTATGGCGAAGGTTGGGAGTTCGAATAAAAGTAGAAAAAAAGATTCCCACACGATCAAAATCTTTGAGTTCCGCCACTCATCATACGTCTCGAAAATGGGCAGTGCGTGGTGAATGGTGTCTTGACACCGGGTTCCCTTTCACTACTCTACTACAGCGTTATTCATCTGATACCTCACTTGAACTAGCGACTTTAATACTAAATTTTGCCCCCGCATTTAAAAAAAACTACTAGACTATTATTTTACACTAATGTAAAGTTTCCAGATTTTTTCCTGAATCAGTACTACCTGTAGATGTTAGCTGCCACATTTTATAATTCTAGGTCATCCGGAAGTCCCCTATTCATTTTGATTCCATTTATAGTGTCGAAATACGCATTTTTGCGACATAATATTATATCTTTTTTAAGTAACCGTTACCGTAAAGTTAAGGAATCATAATATAGTTCAAAACCGAATATTAAGAATTATTCATTTTTCTTTCTATTTATTCATCATACCATAAGTACATTGAGAAACTTTGTACAATAAATTGATAGATACTAGCTACAATTCACTCCTTTCTCATCTTTTCACTAATGGTTGTGCAAAACCCATCACTTTGAAGGTTATATACTTAATTATCGTTACGTTTAGATTAAATAAATTACGGCGTTGAGTAACTGAAGCATAAAAAAAAGTGCCTTAATACTAGGTCGCCTACTGTTTCTACTTACCATGGTGTAAACAGAAGAATAATGTTTAATTAGAAAAATAGGAAAAATAAAAATAAATGACATTATATTTTATATAGCGGTGTGAGTGGCGGACGGCTAACGTCAGTTCTCTGAGATCTGACATGAGGCGTATTGTATTCTTATTACAATATCATCTGTGCAAAATGAATTTTAATTAAAATGTATATAAAATATTTATTTAAATACTAAAGTCAGCCGTCGTGGCGTAGCGGTAGAGGGTTTGAATGTAAGCGCGACGGCAGTGGACTTGATTGCATGACATAAGTCATTTCCCCGAATAGGAATGTGAAGGAATGTGTTGTGTGTACTTTCGTTTTCTCTCTTTGCCAACAGGACAAACAAAAGCGCAGCGGTAAGTTCTGCCACTGAAAGCGTAATGCCTCCAAATATTACTGAAATAGCCTGCCTACTCTGCTATATGCGAGATACAGCGTGAAATAAAATAAAAGATAAAAACGATTCATATTGTAATGTATATATAATTATATATCTATACATACATGATACTGACGGAATTGGCAAATATTTGAGGTTAATTATCTCTATTTGGGCGCACGTATACAAAATTTCGTAAATGTATGTATGTATGTCCACAAATTACTCGGTAACTAAAAGTCATGTCAAGATGATCTTTTTTGGTTAAAATGAGGCACATTTCAATTTTTAGAGTGTCGTATTGTTTTTTTTAGATTCGTTTTTAGAGTGTAACATTAAAAGGTAAATAAAAAATCAGGTCCACGCTGTTTCTTACACACTGCAGATTAGGCAAAAAGAACCTAGTGTTAAGGCACTCTGCTCCTCACAAAGGTGTGTGTGTGTGTGTGGCGGAATTCAACGCCGCGCTTTACCTCGACACCAGAGCGAATAAATGGAAATATAAATTTAAATAAATATTTCATTTCCTCGAGTAGCAGCCTCATTTACAGTCACACTTTGTGCCTCAAAGGTTCACTAGTTTTTTAGGATATAGGTGTCCATGTAGAATCTAGTATATAAAACTTGTAATGATTCCTGGCGTGGAAATCAAACCTGCAGCTACTGAAAATTTTCAGAAAGTCATAACTATCACAACTGTGTCGCAATAGTGTTTTTCACTACAATTAAGTAAAAGCAGAAAGAGCGAGCATTCATCATAACAATTTACAAAAGGAAATAGGAAATTAGATACTTTTTATAGCCTTGTATAAATTATTGGTTATTAATGTTCTTATTTATAAAATACGTCTATTAATTTTTATGAGACTGCAGTGGCGGAGGGGCACAAGTGTGCGCGGCGGTTGTTCGGCCGATGGTGAGGAATGGAAGTGTCTTATTGGGAACGGAATATCTTAATACTAGGTTCCCAGGTTCCCCTTGTCAACTGAAAAAATCTTTTAAGTTAATAGTATCTCAAAACCAAGATTTTATTTATATCAAAATTCCTCTCCCGTGTGAAAGTTTCACATGAAGAACATTGTAATTCGATGTATCTACTTGTAACATTGTATTAGGGAGTGTGGGGGTATGAGATTTAATATTGTATAACCTATTTTACTCCAAAAACGAAAGAAATAAACGCGACAATTTTATATTTATGTAAGTATAGGCGTGTATTGGCCTGAGTGGGCTTCATCACGGTCACCGACAGGATAGGAAGGAGGCTGACACCGATTCTAAGATGAATATCACCTTTTATATTTTTTTTATAATTATTATGAAGTTTTAATATGAGAAACGGGGTCATGTTTATTTTTACCTAAAAGCAGCTTACCCGCATTTAGTAAGTAGGTTAGGCAAAGGGAACCTAATGATAAAACACTCCGTTTCCACACGCTAATTTTATCGAGATATTGAGTATTGAGTGTTGAGAGATCCAACACTACCCTTGTTACCAGAGCGAAGATTTAAAAATAATTAACATACCCGAGTGGGAATCGAATCCAAAATCGTCGTCTGTTAAACCAGATTCTTTACGTATCAACGCGAGTTTTATTTTTATGCATTTACAAATATTTTGTTTTTATATATATTTTTAAAAATATTTTTGTGACAGGTAAATAAAAAAGAATAATGGCTATAATAAGTCTACGGGTGGTAAGTTGCATAAAACTTTGAAGAATTTAAAATGATTGGGCTTGTTGAGCTCTGCTACTCAATAAGCAGTGTCTCGAAAAGAGGGCGGTGTATGAGGAACGAAGCCCCTCTGCCTAGCCTAGCCTGCTCTATATGCGTCTCATTCTCAGTCTGTCCCATTCAAGGTGCAAACCTTGTAAATCGCATCAATATTTGTTTACCCGATAATTTAAACAATGTATGAGCATCCTCGACCTCTATCCGTTTTCCGTTTTTACAATTATACTGCAATTTTCCTTACAAAAGTAACCTTTTGTAGGCTCAAGTCTAATTGAGACAGAGTTCAAACTCTATAAGTGTTTTTAATGTAAAGATTGTAGGTTTGATTTCCATTCGGGGGAATTTATTTTCATTTCTTTACTCTGGTAACATGAAACAGCGCTATTGTCTAGGAAATTGATCGGAAAATGAACAACGGAGCATTACTAACTATAGATTTCTTCTGCTTACCCTCTTATATGCGAGATATAGAGCAAAGCTAAAAAAAATTTACAATAATTTCTAACTAACCTAATAATAGCTAACAAAATCCACATCATCATTATTATAACAGGCTAAGTCCAATTTTTAACGATTTTTTGGGATGGGTTTTTTTTTAACTTCTCATCTAGCATTTTCACCATAACCCCGAGTGGATATCGAACTTACAACCGTCGCGTTTCCAGTGAGATCTCTAGACCCAAGCTGTATAGGATATACATAACTAGGTATAAAGCGGGCGACCGTGAGTGAGGTCGTCGCCCGGCTCATTACCGTGTAGAGTAGATTCTAGTAGAGATTACAATGGGATTTTTTTATTTTTTTTATGTTTTTGGTGTTAGTGTTTCTTTTTATCTGTGTGTTGTATTGATGTATGTTGGTTGTAGTTTGATTTAGGGAATATATAATCTATGTTTTTTAATTTCATTTATGTATTAAGTAGCTAGCCTGAGGCTGCGCTTAATAAAAAAGTTGAAAATATATTTACCATATTATTTTATTTCACGCATACTGTCACTTACTATATGTAATTTCTATTCAAAGGATTTTGAAGTTATAATAATCATCATCATCATTTGAAACAAGTCATATTATATCCTTAACTTTTTTTAGCTTCAGTTTTATCAATCATAAACGCCACTTTTCTCCTATCATCAACTCTTCATACATGTTTTCTCATGATTTTTACGTGTTACTTCGTCTAAATCTTGCTTTATAATTCCGAAACTCACAACAAATATTCCATTGTTTTAATTAATTATACTGTAGAATTCATAATAAAAGTGTTTTATAACGATTCAAAAAACTGCACTACACTTGTGAAAAAATAACATTAATTGAGCGTACATAAATAATTAAGTGAGAGTGATAGATCTATCATAAAATTATCTATGTTACCTCGCAAAATGCAATAAATATTTTTTATTTACAAAACAATATTTTCTTCATCACCTGCAACAAATGCTATAGAATGTGCTTAAATCCAAATGGTATGCTAGGAACTTTTCAAGAGATTTGCTATTCTGATTCTAGTTCCATCATCAGACCAGAATCAGAAAATTTTTTGTAACCTAAGTTACGTGTGAGGATATGAAATATTTATTTATATTTATATTTTGTGTCTAGGCAAAGCTAGCGTTGAGTTTCACCACTCAACAGGCAAGGCACTCAACTACCAGAATTCTTAGTCTTAGTCTTAATAATAGATTTCAGGGGGAACCTAGTGTTAAGACATGAGGCATTACATTGCATAGGCAGAGGCCTACCCTGCTGTGTGCGGGTTACAACTAATTTATTTATTTTAACTTATTTAAAAAACAAACCTACTACCTCCTATTATTTACTTCATAGTCTCTATAGTAAAATACTCTGTATCTACACACAAAAGATTAGTGGTAGAGCAATTCACAATAACACAGACACGCCACGCTCCGACGGCTAACTAACATTTAAATATTTTAATTTATATATAATTGTATTAATGACATTGGACGACGGATGCAGGTTCGATTCCTATTTGGAGAACGAATTATTTAAAATTTTGCATTTCCTTGCTCTTGTAACCAATAAAGCGCAGCGTTGATTTCTACCACTCAACATGCAGTCTTGAATTCATACATAAATTAGAGAACGTAAGTAGTGCCTTGACACTAAGCTTCTTCTGCCTTTTTGTGTATTGTGTATGATTTAAGCTTAAATAAAAATATTTGAACCATTTTCTATCTGTAAACGATGACTGTGGGTTCGATTCTATATCGAGGGTTTTTTTTCTATTTCTTTCTTATTTTCAATACGTGATGAACTCGGTGGAAAGTGAGGAACAGAAATTTCTTAATGGGAACGGAGTGTCTTAAGACTAGTTTCCCAGGTTCCCTCTGCCTACCTTGGTATGTGCGGGATATAGTCATTTAAATGTTTTAGACATTTTCACCTAGCGTGGAAAATTATTTTATGTATGAAATACACTAAGCAGAGGAAATATAGTGTCAATGTTTTGCCACTAAATGATTATTCTGCTTCCTCACAAGACATTAGCGGAACTCAACGCTGCAAGAAAGATAAGAAGCATTTAATAGTCTTAGAACCAGTGACCATCGAGCGCTCAAAAGGTTCAATATTCTTTTGTATTTAAAATAAAACATTTACATAATTAGAAATATATCTATACTATTTATACTATTATAATAAAGCGGAAGAGTTTGTTTGTTTGTTGGATCTACTGGTCCGATTTACTTTGTTTTTGTTTTGTATAAAAGCTGCATTCTTAAGAAGTGCTATAGGCTATATAACATTACACATAAATACTAATAAATTAATATACTTTCTAATTTGACATGCAATTTATTCTGCCCTGTTAATAACAACCGTCGTTGCTAAGCAACGGTTTGCAAAGTTTGTTTTTTTAAGAAAACGTCACCCAAAATGAACTTATATTTTGATATTCATCCTTATACAAATAAATATAAAAGTCATTTTTAGGATTTTATCTAGATTGAAATTATAGTCTACTGTATAACATTCTAATAAATAATTAAGGAGATGTCACTGATTCGGAATGACCTAGCCTTCGGGCGGCATAGTATGACCGACGCGAACGGGCAGATGATGTTGACGGTTTTATAATTATTCATACATTTTCGAACTATTGTTAATTTTCTTTAATTATTTGCTGTTTATAATTAATTTAAACGACACTTTGGCTGTCTTCTTACTTAATTTGAATGAATTTTTAATGAAATTTGAAAACTGTTTAGTTATTACATAGAGTGGATATCTACATATATGTTCGTACGCATGGAAAATTTTAGGTACTTTTTCTAATATTAAGAATATACTTTAGTTACTTTTACTTTTTTTGTTGGTTCATTTCAATAACTCAGATATTTTTTCTAATAATATGTCTCTACTTATTATTCTTTTTGATTATTTAGGCTTATATTTTCTTAGCTGAAAATAATTTCATAAATATATTTAATAAATATTCGTATAGTTCAAGCAGGCGTAGCCGATTCCGGGTCCACTAGTATATAATATATGAGTTCAACAAACTATGTAGAGCAAGTATGAGCTTCAAGAAGCAAAACCCGATTTTAAAATGACTTAGTTAATTATGATGAAACTGCTTTTTTATTCAAAAATACATTAATGAGATCCGTCGTGGCGCTGAGAGACAAGCGTATGACTGTCAACACGACAAGTTGTGGCTTCGATTCCCACTCACTCATTTCCTCGCTGTGGTCACTTGGCAAAGCACGGCGTTGAGTTCCGCCACTCGACACACAGTGCCTCCAGAAATCATCAGGAAGTGGGGAGCGGAGTGTGGTAAGAGTGGGGTCCCAGGCTTTTTGCTTTGTTCTCTCAGTAGCTAAAAAAATATTGATAGCGTTTGATAGTAATCTTGACGGTTCAGGGTTCGAGTCCCAAGGGATTTTTTTTTTCACATTCTTACCGCGGGGAACGTAGAACCGTCTGAACACTACTAGGTTCCCTTTGCCTAACCTGCTATATACGGAACTAATTATGCGCAGTATAGATTAGATTTATATTTAGATCTAAAAGAAAAAAAAATTTTTTTGCGCCTACATGCGAAACAAATTATAACGAAACAGCCAAAATTGTATCTCATTCCTTGGGAAATGGGCAAAATCGCAAAAGGGACACCCGTTATCCATAATTTGGAAACCAATTTCACAATTTCAATACCTTCCTTTGCAACCTAATAAGGACCATAAGTCAAGATCTGATTAAAACTGAGGTCATGTACCAATTAACCCCAAATGTAAGGGGATGAAAATGCTAGGGTGGCACTTAATATATTGCTCTAAGGTTACAAGTTCATAGAATTAGGTGTCGATAATGAAACTGTACAGTATGATCTACGAGTCGCACCTTCAACCGCCGCTTTTAGAAGCACACGCTGTGCCGCTGCACCACTACGGTTGAACTCGCTACTTCCTAATTTTAATACTTTAAACACTCTTCTCTCCTTAAATTATTCCTTCGTTTTCGTTTTTTCGTTTTTCGAATGAGCAGTATGCTGTTGGCCACATGGGCCTCTACAGCGTCACCGGGCTTGGGGCGGCCGAGCTAGACGAGCTCTGACCTTGGCTTGGCTACCGTGGAAGGTAATTATTGCTTGGTAATTATCTTTAAACTAGAAAACCAAATGACGCGTAACCCGCGTTGCCATAGCAACGTGTCTTCAACGAGCAACTTCATACAAAACTGTAGGTATATGTCATATGGTAGTATTGTGTTAATTTTATTAATCCTACACAATATAATATAATAGCACATAGGCTATTTAGTTATGGATTTTGTATAAATTGGCTATAATATAACAATAAGTTGATAACCCGCTCGCGGCTTCGCCCGCTTGAACTTCACAATTATTTATTTACTATCTAAATTACTTTAGTGTTTAAAGACAAATTAATTTTAAATTATAAATGTCCCGAATTTCATCCTCTTCCGTCCGCAAAATACTTCACGTACTAAAATATAGATACTGCTTGGCAATCAGAGCTTAGGAGGTCTATTCTTTCTCAGCATCCATTCTTGTTCAGCGACCCATTTAAGGCTAGTTTTGAGCTGTAATCTTCCTATTGTTTGGACTTGCTTGTGGATTGTTTACCTGTGTCTATGTATGTGTATACATATATACTAAACTATTTTTTACTCGTGGCTTCGCCCGCTTGGCCATATTATGTAATGTCATAGTTATGACAGATTCAAATTGTCTGAGGTAACTCTGATGTATACGGTAAGGATTCAATACAAATATAATTGTTCAATTCGTTCCTGAGATTATTGTGTTCAACCAAACACACTTTTTAGTTTCATAATATTAGTTTGATATTGATATATCGTATTTCGACGAGTCTTTACGCATATAGCAGGTACTAGTAACTTAATGTCAAGATATCTCCTCTTTCCGCTCAGATTATAGACATTACATGTTGAGTGGCGGAACTCAATGTCGTGTTTCGTGTTGCCAGAACAGGGAAAAAGAAATAATTAATTCCTCTGCAAGAGGATCGAACTCACAAATATAGCGTTTGCAGCCGTCATTTTTTTTATTCTTTACAGGAAAGATAAAGAAATAGATAAAAAAGATATGCTTATATATCTATACCTATCTTTCAATAGTAACAAAAAAAGAACAAAGACCATATTGTATATCGTTAAAAAGCGTGCGCTCCATTCTTACTAAAAGATACTTCCCGCTCTCATTATAAAAGTACTGAACGAACTTTGATGCGGTTTCCTTTGACCTATATTTGCAGAAATTATATGATATTTATTTATTTTTGTTTGTAAATATAATATAGTGGGTTTATATTCAGTAAACATATAGCCGCAGCACAGTGCTACAACTTGTGATTGTAAAGTCAAGGGCTGTGGGTTCGATTTCCACTAAGGAAATTGAATTATTTTCATTTTTTCACTCCAGTGACAATACAAAACTTGGCATTTGGCGTTAAGTTTGGCCCGAAAAAGCGCAATGTCTCGAAAATGGGACGTTTCTTAACACTAGGTTCTATTTTCCTACCCTGATAAGAAGGAAAACGCATGCAGCTGCAGAATTAGTAAAAGTGCAACGTTAAGTTCCGCAACTCAAAAAAATAATTTATAACAATTAAATATAGATTATAGATCTTATCTATAATATTTACCAAAAGTATAAATTTAGGTGCAACATGTGAAACGGAGTGTGTGAACACTAGGTTCTCTCTTCCTTCCCTGATATGCGGCAAAACCGTGGCTGCTTTTTCTAAACAGCTCTTCAAGTGGCAATTTAACCCTTTACCATTTTATAACTATATGGCAACTAAAGTAAGGAACAAAAGGTAATTCAATATTATATATTACCTATATAGGTATGGCCTCTCAGATGCCACTCCTTCCGGTTCCGGAGTCTTGTCAAATAGTGTAAATTTATTGCATTTAGTTATTTTCATATCAGAATTCATGAATTTTGGTAATTTTTATTAAATTTTCATTTGACCGAAAAAATCTTTAGTAAAAATGTTTGGTGTTAATGATATAGTAGGTTCAATTTTAATATTTATATATTTTTCATTAGCTTATAACTGTGGCTACGCTCCAGTGGATATAACAAAGACTTCTAAGTGTCCGGTAACTTAGCAGGTATAGTGCGTTATATAAAAATAATTCACTTGATAAAATTCATATAGGTATTTCATCAAGGTAATTGATGAGTGTATTGAACCAATGGAACTTTTAGAAGAAAAAAATCGGAGTGATTTGACACTTGGTTCTCTCTTCTACACTGCTTTATGCAGGGATTAATCTGTAAAAAAGGAATATTGTTGTACGAATAGATTATTGAGAAACATATATGCAGGAAATGTAAACAGACCGACATTTTAAAATAAACCAAATTTTATTACTTCGAGATCAATGAAAGTATTTTTAAACTATAGTTTCCTTAGATAATAAATATATTAAAGATACTATCTGGTGTCTAGAACATAGTTTTTATAATTTTTTTCGGATTTTCGCTGTAGTCTACATATAGTACGGTAGGCAGAGGGCACTTAGTGTTAAGACACACCGTCCCCTATGCACCGCGAAACTGTTGAGGCATTGCGTGCTTACTTTATCCTATTACTAGAGACTCAGTTGGGATCGAACCTAAAACCAAGGCGCGTAAAGTCAGTCATTATACAGCTATACCAAAACGCGATCGAAAACACTTCAATTAGTAGAATAAAAAGTAATCATTATAACAAAAAATGTCCTGAATTGCTATTTCAGATCATATAAATTTCTAATAAATTGAGATCTTTAATTTTATATTTATTAATTTTATCATTTTACTAACAAGCTTTCCGAAACTAAAAAAAATATTTTTAACATTTTGGCAAGCTGACGTGTGCCACTTCTATTACTGTCACGTTCTATGATTTCGTCGTATGAAAATTCATTTCTTTGACGTCATAAATCTATCCACCCGTCCCTTTCACTCAACGAATATTTCATAAGATAAAAAGCGATAGCTATATATAAATCAACGAATACGTCACTATCTAGAAATATACAGTAAAAGCCCAAATAGCTATATAATCACGCATAACAATAAAAATATACAAATATTTAGATTTTATGTTTTGAATGAAAATGGTTGGAAATTTTAAATTTAAAATTGGATGAAATTGTAGTGTGTTGAAACTTGGGTTTCTCTAGGTTCTTTATTTTACGTTTAATTACATGTCCCATGGGTACCTACTAAGATAAATAGGAGGTTGAGGATTTTTTTATGAATTACTTCCTCTATATACATGCAATATGTAGAAAATATCTATACATTGCGTGTTTCGTTGCGGAACTCAATGCCAATTCTTGTCTAAACAGATTGTTTTATTTTTAATCAAAACATTTAAAAAATCGGAAATCTTTGTTTGAATTTGTTGTTTGAGACAGCTGCAGCTCAGCAGCTCGCCATTTTACTCTAGACGCGGCATTTCAGCTTTAAGCTGTGTATGTCGCACACAGCAGGATAGGCGGGGGGAACCTGGGAACTTAGTGCTAAATTCTTTAAGCATTGCGTAAAATATTAAATATTTCATTTCATTTCATTTTCTCAAACGGGAATCGAGTCTATAATTGTGCATATTTACAATCGCACGCTTGTGCAGTGACGGTTATTCAAGTATTTTGGTTTATTTTCGGTACACTTGTAACAAGGAGAAGGAGTTTAATAATATTTTAACAATTAATAAAGAAACGTGAAGAAAAACTGGTAGGGTGCATACAAAAATAAAATTGAAACTTTGCTCATATAAAATGCATAGGCGCTTGGCGTGGCGTCTTTGGTTTTACAAGGCACGGCGTTGATTTTCGTCACTCAATACACATTATCTTAGATTCGGTTGGAAAGTAGACGACAAAGTATCTCAACAGTAAGTACGTTTATATGAGGGTTACAACGTGAAACTATAAAAACATATAATTTTCTATATATATATAAATCCTATTGGAGATCGAACCTGCTATCCATTCAAAGCCATTGCGTCATAATAACAAATGGTCAACAACTGTCCAGACGTATTGTTAATTAGTTGGATTTATAACAGCGGCTGTTAGGGCGTCGCGTAAGTGTTTTATTATTAGACGAAACTAATATCCAAATGACCTACAGAGATTAATATAATTAACAGAATTTTGTCTATATATACTCTTAAGTATGTAATTAAAAAAAACACGAAAAATAAAATCACGTTTCTTGTATGGGTGCTGAATTATTAGAATTATTTATACTGCTTTAACTATTTGTTCTCGTACTGTCTAACTAGGACGGGTAATGTGATACAGCCTGGTAACAATCAGACAAACGTACCGACAAAAAAACGTGTAAAACGTTGACTAAGAAGATCGATCCTTTTCCTTTTCAAAGTCGGTGAAAACATATTTACTAAAGCATAGACAGGAGGCGTTGCTAGTCAAATATTATAAATTAGATCAAATTTGTCTCCCGTAAATTCCACTAACTCCAAATATAATTCTAGATGACGCAACCGTAAAAGCGTCCATCAATATCGATATTTCCGACGCGCGCGCATCGCTCGTGGATCAATTGATCGGGGCCAATGTTTTTGGCCGGCTTCGAAAAAAGAAGGTTATCAGTTTGAAATACTGTATGTTTGTATTTCGTAGTACTGTAATCGATTATTTATGTCGGTTATGTTCGGCTACGGTTCGAGATTGCCAATTGAGCTGATTTTTGGTATTTAGAAATTGAAAATCTCTTCAGTTAGGCCAAGATTTTTCGTCTCCTTCATCGGGGAGTTGCTAAGAACAAACTAATCAAAATAGTCTAATGTCGATTTGACGCAAATTCATTTCCTGTTCGAAGGCGATTTAAAATTCTAGTATTTATTTATTATATTTTTTTTGCTCATGCTTTTTTTGCTGTGACGTTTACCGAGTGACAAATGGCAAACTGCGTCATTGTAATTACACTTATTGAATGTTTAGTTTAAGAGTAGACTGCCTCTTATAAATTTACAGGTATATTTATTAAACTCTCTTTCTCTCTCTTTTATATCGGGTATGGAGCAGAGTAGACACTATGTTTCCCCACCTTCTGCCCAATTTTACAAGACTTTACGTGTTGAGTGGCAGAATTTTAGAAGTCGTGTTACCAGCGCGAGAAAATGAAAATATTAAATCAGAAAGTTCAACGACTTCATTATTTAAGAGATGTTTAGAAATAAATACTATTAACTATGTTAATACTATGTTAATAATAGAAAAGAAAAAAAAATCTGGACGAAGAAACTAATATCCAGGAGCCTCGCTAAAGTCTTGACTTTAAAAGCATGGCGGGTTATTCAACTACTGTACATGAAAGTAGGCTTAAGCGTCTTTTCAAGATGCTTTTGACTTCTATAGCTGAGTATCAACTTGGGAATAGAGCTCTCGATACACCACTCGCTGAAAGAACCCATTCGATACTGAAAAATGGCTGTGAAATGTTACGATTATCGATTTTTTTACTGTATGTAAGTTTTTTACTCTGTTTTTCAAATAAACTATAAATTGTGTAATAGTAGTACAAAGTGCTTAAAATTTTAAGGCTACACGCTGTATCCCGACTTTTGCAGAACTATTTTTTTTATTACTTTTTATTTATTTTACGTGAGGAAACTCTTTTACGGGTACGCCGAGTGGGGAGTCGAACGGGTTATGTGGGACTCATGGATTGGCAGATGGTCTACATCTGGTGGTGATGGTCCACATTACCCTCGACTGTCACAGGTCAGGACTACGGGAGCCAGGGGATCTTGGCTCCCGTGCATTCTAGTGTTAAGATACTCTAGTTAAACTTCAAGTTTATACTACGATCAATTTTCTTATATGTTTTCTAAATAAAACTAATTCTCATATAACCAAATTATGCGTGCGTCTCTCACAACATGCCAAAAAAGGTCAATTCAACATTTAAATTAGAACTGAAGTTAAATTTACATAAGTATGAGCTTTCCTCAAAACATCTAATGCTGATATATATTTTTTATTTGTTAACCAATTTTAATACAACAAACATTAAATCTTAAAGCTAGCTTTGCAAAAACTAATTATGAAAGCTGCATTTAAATCGGTTAACCCGTTTCTGAGATTACCGAGCAGAAACGTACAGATAAACGGACAAACATTTTAAAAATCTTAGTTTTGGGTTGTATTACATTGATATGCATATATCAACTAAATAGCCAATGATAGATTTTCTCATATATCTTCCACGTACGAACAGCGATCAGTTACAATTTTATTATATTTATAGATATAATGATATATAGATTATGACAACACTAAAACATATTATTATAAAATTTCTAGTATGAAACTAAATTATAAGGATTGCGTAAAGCAATTAAAGTAGGATGATATGGATATAAAATGTATAGGGCTGTCTCCATAGATAATATTATTAAAAAAATTAATATAATCTAGAGACCTTTGAGACTTGTGGCGCATCGAAGCAGTCTCATTGTAAACGCGACGGTTGTCATTTTGATTTCCTTTCTGAAGAATGAGTCACTTTTATTTTTTCACTCTGGTACCAAGATAAAGAGAGGCTTTGGGCTCCGCCGTAAAGAGTCAAAAAACCTCTATGAAAAAAAAGTATATGTATATTTGTAATAAATACGATATTTTATCACATTCTTTTTGTATTTTATTTTATCTTCAAGCTGTGTCCCGCACAAGGCAGGGTAGGCAGAGGGAACTTGGGAACCTAATGTTGACTCCGTAAACTCCGTTCCCCAATAAGACACTTCCGTTTTCCACCGAATTTTCGAGGCCATAATCAGTAACTAACCAAACTCGCATCAAACTACCCTTGAAGTATCCTTTCCAATAAAAAAACAATCGAAATCGGTTGGCGGGATATCGAGTTATTCGTCCATTTATCGCGCAAATACTTAATGCAAATTTAAGATTTATGTTATTTTCTTATGGCTAACATTATCAGAAATTGACCGCACGGAAAGCAGTAGCTTTCAAATAAAAAAAGAACCATTATAATCGGTTCACTCAGTCAGAAGTTCTCGTCAGGTAAAAAATATAAAAAATAATAATTATAATGCAGTCGAATTGATGACGTCCTCCTTACGGAAGTCGGAAAAACTAGCTTAGTATATAATATGTATTTGCGATAGCAATCTTAGCAAACAAACTCGACCTAAAAGCGAGTACAATACAAATATAGGTACACATTTACTATCATTTATATTAGAAATGCTTTTATAATGAAAAAAATAATAATGACAAAACTACACAAGGATGCTCTATATCCTTTGAGATAATAAAAAAAAATGAGAAAATAATGAAATTATATAAAATTTTCTAAAGCCACATTATGCTGTGTCAGACGTCTGCCACTTGACCGATTTCACTTTGTGTTTTATTATTATTATGAAATTCAAATTTGTTTATAAACTTATTTTAGCTCGTGGCTTTGTTTGCATGAATCTTATAGTCCTTGCGTGGGTTTTATGACCCTTGCATTTTGGGAAAACCTTTTTAGATTCCCCACGAAATCAATATCTACATTTTAACCCGTTCCCGTCCTGTAGGAATTTCGAGAAATCCTCTCTTAGTTCTTCCTTAAACTCCCTAACCGAAACTAGAATTTAGATCTAAATAGATTTCACTTTACATTACTTACAAAGTAAGTGTAGAACAATATCTCTTCCGAAATTCTTCAGATTACGCAACGGATTTTAATGTGGCTTTTATTCATTTAATAGAAGGATTCAAGGGGAAAGTTTATGTGCATAGGATATTTATTGCAGTCCAAGCGAACGACGCTGTTAGTAGATTCTCTCGTACAGGTATAGCAGAATATTTAGAGAGATTCTGTTACCAACTTTCTGCCCAATTTTCTTGAAATTTTGTGTTGAGCGGCGGAACTCAACGCCGCGGCTCGTCTGGTTATCAGAGCTAGAAAGAAAAAATAATTTACTCCCCAGTCGTCTTCAAAGAAATAAGCTGAACCTCTGCGCTACAAATTCTGGTGGCCTCAGCAAGAAATTATTAGTATTCTATGTAGTTATATTATAACTATAAACTAATACAAAACAATCAAAACAAGAATTGTGGCTAAGAATCTAATTTATAAACTGTATTTCGACGAAGTTTAAACAAAGTTTTCTAACACTATCTCGCTGTAACATTTAACACAGTTAGGGTGACACCTAAGAACAAGGGGGGAGGCGTGGGGCAGAGAGGGGAGAGGGGGGTAGGAACTGCCGTCAAACTACTGTAACTTCTGAGTTAGGCTATACAGATAAACTGAACGTTTAAGTCTGAAATTATAAAGCTGATCAGTGTGTTTGGTTGAAAGCGCTATGTTATTATGTGAGGTGAGGCGGAGGAGCCGTCCCGCATATGCAAGCGTACGACTGTAAACGCGACGGTTGTGGGCTCGATTATCCCTCAGGGACTATCCTAAAAACCTTGAGATTAGCAACTCAGCTCGTACGCCACAAGAATTCGGCGGAAAGTGGGGAACAGAAATGTCTTAACACTAGTTTTCCAGGTTCCCTCTAACGAACCTCCGAGCGTGACGCTAAAAAAAACAATGCAAATAAGGTTCACCAATTCGAATAAGAGACGTATTGAAGTCACTGTGATTTTCTTAAAATTTAAATGTTATTTAAACAGTTATTTTATAAAACATATTTTTTAATCGTATAATCCACAGGTGTACTTGTTTATTTATTGACTAGTGGTTGCTGGTGGCGAAATAACTAATTTCGAAAGCTTTCAAGTTCTCCTGTTTTTGGGCACAGCGAAATAAATAGTAGTTCTTAAGATTAGGATGTTCGACGAACAACTAAAAACTATTCAGCATTAAATTATAATATTTTATTTATCTGTGAATATCAATACACAGATAAATAATATACATATATTATAATTTAAACATGACAACCCTAATTGCTACAGCTGTGACGAGACGGACGGACGGTTTTAGACCGACATTTATATGACTGTGATTTTCATTACACGTCATATACAAACGTTGCAAAGGAAATTGTTTTACATATCTATGTATATCTTATATATGTATCTTATATATGTATCTTATATATGTATATCTTATATTATAAAGTTGAAGAGTTCCTTTGGTTCAACGCACAAATCTCAGGAACTACTCAAAAATCTTTGTTTACGTTTTATTATTCGTTTTTATAATATAACTTATCTATGCGTACGCCTAACTAGATCACGGAACAGAACGCCGCGCTCGCGCTCGAACGAACCTCTCCCAGTACAGTCTTTTAGAATACACACATCTTGATCTTGATTGAGGTTAAATCGTAAATTCCATCATTTGTATTAAAATAAATTGAAGCAATAACGACAAAACAAAATAAACTGACAGACTGATTTTGTATATACAAGAAACGTAATTAATTTTATTATAAATAGAAGCTATAGTGGCGCTGTAGGGCAGCGTTTGACTGTAACGCTATGGTTAAGAGTTCGATTCCCATTGGCGGAATGAATTATTTTAATTTCGTCGCCGAGACAAGCCGAAACCCGGCGTTGAGTTCCGCTAAACAATGTCTTAATACTAGATTCTTTCTGCCTTTCCTGCTATATGCAGGATATAGTGTGAAGCCGAAAATGGTAGTATCTAAATTATTAGACTTTATAATAGTAGGCGGTTCAATTGAGTATAAAAGGACACGGATTCAAATTGTATAGCAAAATTAGGCATTGAAACTGTGATGGCAGCATGGCACAGGGACACAACAGTGCTGCCCTGTTAAAGTGGCAAAGCGTGGCGTTGAGTACCGCCACGTAACATGCTACGAGGATTCGGCGAAAATTGGGAAATGGAAGTGTTTTAATGGGAACAGAGTGTACCACTAACACTAGGTTCCCATTTTAACCTAAGCTGGGAAGAAAAAGCATTTTAATTCCCCAAAAGCGAAATAATTAAGACTATCTCAGACAAATCCAAATAATCATGCTAGTTCAGAGCATATGCATTAAGTTTCATTTGTTAGGCCCCAGGTGTTTGCGACGCGGCATTGTAACGGCGACATTTAGGCGTGAGTTAGATTTAGTGGTTCAATATTACAAACTAACTAATATCGGAGAGGCCAGCCGTGGCGCAGTTCCTTCACTCCATACGCAACGTCTTGAAAATTGGGCGGAAAGTGGAGAAAGGTTACTAGACACTAGACTCCCTCTAGAACAAGAATTTAAAAAATATAAATTAAATTAAATTAAATAAAAATTAAATTTAGGCAAACATACATAATTTGGTGACTCTATAACATAGAATAAAAAAAATATTTAAGGGGGCTTCCATACAATAACGTGATATTTTTGCCGGTTTTCAGTATAAAACAATATAAACTTTCGTGCGCGAGTCCGACTCATGCTTGGTCGGTTTTTTAATATGCATATGAAACATGACACAAATATATACATGTATGAAAGAAAAAGGTATTTTAAAATTAATTTTTTAACTACCAATGGCTGTATGTGGCAGGTGTCATCGCAATTTGGCGACGGAACCCTAATTAATGACATATCGACCATCGAATGATTGATGGCTTAACACAAATTGCAGGATAATTTTTAAGTAACATATGGGGGTTCAGATCGCCTTGACGCAGTGGAACAGTGTTTGAGGGCAAACTCGGTGGTTGGGTGTTCGATTCCCACTCAAAGGAATAAATTATTTTCATTTTCTCACTCTGGTGAGAAGACTCCATAAATTGTTCCATATATTGTTCCATAAATTAAGTAGGTACGAACCATCTTAACACTAGGTTTCTAGTTCTGTTCACAATATGGATATGCTGGAAATTGAGAAAATAGAAGTATCTCAAATATTTAATTTATTTTTATAATTAAAATATTTAAAACCTTTTAAATAATATTGTCTCTACAAAATAATGTTCTTTGTAATAAATAAAAGCTTTGTAAAAACTTTCTTACAGAAGTGCCAACGACAAATGAACGTTGTAAATATAAAAAAGAATTAAATATAAAGAAAGAAAGGCGAAATTTCTGCGATACAAGTACTATTGCTACTTTAAGCTAATAACTATTAGAACAATTTTTACACAGGAGTAATGTATTTTGGTCTCGGTCGGTCTATGTATGAATGTATATGAAAGTTAACTAATTTTGTTGATATTGGCGACTACTTAAATATGTGGTCAACATTTGAAATTTTGGCTTGATGGCTTTTTATACATTCGGCTTTTATGGTTTCTTTTTTATAATATACTAGCTAACGCTTTAAATTGATACATTTTTTTATGTAGGAGCCAATTGTAATAAAACATATTCTAAATGTTTAGTGAAGCTTTCCAAAATACAATAGCGAAAACTGCATATAAATCGGTGGACCTGTTTTCAAGATTAGACTGCACAAACGCACAGACAAACAGATAAAAAAAAATGGTTTTGGGTTTTGTTATATTGATAAATGCGTTTTGAGTTTACAGCCAGACGCTTTACTGCGCCCGACGGCCCCTTAAATACTTCTTAAAAGTGTCAAATACTTAAGGGAACTTCATAATAAAATTCTTAGACAACTTACACACGCTCATTAGTTTACGAACTAGACTAGAGTATCTAACTAACGATAACGATTCAAAGTTTCCCACTGTATCCCGCATTACGTGACGACGCGGTAAGTGTGTTCGATGCCCGGACAGTGCAATTTAATGAATGTTGAATGTTGATAATATAATGTGTATTCTAAAGACTAATATGATATATTAAGTAGTAGTTATATTAAGTTATATTAATTAGTAGTAGTTAGTAGGTTAAGCCACATTTACTTTAGTTAGAAAATTATAGATGGGCATGTGATTGGAATTTGAAAAGCTTGTCATGTAGGTTGTTAGGTTGCGGAACCTAACGCCGTAGTTTGTATTTCAAAAATAAGGAAACATAAATGTTCTATCTATCTGCAATGTTTGCTAAGTCTGTCATTTTTAACGTCGCTGGGTAGTGGGACAGTGTATGACTAAACGTGATGACTATGGGTTCGATTCCGAGTCGAGGGAATAATTACGAGTATATTTCAATTATCCCGCTTTGATAGATAAAGCGCGGCGTTGAGTTACGTGTCCATCATGCATGCCTCGATAATTAGGTGGTACGAAAGGAGACAAGTGTCTTAAGTCTAGTGTGAGTGTCTTACAATAAAAACTAAAACACTACGCAAATTAAAACATGAAAAATGTCACCCTTTGCCACAGGTTGTATAGGTATGTATTTCATTTGACTTTTATAATTCAATATCAAGCGACCAGGCAACGACCTCGTTACGCGAAAATGTGAAAAAAACATATTTTAATTAAGCATTTTGTTCATACATTTACCAACATACGTACGTCTGTATGTATTTGTATGTACTCGTATGTAGATGCTATTCAATTTTAGTTGGTGAAGCTAAAGCGAGTTTTAAGAAATTTTTAATACCGTCTAGCTAGCAATTCTAACTGTTACCTTTGTAATTCGCCTTTTTACCCGACTGCATCTGAAGGAGGGTATTGGTTGTTCGAGAGTATATCTGTATGTTTGTAAGTACATATGTATACTATAATGCTTAGTTATCTACTGGCATAGAAAGGGGACCTGGAAACCTAATCTTGAGGCACTCCGACACATGTTTGTACACCAATCCATTTTCTAATTAAACAAAAAGTATCATTTTCTAACTAAAGTAAATGCTGTATAATCCATTTAGCATGTCAACAAATCATATTAATTCCGTATACTTTCAATATTAATTTAATTGCACTGTCTCGGCATCGAACCCGCGTACCATTTATAACAATTATGATCAAATTTAATCTATTTCAAATATTTTGAACGCGAGTAGGCTATTAATTGTGCAGACAATGGCTAAGTAATGTCATCCCCACGCCCAATGAGTTATGATATAAAGGTATATCCTATTGTTCTATGGAATTTTGATAATTTATAGTTTGTATTCTCCGTTGCGGTTCATTTGTCAATGTGTATGACCTAATTGGATGATTATGGGTTCGAATCTTCAGCTTTTTTATAATAAAGTAGCTTTTTAACTTAAGTGATAAGACACTTCGTTTTCCGGTTTCATGTTATCGAAATCTGTTTAGTTACTTTTGTATAATTAAGGAATGTAGGTAATGACTAACAAAATCTTTATAAGGTTCACGCCGTATCCCGCATATAGCAGGATAGGTAGACTTCTCACCCATTTCCAGAGTGACGAAACCCAACTCATCACTCAAGTATTATATTATTTCCGTCGATTTAAACCACTAGTAAAAACTATACAAACATACTCTTACCCGTACAACTTAAACTTTGACAATCAAGAAATCGTATTTACGAGCTGCCTTGCCTCGGCGCTGCGCCAACAACGTTCCGGGGCATGGCAGGACTAAGTGTCATAATTGTAATTACTTAAATACTTTAAATTATTACTTTAAAGGAGAAACTGTGAAAATATATCAGTTTTATGTCAATAACTGACTATAAATGCGATGGACCAATGGTTGAACGCCGCGGTGAGTTTTGTGAGAACGGAGAATGGAGTGTCTTGATACTAGGGTTATTTTATTAGCTATGCTGTGCAAGATAGCGCGTGTAGCTGATAAGAATAATAAAGGTATATAAGTTAGGTGACTTAAATGCTATGTAAGGAATAATGTTGGAAGTGGGATCGTCTTTCCTGGTGCAGCGGTACAGCATCTGTCCGTCAATGCGACGGTTATGGATCGATTTTCACCCAGTGAAAGATTTTCATGAAAGTTGTCTTTTTTCGTTCACGTATCAAGACAAAATCATGGACTGAGTTTCGCCATTCAACACTCAATGCTTCTTAAATTTAGTGGTGCGTGGGTAACGGAGTGTCTTAACACTGAGTTGCCTCTACCTACTCTGCTATACGCGGGATACAGCGTGAATAAACAAAAATCAACAAGCGTAGCAATGTAAAGAAATAATGTACATTTTATACTACTGTTTTACGATCGTCAGCGTGGTTTCGATATAAGCCGTCTGGAAAATTGAAATGCGTAATTTTTGACTATAAAATGGTGATACCGTTCTGGTTTACCAGTGTTTTTCACGTCTGTCTGAAAACGTTATGGATGCGGGTTTGATTCCTAGTCATGGAGTTGAATTATTTCCATTTCTCTGTTCTGGGTAATACGACAAAACGCGGCGTTGAGTTCCGTCTCTCAACACGCAATGTCTCTAGAATTGTGCAGGAAGTGGAGAGTTTAAAAAAAAATTAAATTCCTGTGTTTCTCTCTACGATAAAAAGTGAATCCACACCGTATATATATAATATATAAAAGCGTTTCAAACATTTCAATAGGCATTGTAATTAGAGATCCCTTGCATTCGCACCATAAATCCTTCCCATTGTACGGTACCCATGAGCTAATAAGGTGTAAATCTGTCACAGCCATTGTACAGGAAATCGTTCTTATTCCCTTACAATTTTAGGAATTTCTTTTATATATACAAATTTTTATTAGACGCCGTTTTGTCACGGTGGGCCCAAAGCGTGTTGCAATGGTTACATGTTCGATTCTCACTCTGGTAATTGATATTTGAAGTATTTTAATTTCCGCACCGTGGTATACAAAATAAGGTATCAAGTTCCATGGTTCAACGCAATGTTTAATTGCTTTTGATATTTTTAATTACACAGAGCGGAATGTTTTAGCACTAGGTTCTTTTTATTATTATTATTTATTTGAACTAAACACTAGTTGAGTCACTGGCGCAGGAGCACTAGCCTCGGTCTGTAACCGCGACAGGTTGTGAGTTCGATTTCCAATCGATGAAATTAAATATTTAATATTTTCATCTCCTCGCTCTGGTAACGAAGGAAAGCGGAAGTTTTGAGGTCCACCACTCAACACAAAATGCCTCCAGAATGCAGAAAGTGGAGAACGAAAATTTGTTAATGGGAACGGGACGTCTTAACACTAGGTTCCCAGGTTCCCTCTGCCTACCATATTGTGCGGCTATGAAGCTAAAAAAAAGAAATTATATTTTCTATTCACTCTGTACGTTGAATGAACAGTCATACAATAACAAACAATTAAGTGCATAAATACATACTCTTAATAGTTAAATTGTATGTGCCAGGCCATTAGTAAGGACGGGCAGACATTCATTTTATATATATAGTTAGATTTTCATCATAAATCATTTTACCCGCACCTGTGGTTGACCGTACAGGAGCGACGACAAGGCGTTAGTGGGTAAAGGTTAATTAAAGTTTACGATGGTACAGTGTTCACTCGTAGGCTTAACTATAACAACATGTTAAAGTCGTTTACTATTTTAATTTGACGATTCTTGCTCGGGGAAATTATATATTCAATATTTTCATTTTCTCGCTCAGGTACCGAGTCAAAGTGCGGCGTTGAGTTCCTCCACCCATGACCCAACATATAATGCCTCAAGAATTCAGCGAAAAGTGGGGACGAACGGTAGTCTTTATAGGGAACTAAATGACTTAACACTACGTTCCCTGGTTTGGCAGCAAAAAAAATATCAAAAATATTTTTGAAACTTCTTGCTGTATCCGTTTCCCATGCACCGCCCATTTATCGAGATTGTGTGTTTTATGGCGGAACACAAGCAGGAATTAAAAATAACTCATTTCCCCTGAGCAAATATCGAACCCACGACCGTCGCTTTAATGAAATATAACCTAAGTGTATTTATTCACCGCTCTCCACTCACCACTATTAATAAAATAACCAAAGCTATAACTCGGTAACTGCTATAACGATACATTTAACTATTCAGAAGGCACTCTATAACTTTGCAGTGGCAGATGTACTTTAAGTTTACGAACGAAATTATTAATTAATATTTCACGACATAAACCAGTTACATTAGAGCTTGGAATAGCATTATTACTTTTAATTTTGAGGTAAAATTTTCTAGAGCATTACAAAGCGCGACGTTTAGTACCGCCACTGCCCAAACCATTGTTTCAAAAATTGGGTGGAAAGTGACTAACGAAAGGTTTTTCTAACACACTGTATCGTGCATATGGCATTGTAGGCAAAAGGTAAATAAACTAACTTTTAAGACACTCCATTGACGACACCCATTTTTAAGACATAGCGAGTCGTGTGGCGTACCACAACACCGCGGTTTGTCACCAGAGCGGGGAAATAGAAATAATTTGTTCCCTCAAGTGGAAATCTATATTCTAAAATTATAAAAAAATTCTTGAAATAAACAATTAACATTAATGTATATAAACGTTTAACCAATCAACATGCAATGTCTAGAATTCGAACAGAGAGCGGAGAACAGAGTGCCTTGTCACTTCGATCTCTCTACACTCGCTATAAATATATATATATATATATATATATATATATATTAACCTAAATTCTATAATATAATGTTATTTACTTCCGCCGCGAATAGTTTATATTACAAAATTAACTGCGCAAGTGTACGTATTAAAAGTTATTTTTGTTTATCAATATGTCAGCATCCGCTATCTCGGGAACGACGGATTGAGATGAAAAGATTATTTGCTTATAATGTGAACTAAAGCTAAATATTAATTGGACGCTGTCGTGACTTAGTGGAATAGAGTCTGACTGTTAATTCCATGATTGTGGGTTCGAAAAGAAAAATCAGCAGACAAGATTAAAAAGAAATAAAAAACCGGCCAAGTGCGAGTCGGACTGCCCGTTGTCAGTAAGATACCTTACTGTGTGTTTAGTGGCGCAACTTAACGCCGCGTTGCATCGTTATCAAAAGGATCGAATAAATATATTAAATATTTCATTCCTCCGTGTAAGAATCCAACCCGTGACATGGCTAGCCTCTATACTTTTTATGACAATAAACTTTTATTATAATAAATAGTTATTTATAGTTCAAAGAACAATTCAAGGATAGCTCAAGCTAATCTGGTTGTTACACACGATTGCATGCAAAATGTATGAGCGCGCGTTATCTTCCACGTTTCATTGGTTTTCCGAAATCAATGGCATTTGTGCTGTAGCTGGTGTCTTC
This sequence comes from Heliconius nattereri, assembly GCA_013403645.1. Lineage (NCBI taxonomy): Eukaryota > Metazoa > Arthropoda > Insecta > Lepidoptera > Nymphalidae > Heliconius > Heliconius nattereri. The sequence goes on from JAAIXI010000236.1 coordinate 13,535,187, forward strand.
AGTTGAGAGGTGTTTTAATACTCGCGGTGTTTGTCGGTTCGAATGTGATTTAGGGAAATGTATGTAATAGTGATTCAGTTATTAGAGAATGGTACAGCATGACACTGAGAAAATAATAATGTAATATGAAAAAATATTTTTATAGCTTTTTCCCTAAACTGAGAATCGAATCCACAATAGCCACACACTTTAAAAATAAAAATATTTAATAAAATCTTTGTATTTTTTCAGGTATTTATAAAGGACATCACATGCATGGACACGCATTTTTCCTATACACACATATATTAACAAATCTGTGGGAGAAGAGAAGCTTATAATATGAGGTAACTTTATATAAATGTAAATATTGTTCCCCACGCTAGCTTAGTACTGCTTAGTGTAGGGATTGGAGTTCAAATCCTGAATTTGACATAGCATATTAAGATAGGCAAGGAAAATCTTGTGATTCATTTTTATTTTCTCCCCTTTTCATTTATTCAGAGTTTATCTTCGCGGAATTATTTTAAATTTGGTTAGGTAGAATAGAATGCTATACTTAGCAGGCTGAGTAGGCTAGCGGAACCTAATAACGCGTTCATCTTGATATGATAATATATAGCAATCGACCCAAATCTGTACTTACGTTGATAGAGAGTCGTCGATTCAATTCCCAATAGCGGAATATAGCATATAAAATCAAAAATAAATATTTGAAATACCTATAAGAATAATATTTATACTTTTATACTAAAATTTTAATGGTAAAGAGTTTTGTTCGGTTGAATGCCCCTCATGCACTATTTCGAATTATTTTGTTTTTATACTGGAAAATCTATATTTTGTTGAAGAAGGCTATATGACACATAACATTACGTTAATCGTTTCGATCAGATGCGTTAAATGCATCAAACTACATACAAAATTCTTATTTATGGGAGAAATATTATAAATAAAAACTAGTTTTAACACGTAAAGACCAAAAAATTCCTGTTTTAGAAAAAAAACAAATATTGAAGCATTAGAGGATAGAAAAATATACAGAAAATACATTAACATAAAAATATTTCAACTTTGTAAAATATTGAAATAAATTATAAAAACAAGTTTTGTGGTTTGAATTACTTATTTGTATGAAAAAAATAACTTTTCATACATACATACATCAATTAAAGGATTTTCGTACCCGCTCCAGGTTAATTACGGAGGTGAGCCTTATGACAATACTGCCATTGACTCATTGATGGGCACTCGAAGACATGTGTACACACACATACCATATATACATGAATCGTGAAAAGAGATGTGACTATTGTTTATATGAGATAATGGTTTGGAAGTGAGCTAGTGACGGCTGTGAGTTCGATTCCTACGGGGTCACTATTGTCCTCGCACTGAGGACAACATTTTCTCAATAGCAACTCCAGCACTGGATGGAAAGTGGATAGCGTCATAATGTAAAACGCGAGGATTGTGGGTTCAAGCCACTCGGGGAAATATATATCATTTTGTCGCAATGGTAATAAAGCACATCTCAGCGTTGAGATATAGGAATCAACACAAAATATTTCGAAAACTGGGCAGACAATTGGAAAGGACTAAACACTAGGTTCGCTCTGCCTACTAAAAATATATATTAACGTTCTAGTTCTTAGAACGTCTCCAAAATACAAAGTCGTCTCTAAAATTAACGGGAAATGAAGAAACGAGTGTTGTAACACTAGGTTCTTTTAAATGCGACGACATATGAAGTTAATTTTTGTTAGTTCAAAACCGACGTGACGTAGTGAGACTACGTCTGACTGTTTGTGGATTCGATCCCCACGTCGTTGAGTTCCGCCACTAAACACATAATTTCTCAAAACTTTGAGCATAAATTTTAAATAAATGTTTTTAATCCAACAACGCATTAAGGTGTCCTATTTTTTAAGAGTTGTATGAAATAGTTTCGAATAGATGACCAATGTCTCACATCACCTGGCACTGAGCTACTTATGAAAAATGATATTAATTATGCAACGTTCAAATGATGACGGTTGATCTCTGAGCGACATTTTGGCAAAATTTCCTTCACGATTGTGATCTTGATGTGTGTACGTCCATGTGTTCGTCGTATCATATGCTATTTAATTGAGATTGTTTATATTTAGTAGTTTGATATAAACAATCTCAATTAATATTATATTAAATATATTGAATATCTTTAAGGGCGAAAAGTTGAGAGCGGCGAGACAAAATATAAAATTCTCTCCTTTTTAGTTAACTTCACTCAGTATATAATAGTTTAGTCAGTTAGTCAATTATCACGATTTAGAACACTCCGTTCCTCACGCACCGTCTAATCTACGAAACATAGTGTGTTAGTTAAATAGCGGAACTCAACACCGCGCCTTGTCTTGTCACAAGAGCTGGGTAACACATAACCATCGACCAAAATTCCATTTGCCAACTTTTTTTAAACAAATCATGATTTTAAACAGTCTCATGGGTCCCGTCCCCGTTCCACCATACTTTATTACTTTTAATTACGACTCCTTCGAAAGTAATTTTGCAGACAATTACACGCTATCGCACGTTCTCTTTGAGAATGAAATGTCACACACGATGTGATAAATTTCGTGCGACACCTTGATGAACCTCTCGTTATTTTATAGAAAAGTTCTTCGGTTAGTGTCTAATGAACAGACAAGTAGACGAACATTAAATTAATTTTATTATACTTTATTATTGAAATAGACTGTACTGTATCGTTTTAGATATGATCGATTTTTTTTAGCCTCACACTGTATCCCATAGAATTTTGCAGAAACAGAAATTCTGTGTCGAGTGGCGGAATTCGATGCCGCGCTTTGCCTTGTTACCAGAGCGTGGAAATGAAAATATTAAATTCCTTTCCTCGAGTGGGAATCGAACCCGCAAACTGTCACATTTATAGTAGAACGTTTGCCACTGCACCGTGACCGGTCTGTCTCTATTCAATCGATAAGTAAAAACTTTTTAAAACGTGGACTTGAATGGTTTCCATGAGGCGTGAATTTAAATCCTCACACTTAGGAATAACAAATTAAAAGAACGTAAATGCATCAGTTGTGGATTCTATTACTAAAAGATATATTTTTTAGATTTTAAGGGTTTTGTATGTGGTACTAATTGGCCAATTACTACAATATACCTTTTCTATGAGAATTAAACAAGCATAATTAAAAATCCAACACTATTTCAGTCGTTTACAAAATACTGTATAACACAAAAACACAGCGATACCTTAACGAAGACCGCGATTTTTACCAAAATAAAATCTTCCACCTTCCTTAAGGGTAAGTGAGTAGGTTCAAATCCCCCAAAACTTTGTAAATCTGAGTAGAGAATTATATTTACAAGGATATTATCTTTAAGGATAAAAGGAGGAAAAACATATTTGAGAATGCTCGTGCCAAAGATGTCATTGTATCAAATAATCTTCGACCCACATAGTGTATGGTCGAATGGGGTCGATACCGTATTAGAAGCCTTATGTTGCGAAGCCCTTTGTACATTTGAAGTGTTAACCGACTTTGCTACTTTCGTTTTGTGGAATGTTGACTTTTTTTATTATGTTAATCTTTTTTTTTCTTATTTATTTTGTATTTCGCGATAAGGGAGAGAATTTAATAAAGAACTGAGTCGTAATAATGTTGTAGTTGTAGCTTTGGCGTTGAGTTCCGCCACTCTACGCGCAAAAATTGGGCGATATTTTTCTTAAAATTTAGTATTATAGGTTAAAAAAACGCAATCACGTACCGAAACATATTATTTCAACAAGATGATTTTACCAATTTAAACACTAAAATCCAGTCCAATCCCAAGATATACCAGCCAAGTTAACATCGGTAGGAAATATAAATCAAGGAGCGAGTGCAACTAACGTATAGTACACCCGTATACTAGCGTAGCACGTGCGTAGACATGCTACGGCGCTACGGCGTAGCTTTAATTTTATTACCTACTATAGACATATGGAGATAGTATACTGATATTACATTAAGTTTTTATATATATATGTTTATCATATATAGGACTAGCTTTTACACGCGGTTTCACCCAAGTTGGTTAATTTAAAAAACTGCTCGTTGTGTATAATAAATGATACATTCTCAGTGACTTTGACTTCTGATGGATGATGAAATATATAGCATATTATATATCCTCGAATGTTCTTGAGATTGGCACGTTTAACCAAACCCTTGAGTTTGAAATATATATACACCTATAGTATACCTATACAGGAGCAGGTGATTATATCTTAAATGTGGATTCGATTCAAACTTGATGAAATGAAATATTTAATATTTTTATTTTCTCACTCTGGTAATGAAGCAACGTTACGTTCTGTCACTCAACATGCAAAGCCTCCAGAATTCAGCAACAAGTTGAGAATGGAAATGTTTTAATTGGAATAGAGTGTCTTAACACTAGGCTCCCAGCTCCCATCTGCAGCTGTATGCGTCGCCATCGTAACGCTTCTTGTTATTTTTTGTGAGTTAGATTCTAACCCGGGGAATGAATTATTTTCATTTCTTCCCTCTGCACCAGGTTTCTTCTCCTCACCCTACTACTAGATAATCTTTGCCTATTCAAAAAATGCCAAAAAACGAACCCGCACCTATCATAAGTGTATTTCAATATGAATGAGCTGCGTAGTCTATTTTCAAGTGTTTTATCTCAAGTCCTGGCACGCCGGCTATCGATGATCTTCCTCACTTGAAGCTCTTAACATATTTTTGTAGGATTATGGCCCTTATGTTTAACATAAGTAAGGCTTAAACCGCAAGAATACTTGAACTACCCCCTAAAATTCTATATTGAAGTGGCTAGAAACGCTTACTTGAAATTTTGAATTTAATTTAAATTTTATATTATTAGAAAAGTGTACGGAAGGACGCGGGGTGATCCTAAGTTCGACTCCGACTTCAATACACTTCAATACACAGTAGCAGCTTAACGTTTTATCCTGAATATAGCAGGGTAGGCAGAGGGAACCTAGTGTTGAGACACTTCGTTGTTGTCAGAGCGGCTAGATGAAAATAATTCATTCCTTCAAGCAAGAATTAAACTCACAACCGTCGCGTTTACTTTACTTAGAGTTGTGCATGACATATCAACTGACACATTCTAAATGTGGGAGGTAATGCGATGATATATAGCCTTATTCAATAAACGGACTATCCAATACAAAAGGTACTTTTTTCAATTGGATCAAACAGTTCCTGAGATTATCGGGGTCTACCAAAGAAACTCTTCAGCTTATATTTCTGTGGATAAATAGGTGTAACTTGGTGTGAATTATCTAACAGTGCGGTTAGAGAGATACGTCTAGCGTTGTATTTCACCACAGTGTTTTGGTCTTTAAATGGAATTAAAATGTTAAATTTTTACATTAGCAGAAAGTGGGGAACGAAGTGTCTTACGATTTAATCGGCCTTAATATTAGGTTCCCTCTGCCTACCCTGCTGTGTACAGGATACAGTGTGAAGCTGTTTTTTTTTATATTAGCCATATTGGGAGGATTCCACGTTAAAGTAAGTTCTTTTGAACAAATATTTATAAAAGTTGAAGACGTTTGAAAGTTCGACTACTTGTTCGAATTAAAAAAAAAATGATTTGATATTCTACATTTGGAGTAAATCTATAATGTACATTATAATTATATTATAGTTTCGATGTTATCTGTGGTCAGAGTATGAGGAAATAGACTTTCCTAATATAAAATTATATATTCTAATATAAAAGTATAGATAAATATCTTTTTCTTATATAATCGAAGAATAAGTAAAAAAATATTATTTTTTCTTACCTTCACGCTGTGGACAAGAGAGAGAGAGAGAGAGGGAGAGTTGACATAATGTCAAGAAGACACCGCACGCTCCTCTCGCACCTTCCAATTTTCCAAACATCACGTGTTGAGCGGCGGGATTCAACGCCGCGCTTTGACTGGTTTCCAGAGCGAGGAAATAGAATTAATAAATTCCCTCGAATGGGAATCCAACCCACAACCGTCGTCCGTTAAGCCCTATAGAATATAAATTTAAAAATATTTCAGTAGATACATCTACATACATAAATAATTACGTATATTATATATGTATATGGACAGCGTGCACGGATGCTTGTTATTATGTGGCGGATACCTAACACCGCCACCAATTGCAATGCGATACACCGAGCGAGGTTAAACAACTGATTATACGAACTTAATTCCTAGATTTGCTTGGCTAAAAAAGAAATAATACTGGAGAATAAAAGAAAAGAGGTCTGAGTACCTACACTCGATGGTGGCCGATTCGATGCTTCGATGCTGTTATTTATTTTATTTTCTCTTTTTTATAGTAAGAGAGCAAGATAGGCTACGGGGTTGAGTTCTATCACTGAACATGTAAAATCTAAATTTAGGTGGTCAGTTTCAAAAACTACGTAATTGATTTTCTTAACCTACGGAATGATAAACATGATTTTAAAGTTTTAATTTTTAAATTTACTTTTTTAGTGCTGAAATAGTAAGGAAATTTTCAATATCTGCCATATAAGATTGCTTAACATTTTGGAGGCCGAAAGTGAAGAAGGTCTTCTCTGTGGATTTTCTTTTTACCTTCACGCCGTATCCCGCAATAGCAAGGTAGAGGGAACTTAGATTTACACTCCGTTCTTTACTTTCCGCCTAACTTTCGAAAGTAAAAAAAATGAAAATAATTTATTCCCTCGAGTGAGAATCGAACCGACAAACATTTTTCACCAATATTTGCTTTATATAATAAGTAAATCTCAGTATGAAATATGTAATATAATTTATCTGTATCGTTCTCATCACAGATAATCCCGGATTTAAGCGAATATTACAATAGCATTCGATAGATTCGATGCAAAAATAGCATTATCGATATTCGGGTCAATTTGTACTATTTCGGTTGTATAGTCCATTTTATCAGTTATTATATTTAGTCTTTAGGAGGTTGGAGAAAAATGCAGTTGCCTCATTCTACAAAAATCCAGGAGCGTACGCGAGGAATTTAAAAAGCTAAGGGTAGTTTGATATAATAAATATGTCAAGTAACAATAATAAATATGCCTTAGTAATAAATGTTCAAAACATTTATTCTGGTTTCCTCGGAACGCCAGATTTACAGAACCAACCAACCAACCATCAGTTTTCCAAAAAGTCTAAAATTAAATATACGCGATTAATCCTTATAAGAGTTTAAAAACACTAATATGGTTAAAACAACCGCCACCTCTTAGACTACAATCAACTAGCATTCTACATAACATATTACGTACATAGTCCGAGGGACGTTAACAAATCAATGATCCCGTCACCAGCAGGTCATAGGGGGTTCTGGATGAAATATGAACGTCATACATTAATGTCGTGTACACTGTATGAAACGATTTTATATACAATAACTACTAGTGGTTGCTCGCAGTTTTATTTGCGTAAACTGTAAGACGTGTATTTTCTTAACACTAAGTTCCCAGGTTCCCTCTGCCCACCCTGCTATATGTGTGATACAGCGTAAAACTAAAAAAAAACTAAACATAGCAGTAGTTCCCGATAGCGCGTTTAAACAAAAAAACTCTTCAGTTATATAATATTTGTATAGAAGTACTGATATGGGATATAACTATAAGTCAGTTCCAAATTAAAGTATTTGTCTGTCACCCTACTAAGGCTGTTTATGTTTATGCTGATACGAAAATCCATATACTTTGGAAATAAAATGCTAAACAAAATTAGGTTTTTGGGAAATGTGTTAGTATAGGCGTATAAAATAAGATAAGACAACGCGACCATTGTGGGTTCGATTTCCACTCGGGATAATTAATTATTTGTATGATTGAGTAGGAATATTTTCACGTACAATATATGTCTACTAGTCGCCGTCTGCAATTTTGGGAATTTCGGGATATCCTCTATCCTCAGTGTTCTCCTATACTCCTCAACATGTCATATTTAAAATTTCGAAGTCCAACAGTTTTTGTGCGTTGTCTGTCAGTCACTCAGTAACATATAGATTCTTTTAAAGTAAAGCTGAAAACATCGATCCAAAATATATCTAAAAATTTTATGCGCGCCTACCCGGCAAAATGTGATATAACGAAAGAGCCACAATCACGTAAAAACACGAAGATTTAACCGGAACGTTGCCACAAAAATAAAGAAAATTGGCAACACTGCAAATAAATGATGTCTTGAGGTTGGCAACTATTTTCAATATAACGGTGCTTTAATAGAGTATTGTTAGATTCACTGTTAGGTGCTCAACCGCATGCTATTGTCACCTAACTTGTCTGAATTATAGGCTGGGCTTGTTAAAACTCGTGGCGCTGTAGCATAGCGTGTGGCTGTAAACGCGACGGTTGGGCGTTTGATTCCCACACGGGGGAATGAGTCGCTCTGGTAACAAGACAAAGCGACGTTTAGTTCCACCACAAAACAAGTACTGAAAACGTGGCATTGCATTTGGAACAGAGTGTCTTAACTCTAGATTCCCTCTGCGTTTCCTGCTATATGCCAGGAACAGCTTGAAGCAAAAAAATATCCAAGTAAGTAAGTTAAAGAGGACCTTCAAAACGTTGTGCCTAATTATTATGGTTTTTATAATAAAAACATATTTTTCTAAGTAATGGCGAAATGCGATTGGGAGCTGACGAGCGAAGCGACCAAGTGCCAAAGTCGCCTAGTTGTCTAACAAAAATATACTAACTTCTTCAATATTGAATAGTTTTTAATAAAAATATATGTACATTTCTTTTTTTTAGCTTCACCTGTATCCAGCATATAAAGGTACATAAAAGTACATAGTAAGACTGCGTTCCCCACGCACCTCTCCAATATCCCAGACATTGCTTGTTGAGTGATGGAGTGGATGATTAGCGTCGAATTTTGTTTTCTTAGTTTAACGAGGAACTGAACTTATACATCCATCGAAAGATAATCCAACCCACGACCGACACGTCTACAGTCACACGCTGTGCCTCTGGGCCACGATGACGGTCTCTATATATACATATTTATATTAAATGAACATCTCCAAGTTCCTCGTTCCTGTTGAAAAATCAATACAGACCAACTATAGTCCCGGCTAGACTAATGTAATTCTGAAACTTTCATACTATAAATATAACGGCTATATTTACCCCTTGGGGAGTTGTGGTAGCGTGGTGGTACAGGCAACAGTTCTGGGTTCCATTTGTATTCGTGGATGTATAAATAAGTGAAGTTGCTTGCTAGTTTATACTCCCTATGGTAACAAGACAAAACGCGGCGTTGAGTTCTATTACTCAGTATGCAATGTCTCAAAAATTGTTCAAAAAGTCACTCTCAGTCAAGTCAAGTCAGTCTCAGTTAAAATCTTCGAAATTAAAAAAATATATATAAAAATACTTTTACTTAAATATCTATGTACATTTTTATAAAAATACATGATTGCTATAAATATTTGTCCTAAGCAAGTATTGAACAGTCCACATTAATAAACCAGACCATACCCAAGTAGAGTCAGATTGTAGAATTCTTGTGTTTTTTAGAGTCACGCTGTATCTCATATATAACATGATAGGCAGTGGGAACCTAGTGAATCTTGGGTTCCCAGCCCACGCACCGCCCAAAAAGTATGGAATCTGTATCTCATTAACCCTATTAAATCAGATTTTAGAATTCCCCTGCGAAATAGAGGGAACACTAATACAATTTTAATTCAATCACTTTTTGTTAATGTAATCTTAATATCAATATACAATTAGAAAGCTGATGGCGTTATTAAGAAGAGATTTAAGATGGTGTTCAGTATATTTTTTATTTAGTTTTAGGGCTTGGGGGTATTATAAAGTAATTATGGTTAAAATCTTTGAAATGGGGAATTTACTTATCCATTTCGCCCCGTCCACTATCATCAACCTCCTTATACGTGTTCTCCAGGGATCCTTATACTTTTTACGTGACCGACTTCTAGCATTATCGATACAATGCTCTCGAAGGTCAGGTTCAGTACTGGAACTTTACTGGAATTTGCTGCTTTTTCCCAATTTCGGTCCTACTTTTCCGCCGGATTCCGGGGGCAGGAGTAGCGGAATTCAACGCTGCGCATTGGCTCGTTACCAGAGGAGGAAAATGAAAATATTAAATATATCATTTCCTCGAATGGGAATCGACTTGTCGCGTTTAAAGTGCCCCTGCGTCGCGACTGACTTCTAGCTGCCCCTTATCGAATATATGATTTTAATAAATATGTTTAAAATAAATGGTTTACAGTAGAAACATACTACAACTAATCCAAATACACTAAAGAGATCAATTTATCCAATAAACCATGTAAAACGCTGAAAAATAACGAAATCAGCAGTAAAAGTCAAAAATTACACGGAGTTAACAAATTATAGAGCTCACGGCAGGCAGGGATGTCTCCAAACAAGTTCAGTTCAGAAACAATAACACGCGATGCTAAAGCCGCATTAAAATCGGTAAAGCAATTAATTTTGGGCTTTCAACTTTCGTATTGATGTGAAGCAGTTACGAAAAGTTTTGTGAGAGTCGGATTTTTTTGTGATTAAAATAGTTTGACGCCTATCGTGGCTCACTGGTTGTTGAATACTCACTTAAGGAAATTAGATATGTACTTTTTTTTACTCGCTCTAGCAACACACAATGCATAATATGGAAACATAAATTTGTCAACTTGCTTTAGGTGTGCACCTAAAATTATGAAATTAGTACGGAACCCTAGACTAGCGGTCCGACTCGCACGTTTTTTTTCAGTTTATGCCGAATCACTGTTTTCTTCACAGATCCCAAAAGTAGGTGAGAGGCACTTTCCTTCAAGGTTCCCCAAATGTTTATTATGTTTACGGCCTCCTTCCCCCGGGATGATAAATAAATGTTGAGGCGCCCGGCTGTCTCATCGTATATTGATCGCTATATTACTAGGATAATGTTGCGAAATTATTCACTGAATTGGTATTGGGTAGATATATATTTTTTGGTTTCACGCTGTATCTCACATATAACGGGAAATACAGAGGGACCCTAGTGTAGGGTCACTCCGTACCCTACTTTTCTTAAAATTTGATATTGACAAGACGTGTTGAATAGCGGAATTCAACGCCGCGTTTTATCTTAAAGATTCGGGGTCAGACGCTTTGGCGCTACATTACAACAGAATCAGTAATATCTGGTGCCTTTCGTATTATCAGTTATATCATTAAAAACTCAACTGAAATTCTATTAATTTACTAATTTACATTGTTTCTATTTAATAAAGCATTATTCAGTAAATACTAAATGACCCAATACGTATAGCGAGGACGCACACGTATTGTTATCATATACGATAGATAAGACAGGACGGCGCCGTATACGATTTACCAAAATAATAATATAATAATTGAGGCTGCCGTTGTTGTACTGGCTATAAGCGTGGGTTGGTGGCAGTTTACACGCAATGCCTCGAACGACCCATTAAGACACTTCGAACGAAAGTGTCTTAATGGGAACGGAGTGTCTTAAAAGGTTCCCTATTTCCGTCTGCCTACTATACTACTGCCATCTATATGCAGGATACAGCGTAACGCAAAAAACACAAATATAAGAAATGGATTATAGGTAGGGCCGGTAGGTCGAGCTCATGCCAAAATACTTACAAACAAGTAATTAGGCCAAGAAATTAGGCAAAATTAAAATAACGTTTTCGATATATAATTATGCATAGGCGGCCCATAAATAATATCGTTAGATAATATCACCCTACCAATATAAATTCTAAATTTGAACCTAAAACACAAATAAAATAGCATCTGACCAATAAACTGTGCGATCTTACGACAAACAAACGGACAGACAGCGACTATCGTAAATTCCGTGCAATTATGCGTCGCGGCGGTCCTCATATGCACTTTATGCTGTGTAAATGCACTAAATAGGGAAATGATTACTTACGACTCAGTAGTTGCTATGGTGAGGTCATACGAGGGGTGTATGTTCTAATTTTCGAAACTATTTAGTATATGGTTTCAAAATATAGTTTGAAGTCGGCTCGCAGTGGCAGATTGGTACTGCATGTGATTGTGAACGCGGCGGTTGTCGGTTCGATTCCCACTCAAAAAATGAAATATTTTAATACATTAATTTAATCTAAGTGGTGGAAAGTGGAGAACGGAGTGTCTTAACACTATGTTCCTCTGTCTACTCTGATATTTGGCGAATACGAGCAGAGCCTAGGCAGGTAGGCTGACCGGCCCGCCTTCCCTGCTACATATCAAATGAAAAAAAAAACCAACCAAATGAATAACCTACTTTTTAGATGTCGGTTAAAATGAAAAGACAAAAAAATTCTAGGTTAAGCTACATATACTCGTATGACTACGTACTGCAGTACCACCTTCTTTTACAGCGGTTAATCTGAAGCAAGACGCTGATTACTCGCTGTCTAAACATAGATTACAAAGAAAGGTTTCGTTTCTTTCCTTTGTTTGTAGGTTTTTAGACGAAAAAATTTTTTATATGTATGTATGTACGTCACTTATCTGTTACACTGATGTCTGTTATGTAATATACGAGTATATGTAGTATAGAAAAAAAGGTATGACATCTGGATATGTTTGAGGCCAGGTTATCGGTTTGTCTACTATTCGAGAAAGGCCTCATTATTATGCAAAGCGCGGCGTTGAGTTATTCCACTCAACACGAAATATCTCCAGAATTCGGCGGCAAATAGGAAACGCAAGAGTCTCAGTGGGAACGGAGTGTGAGTGTAATGCCAGGTGTACCCTGCTATAATAGTAAAATTATTATTCGTTTTATTATCATAAGCATCTTATCTGTTTCCCGCATATAGAATAAAAAACCTACTAGAGGAACCCGGTTTTAAGGCACTCCGTTCCACTTTCAGTTCAATTTTTTTTTCTTTGAATATCAAACTTTGAGTCTTGAATGGAGTAACTCACCGCCGGGCTGTGCCCTGATCAGAGCGAGGAAATCAAAATAACTCATTCCTCCAATGAGATTCAAACCCACAAACGTCGCACTCACTGACCCACTGTGCCAGACGGCCTCTACTATAATAGTAAAATTATAATTTAAATTAAATAGGTGTTTTGTATGCAAAGATAGCGCTGGCTAGTTAAAATGTAAATCTGGACTATGAACCTAATAGATTGGTAACACGTTTATCAATATTTATTATGAAAATACCTTTTGAGGTCAATAGTGGCGCAGGGGTAAGCGTTAGCGTACGACTGTAAACGGGACAGATTGTGGGTTCAATTTTTACTCCTGGAAATGAAATATTTAATGTTTACATTTGTTCACTCTGGTAACGAGGCAAAGAGTAGCGCTGAGTTCCGCTACTCAACACGCAATGCCTTCGGAATTCGGCGCAACGACGAAGGATCTTAATGGGAAAGAAGTGTTTTTAACACAAGGTTCCTAGGTTTTCTCTGCTTAACCAGCTACGAACGGGATACTTTCTTTTCACAAAATTCATCGAGGCACCCAAGGATGTGTTGAATGAGGCGGTTCTAAACGTCGCGTTTGTCTACCAGTAGGGGGGAAATGAGAATAAGTAAAATTGATATTTTAAACTAAAAAATAGATTTAAATTTCTTAACTGTTTGTTATCTTCTGTATTTAAATGATACGAAGAAAATCGCAGTTCCTATAATGTATTTTATTGATTTACAACAAATATAAATTAGCACACTTGCGACCACAGGGGAAGGCTTCGAAGGTCCCTTTACAATGCACTAACGCTACCTTCACTTCTCCGTCTCAATAAGGCAAACTATCTCAAAGGTAAAGAATACCGTCTTTATACAATTTAGTACCAACAACTGTATAACAATATAAACATAAATCCCCAATTTGGGATCGAACCCACTGTCACGTGCATAGATACTATCCTTCAACCCCTTGATAACACACTTATATGCATATAAATATAGGCTTTATATATTTATTATAAAACAAAATTTGATTAATGTAGGTCCTCATTATAATATTAGAACCATCAGCCCCACCTGTGGTTTCCGGTCATTTGGCGGGATGAACGGACGAACGACGTTACGTATCCAATGGGCAATTTTGATTTCGAAGTTTTTTTAGTTTAAAAAATGTTTCAAGGTGTATCCCGTATATATAGAAGGGTAGCCAGAGGGAGCTTAGTATTGAAATATTTATTTTACTTTTAGCTTGATTTTCTGCAGGAAAATGAAAATCATTTTAATATAATCATTGTACAGAATGTAAATCAAACTCACAACCATCGCGATGTCAGCCAGACACTGTTTCACTGAGCGACGACGGCCTCAACAAGCAATTGCCTCTAAATAAAGCGGAGACTGCAACATAGAGTCATAAAACTAGATTTTCCTGCTACCTAAATGCGGGATAGAGCGGGATAATATAGAAAAAATACTTTATGAAACAGACAACACCGGGTGTACAGGCTAGTTTTATTATTAACATTAACGTGAAACACAATGGGAAGTACGTATTGTGGCGACTGAATGCCGCAAAACTTTACAGATAATACTCACCGAGCTCCGGTTATAATGCACCGCTACAGATGAAATATTCTATATTTTTTATTTATTTCAGTGTATCATAGTAGGGCAGGCAGAGGGAATTTAGTGTTAAGTCACTCCATGGTTTGAATTTACTCGGGGGCATTCCCCCGAATGGGAAGCGAATTCACAAACTGTCGAAGGCGCTTCGAACAGTCACACGCTGTACCGCTGAGCCACGACGGCCCTAATTTTTTTTTAGATGTACTTTATCCCGTTTCAAATCTATTGTTGGGACACTCCATTCTCCCTTTTCTTCAATATATTTCAAACTTTACTTGTTAAGTGGTGGAGTTTAACGCCGCGCGTGTTCTATTCACGTGAAAATGTAAACAATTATTATATAGATATTCCTCCTTATAAAGAGTGTTAAATACTACTACTAGATAGGTTTACCCCTCTAAGAAACGTCTAAGTCCCCTTGTACATTCGAAGTGAGTGCATATAAAGTAGTCTGTCTGTATGTTATAGTTTCAATATGCAATAAGGTATCGTTATCTAAATATTTATGTATATTACCACGAAGCCTAAGGGGAGAAACGTGAGCTTTGGAGCTTTTTAAAAAAATAATAGTTTAGTACAATTTAAATATCGAAAGTTAAATATCGATTTATTATCAGTAACGATCAGTATAGATGTTATGTATGTTGTTATGTATGTATGTTGATGATGGCAGTATAGATGTTGTTTCTGCATATTTTCGTTTAAAAGAGGCATGTTATATTGATTCCGGTTAGGTTCCATATAAAATGATTTCGGAATTATTCGTTGCCCCGAAAAACGTAGTACGTGGCGAACGAATTATCTTAATACCTAGGTTCCCTCTGTCTACCTTTTTATATGCGCGATACAGCGTGAAGCAAAAGAAATTAATTTTACACCATCGTCCTGACTGACCGGCAAACATTTAGCAAATTTTGGTGGAAAGTGGAGTTTGAATTTTCGCGGGAATTGAACCCACAACCGTCACGTTTACATTCAGACACTTTGCACTTTGAATACACACTACACCTCATATTTCATTACAACACTAATTAAGAACCAATTAATTTTTTAAGCGCGAGTAACTCCATGCTTTCGAATTTGAGCGTGAATCATTGAAAAAGTTTTCGATTATCAAACTGAAATTTACCTAATTTGTGTTTTTTTCCTGAAATTTATTATAAATAAAGTTTTACTTAAAAGCTGTTTTTTCTGTAAAGCCGCCATTAAGACGTTTATGTTTTTGTTTATGTTTGTGTTAATTTGGCTATGATCTAAAATCATTCTTCCCAATATAATAATAGATGAGATTATTTCTCAGTAAAGCCTTTTTTTAAACGTAAAAGGTCACAATTTAAAATAGATACCTGCCTCCGCCCAGACGAAGTCGTGTAGAATAATCGATATTCTGTAAATAAATTGTACGCCTAATTTACAATCTTATTTCTATTTCAGTAAAGCTTAAAATACCTTATTTAGTAATTTGAGTAAAGTTAATTAAAGTATTTACGCTATAAGAAAATAAACCTTATTAAACGATCATATAGAGTCAAAATTCTATTAGATAGAAAATTTCTCAAACTTGTTTCAACGTCATCTGGCGGAAGTAACTTGTACTAAGACGTAAAAAGTTTCGACTTGTTTTTTGGCAAAATGATAATAGATGGCGCTGTAATATTTAAATTTTGTATGTTTCAGGTTAGTCTCGTGAAATGAATGTAGCCGAATGTTGAAAATGGCGAGGTAAAAATTAATTTGTTCATTATGAAAACAAAAGAATTTGTTGTGAAGAAGCGGCATAGCGTATGTCTATAAACGTGATGGGTGTGGGTTTGATTACCTCTTGGGGAAATTAATTATTCTCTCGCATAATATCAAGGCCAAAACACAGTGTTGAGCCCTGGTTTTTAAGTCCCAAGTACTTATGTCTCAAATTTAGGCGGAAACTGAAGGATCTGTCCTTAATCCTAAGTTACAATGCCCAAGCTGCGAAATATAAATAAAACGCGAAGCTGAAAAGGGAACAATGAAATGTGACAAGGACACCAATAAACAACTTAATAAAAAATAGATTTCACGATTATAGAATAATTTCTCATAAGTTACAACTTTTTGGGTTAGGCCACTTTCATTTTTTGTATATTTAGTTATACATCTATAGGAAATATGAAGAACCGGCATAAATCATTCGACCCTTATGTCAGCCTGCGTTTGATTGTTCGTTAAATAGCGTGGAAATTTCTATTGAGTTGAGAATTAATATGGCAGAAGCCTTCCCTCGATAGTTGCAGCATTTTAAACTTGCTCCCCGCCCTGGTAGTCAAAACGCGGCGCTGAGTTCCACTACACACTGCGCTATACCTTGAAAATTCAGCGCACTCATTTTCTGTTTTTGTTTTTATTTATACCTTTTTTCGACGATAACATAAATATTAATTTTAAAAAATTAATAAATTAATTTTGTAACAAATTCAATAATAGGAAAATTACTAAAATATAGTTAAAATATTGTGTTCTCGAACCCGCTACTCAATGTACTGTATATAGGTTTAATATTAGCCACCCTAGTTAATAACACACAATAGGCTCATTCGTCTGCGCTTTATGACTGGAGATAAAAGAAGTTAATAAAAAAATAATAATATCTTAATTTATTACATCTTGATACAGTGATTCTTTGACGTGACGGTAGTGGTTTCAATTATCGGTGGAATGAATTATTTTTATTTGTAATAAGGCAAAACGCTGCGTTGAGTTCCGCCTCTTAACATGTGATGTCTCGAAAATTGGACGACAAAGTAGGAGCGGAGTGTTTTAATTTCACACTAGCTTTCATATACCTACAATATAATCGATAATCAGTTCCAAAATAAATAAAAACTTCGACGTCTTAACGCCCGATTCTTCCTACCAGCGCCGCTATAAAAAATATTTTAACATAACCATTACCATCAATGAAAATCAAACCCACATCGTGTGTATATAGATAAATATATTAAGATATTCCTTTTGTCACTTTTACTTTACATTATTATCATTCGGTACTAAAACGCAGGCGATTGCTAATGGTCGGTCGCATGTCGGTGAGAGGTGGGAGGAGTCGGATGATTTAACTAGCTATTATAACTATACTATAAAGTGTTCGTGGTTTTTCTTGGTAATATTACATACTTTTTTTTAATAAAACTATTTATAATTGCATATAATACAAATTGTTCTCGCTCAGGTAACAAGTCAAAGCCCGGTGTTGAGTCCCTTTCAATGTCATGGAAATTATATTATTCATTTTTTTTTTAATTATTATCACTGAGTAAACATCGAACCTACTTCTTATCTGATCAATTCTTAACTTATAAAGATGTAGGTATATGCATATATGCATATACCTACATCAAAAAATATAAAAAAAATCATCTCTACTACTATCTGATAGTAGTAGAGATGATTTTTTTACATTTTTTTTTAAGTCAAAATATTTAATTAAGTCATTCCCCTAAATGAGAATCGAACCAGAAACTTTGGCGGTCACAGCCAGATTTTATTCCTTGGCGTCACGATATTCTGTAATAATTATAATAATTAATCTATACTAATATAATAAAGCGGAACGCTAAGATGTGTGGATCTACTGGTCCGATTTACTATGTTTTTCTTTTGTAGGAAAGCTGCATTCTTCAGAAGTGCTATAGGCTATATAACATTACATTACACATATGTACTAATAAATTAAAAAACTTTCTAATTTGACATGCAATTTATTCTGCCATGTTAATAACAACCGTCGTTGCTAAGCAACGGTTTGCAAAGTTTGTTGTTTTAAGAAAACGTCACACAAAATGAACTTATATTTTGATATTCATCCTTATAAAAATAAATATAAAAGTCACTTTTAGCATTTTATCTAGATTGGAATTATAGTTTACTGTATAACATTCTAATAAATAATTAAGCAGATGTCACTGATTCGAAATGACCTAGCCTTTGGGCGGCATAGTATGAGTATAACCGACGCGAACGGGCAGATGACGTTGACGGTTTTATAAATTTTGATATTTTTCGAACTATTGGTAATTTTTATGTAATTATTTGCTGTTTATAATTAATTTAAAGTACACTTAGTTTTCTTCTTATTTTGTTTGATTTTGCTGGCTAAAATTATCCTATTTAATATAAAAAGGCACGCACAAGTGAATATTTTAAGTACTTTTTCTAATATTAAGAATATCCTTTAGTTACTTTTACTTCTTTTGTTGATTCATTTCAATAACTCAGATATTTCTTCTAATAATATATCCCTACTTATTATTCTTTTTGATTATTTAGGCTTATATTTTCTTTCTAATTCTATTGAATACTGAAAATAATTTCATTATATATTTAATAAATATTCTTATAGTTCAAGCAGGCGTAGCCGCGTCCGGGTCCACTAGTTAGTAATAATACTATAACTTAGAGATTAATAAATTAGTGCATTGAATAAATAATAAAGAGAAATTATTGTGATATAAGTATTAGGTTATTATTATTAGTTTTACGCTATATCTCGCCCATATCAGAGTAGGCAGAGGGAACCTGGGAACCTAGCATTAAGATACTTCATTCTTCATTAACACACTTCTATCCCCCAATTTCTGCGGAATTCTCGAGGCTGGCTTGGAAACTGAGTGGGAATCGAATCCACAGCCATCGCACGCTAGTGCCTCATCCTCTTAAATAATTAACATATAATAATTAATTGATAACAATGTGTAACTTGTTACCTAAATAGATTAATTAATATAGTGCATTGAATGACGGAGAGAGACTATTATGACATACATAAGTATGAGATATATGCCTACCACAAATCTAATTATATTATAAACTTATTGCAAATCACCATGGAATATTACCATGATGCTTTTGGGTTCGATTCCCACTCGCTCCCTTCTTACGTTCTTAACATTTCTATTTAATTTGATTTTTTATTTTCACTACATACACTTTATTAGTAAGAATGATCACTTGAAAAGAGAGAGATAAAGAGAGGGGAAATGAAATAGTTTTATTTTTTCGCTTCGTAACAACGCAAATTGAAAATTGAGTTCTGCTGCTCAAAACGAAATGTCTTGAAAATTTTACAATGCATGGAGTACGGAGAGTCTTAACACTAGGTTCTCTCTGCCTAGCCTGTTATATGTGGGATACAGAGTGAAGCTTACTTACTTTTGTAAGTATTTAGCGCATTGTCGAGTTCTGCCACTCCACATGCAACATCTCAATAAGGCCAAAAGTAGAGAACGGTGTATTTTAACACTATAGGTTCTCATTGTGTTTACCTTTTTCGCAAAATCCTGCGGCTGTGTTAAAATTAAAAAATATATAGGTAACTGGTTCTCGACGAACTTACTTTTAGTCGGATAAAAGTTCGTCCATAATTGGTTGTTGATCTTTTGTGAATTCTCATCATGCTCGGATAACGGAAAGTAGATCGTAAAAGTTTTATAAAAGTAAAATCCAATTTATGAAAAACGACAAAACTCTATCAACTATAATGATATATTGTATAATATATTGTTTCTTATAGACAGTAGGTACCGCGAGATACGCGAGACCTACAGTTTGGTCGTCCATTGCTTTCTTATTAGATTTAGTGATAGGACCCCCCTTTACGAACATTAAAGAGTAGATAAATTGGATTCAATATTTTATATATGTAAACATCGTAAAAACTAAAAAATCAAGCAACCTGCACGTGGCTTTGCCCGCTCGTACTTTGTTCTTTCGTCGTTTATTTACTATTCTTAATTACTTTCATGTTCTGTTATATTGGAGCAATTTTGTTGAACAAAATACCTTATATTGGTGTTTTACCTTTTATTTAACTTTTATTTATATTACGATTGAAATAAAACTAAAGAACGCACAGATAAACCAACAAATAGAAATATAATCATGGGAAATATATATCTCCCATGTACAGACAGCAATAAGTTACTATTTTATTATATGTATAAAATATAGATGAAAATTTTTAAGCATATTTAAAATTAAATTTTCCACCTGTTTATTACAACTACTCATGAGCTATCTCCGCTCTATACACTACATAATTTCCTATGAGCACCATAATATAATTATGATACGATCGGTTGTCTTTTTTTATATCCTACTAGCGGAAGCGCGCAGCTTCACTTGCTTATTTAGGGGTGAATTCTAATTAACCACGAAACATGTGTTCATGAAATATTTTTAAAAATCAAAATTTCAAATTTTATAAATATCGGTGCTGATTTAAAAAAATATCCATACAAACTTTCAACCCCTATTTCACCTCTTTAGAGTTAAAATTTTTCAAAATCCCTTCTTAATGGATGTCCAGATTACGACAGTAAACATCTGTCTAAATTTGACGTTTCTACCATTAGCGGTTACGCCTGTGCGTGCGTCTTGCCTCAGTCAGTGAGGACAAGTCCTTTTATATATATAGATTATATATTGACCAGTATAAAAATTGTATATCCTAATTATTAGAGGCCATCGCGGCGGAGTGGCGTTGGAAAACACAACGGTTATGAGTTCGATCCAGTCAGGTTCTGGTTACAAGACAAAGAGCGGCTTTGACTTCCGCGACTCCGCCTTTCCCTGTGCAAAAAAAATAAGCCACAAATACAATTAAATAAATGATTTGCTAAAAACTTGGTCTACAGGGTGTGTCATTGGATAATAATCATTTATAGAAACCAAGTAAAGTAATAAAAATGTTATAAATAAACATAATACAGATAAAATTACGCCAGAACTGCCATTACGCAAATTGAAAATGTCGTTAGGTATCAATGATAATAACGAAAAGATATTATACAAATATCGAGGCTATCATTGTGGAATGGAATGGGGTCAGAATAGATCTTGTGGTACGCCTAGCTTTTTAAGAAATAATTTATATTTTTTTATTTTAAATATGTTTTAGTCAGTTTTTTCTAAAATATCTCTCTCTCTCTCTCTCTCTGCCATAGTCATGCAGGGTTTTTACTCTCTTAGCGGGGTAGCCAAAGGGAAAAGAGTGACAAACGCTACCACTCACTACACACTCGCCCACTATCATCAACCTCTTCATCCGCCATCAACCGAGGTCTTCCCATGCCTTTCTTAACACTCACTCTTGCTTCACAATTGTCTTTCATATTTCAACATTTATTCTAATTTGCAAAATCATGAAACTGAAGATAGATACTCGAGGCTTGGATTTATTCTCGTGATGGGTCAGAGTGACCCAAGAAAAAGTTAGTTTAATATTAATATATATATAAACAAAACATTACGGTCCTCTAAGAAAATATATTTTCCCCAAATCGAGAAATAACAAATAAAATAGGCCATACGTGTAAGCGCCGGCGAAATATTAGTAGGTATACAGTACATAAATAAAACATTAGAGAATTGGGAATAAAATCAAAAATAAAAAACGAATATCGTAAGCATTCATCAGAAAATGGTCGCTTACAATATTTTTTGTCTTTTTTCAAGGAAAAACTTGAATAGTTAGAGCTACCGTGGGGGATAGTTTTTTGCAAGGCGTGGTCCGGTACTAATGAATCTTATAGACTATGAATCGGCAAAACTTCTTTTAATAGGGGAATCAATGGAAATTTTGCATTTGTACTTGTTTTACACTATTTTATCTATTAATAGTTTTAAATTAATAGGCCAGTGGTGAAATGTGTGACTGTAAACGCGACTGGTTGTAGATTCGACCCCGATTCGACTCGGGGAAATTAAATTTAAGAAGTTTATATTTTCATTCCTTCGCTCTCGTGTTGGGACAAAGCGCGGCGATAAGTTCTGCCACTCAACACGGAATACCTTAAGAAAACGACAGCAAGTGGGGAACGGATACAGCGTGAAGCAAGAACAAAATAATGTTATTTAGTCAAAAAAAATTATAGTCAAGAAACTATATCTAACAAATTGAATAGAAAACCCAGAACATAACGGAATAAAAACAGAATTTACAACTAAAACGAGAAATGTCCCCAAAAACGAACATTTAAATTGAAAAAAAAAACGCCAACCCATCCAAAAAACCGACTATCATTTAGTAGCTTTCCCGACAACGTATAAAAAACCGTCCTAATGAAGACACAGACTGCAATGTCATCTCCACTGTCCTCGGACAGTCCCCTATCAATCTTTTTTCCTTCTAAACTTGCTTAATTATCTCGTAGTTTACTAGATAGGGGAGGGTTTTTAATACATATTGTTCATGTCATTGATTTATTAAAGATAATTTTGTCTTATTCCGCCGCTTCAGTTTTACGTTGTATCGCGCGTATATTTAATATGTTAGTTTCCTCGCTCTGGTAACGAAGCGAATTTCCCCATTGAGTTCCGCCACTCAACACGTAATGCTTTCAGAATTCGGCGGAAAGTGAGAAGGCTAGAAACTCCTCTCTCAACTGTATGGTAGATGGCGAAATTCAACGCCGCATTTTGTCCGTAGCGGCTGACGTCACAGCAAACGCCTACTTTAGTAAACACAAAATTAGAGCACGCCCTACAAACAATTTGCTTGTGAAATTTTCCGCTCAGAAAATCGATCGTCACATGGGTGTGAAGACAGTGACAGTTGACGTGAACGTTAAACAAAAACAAAAACTTCTTACAAGTTAAAACACACGCGATTATTGTATATTTTACTAGTAACCCAAACGCGGCTTCGTCTTCTTAAAGTAATTATTATATTACAGCCAAATTATACAAAATCTTTACAAAAATTGCAGCCTATGTGCTACTCTGATGAATACCTAAGTTATATTACTGTTAAGTAATATAGAGAAGTAAGTAAGTAAGTAAGAACTAGTAATATCTGTTCACTAGTTTTTGCATGAAAATTGAACTAACATCCATCCTCGCAAACTTTCACATTTATATTATTAAGTAGGATATCTTATTCAAAAGCCTTTTTTTAACCGACTTCAAAAAAAAGGTTATCTGTTACACGTGTGTGTAAGTATGTAGTAATGTTGGAAACGGACAATATTCTTTTTAACCGACTTCTGTAAGAAAAGGAGGTTATCAATTCGACTGTATTTTTTTTTTCGTTCGGAATGTTTTACCACTTGGTGGTATGCGGGAAAAACAAAATGACGAGAGATCTTTTTTAACTTTCACGCTGTATCCCGCACATAGAAGGGTTGAGACCATCGCAATATAAAGCTAAAAAAAAACATATGAAAACGACGTACCCAGCGGCCGTCCCGAAATATAGCAAAACGATATCTAATATGTATAGCTATATTTTTATTTAAATTATTCTGATTTTAAGCTTTGGTAAGGCGTTCAGATCCGCCACAGTAGCCAGTGTCACGGGCGGAAAGCGGAGAATGGAATGTGTTTACATTACTGTATTGATTATTATAGGTATGCCCAACATATGAAATATTTTTTTAAGATTTAATGTTCATTGATTTAATCGTAAATACGCCCGTCAATCGAGGCCGTCATAGCGCAGGGATACATGCGTCTGACTGTAAACGCGACGATTGTGGGTTCGATTCCAATTAGGGGGAACGAAATATTCAACACATCATTCCCTCGCTCTAGTAACAATACAAAGCGTGGCATTGAGTTTTGTTATCTATGCCGCATAATATGTGAGATTATCCCTGGTTGTAAGCCGGGGAAGCAATGGGGACCTAGTGTTTCGAAGTTAAGACACTCCCTTCCCCATGAACCGACCTATTTTCGAAACATTGCGTGTAGACAGAGTCGCCTTGGTAGATGAGGGAAATGGAACAAAAAATAAGTCATTCTACCGAATGGGGATTGAACCCACAACCGTCGCGTTTATAGTCGGAACCTACTGTGCCGACTTCATATTATTCAAAATTATATATGGAGCAATACTGTTAAATAATTGAAATATATAATTAATTATATTATTAATTCAATATTAAAATTTATCTTTTATAAAAAAAACTTATTTACTAAATAAAATAAATTCAAATTTGCTAAAATAAAGCAGATATAAATAAAATGATTATTATTGAATATTACTACAGTATAATAAGAAACACGTTATTTTTAACTTTTATTTATTTTTTAATACAAATGTTACAGAAATGAAGCAATATAATCTATATTACATATCAAAATTTTATATAGTCTACACTCACATTACTGTTTGCACATTATACATAGAATTTACATATAACATATATAATTTAAACATCCTAAGAAATATCTAAGCGTTACAATAGTGACACACATATTAAATACAGACATTTATAGAAACAATTTACTACAAATATTATAGTAACAGATAAAACAAAATATTCCAAAAAAATACATCCCCCTAGCAACGTGACATAAAATTCTCGCCCCCGAAGTAAAATGGCTGAAAAACCGAGCGCATGCGTCCAACTCCGCTCGATAACTACCCTAGGGGCTATTGAAATGGCACGCACAGCACATCACTACACTTTACTTTATAATCTATATAATACAATTCTTCTTGTTTTGTTCTTTAATTGCAGTTGTACACAACTCAACCGGCATGTCCGGCTACAGCAGTAGATTGAACTTACTGCTGTGACAGGACAATATGGCCGAGAAGTGTTTCCTTCGGTGTTCAGGCAGCATGTGAGACGCGATGGCTTGTAGCATCCGCCCAACTTGCGGACATGCGCACTGAGGGTTAAACCCACCCCTAAAACCCCGACCCCTCAATGAATACCCCCAATCAACTATCGATTTTCTGTTAAACTTTTTTTTCTTTTATTATCTGTGCCCGTGCATTACGTTACGTTATGCCGAAATTTGTGTGACCTAATTATTATATTTAATCCTTTTCCATTCAAAAGTTGTTTTAGTTGGCACTTAGCTTTATTTAATAGCTTTTCCACTAAAATCTCCTCTTTATTTCGATTTAAGTAACTAAATACTGTTCTTGATACTTCCTAGCTGCAAATAAACGTGTAAATAGTAAAATTATAACATTTATCTAAAGTTATATATTGTAAAAATGGCATACATTCGCAATGCTTACGTTTAAATTACAAAGCTTGTCTATGGCCGTCCGCTGACCCCATCCACACCCTCAATGAACTCGACTATCGATTTTCGGTTTAAAAATTATACCTAATTTTACATCTATTCTACGAAACTCTTGTTCTTGTGTAGTATTGAAAATAATAATAGTTTCGTTCATGTTATACATGTTTATATTAATATTTATCTATTATATATATAATTAATTATGCTTTGTTTGTAATAAATATTGTTTTGATAATTAATATCTATTATTAAAAATCAATACAATGACGTGATTACATACAGCCAATAAAAAGCATAAATTAATTTTAAAAAAAACGATATAAAATACTTATATTACGCCATAATAAATATTTAAACACTTTATTCTATACAAAAATATATAAGAAACTAATAGTAAAAAGCCTTGTCTATGACAATTCGGAAATAGGTTAGATACAGGTCGTCGCCCTCGCCGCCCGTTGTCAGCGCGGCGGGGACTTGCGAAAGATATTTTGTGAGATGTTACAAATGAAATCTCATTTTATTTTTCGTATTTTATACTAGTAATAATGTTATTTTAAATTTATTTTTTAAATTATACATTTGTGTATATGAGAAATTTTTATTAATTAATAAAAAGTAGGCCGTCGCGTCGTGGCGCAGGGGCTAAAGCGTGCGTCTGTAAACGCGTCGCTTGTGGATTCAATTCTCACTCGAGGAAATTAAATATTTTAATGTTTTCTTTCCGTTTCGTTCTGGTAACGAGGCAAATCAAGACGTTGAGTTCCGCCACTCGACAAGCAATTCGGCGGAAGCGGTGGACGGAAGTGTGTCAATTGGAACAGAGTGCCTTAACACTAATTTCCCAGGTTCCCTCTGCCTACCCTGCTATGTGCGGAATACAGCGTGTAGGTACGCAGAGTTAACCTAGTGTTAAAACACTCTTTTAACCTAAATATTAAAGACTGAACGAAAGCGGGCAGAAAATTAAAATATATTTTATATAAGGCCTTCCAGTGGGAATGAACTGCGCCACGAAATACTGTATAGCGTGTGTGTAAACTTTTATTTTATATAACTTCACTCTTTATCCCGCCCAGAGCATGAGGGAAACTTGTGTTATGACACTCCGTTCCCAACGCACCGCCCAATCCGACCGCGAATCGAGCCAAAAACCGTTACGTTTACAATCTGTTTATTACTTCGCTCATAAAAATGTTTTCACTACGCAAACTAACTCATTTTACACAAAATACATTCATTTTACTTCACACTGTAAGTAATTATTTAAAAGCAACATTACTTCACATTCAGTAAAGGGTTTATTTAAACAATTTGAAAATTGAAAAATGGCGTCTCGCCGTCTCGGGAACGTAACCGTCTTGTTTCCTTCCCACGCTTTAAATTGCGTCGGTTTTTATGAAAATTTGAGTCAATTCAAAAAGTAATAGTTAAAAACAAGCATAACTTTTTTCCTAAAAACACAAGAACTTTTCCTAAAGAGCAAATAATGTTTGTGAAAATTTTCATTGGTTTATTTCAGGAACGAGTTATTCATACTGAGAAATATATATACTAATATATATATGCTAATCTCAGGGATTACTAGGATAGTTCATTTATCGAAGCACTTTAGTTGCGGTTCCCTTTACTCTACACTTAACTCATATAAATCGCTGTCAAGTCTGAGATAATTTATAAATGAAAACGGCGTCTCAAGATCGATATTAGACTTGAGAACGGTTTATAAATTTACCAAATTTCGCCGCGTTGTTTCCGCTGTGCGTGGGTTGTTAGGCTTTAAATTGTATACGTAAGTTATATTATAATTCCACGTTGTAACAGATCTTGCTGGTCTTTGACCAAATTGCGTTGAAAGGGGCGCAATCTATTTCTATTTCAATGTTGACTAAATTATAACGTAGTTTATTGCGATTATACAAAGAATTTTCTCGCTCTCGGAGTAAAAAAATCAAATCAAGATTAGGCTTGCCTTACATCATGGGTAGCAAATTCAAGTCAGAGGGGGATCTAGCTTTCAAAAAAGGTTATTCTCCCAGAGCCACCTTAAGCCGGCTAAGTGCGAGTCCGAGATGAGCTCACCCAGACCGCCGCTGGGCCACTGCGCCACGACCTAGTGGTCGTCGGTCATTCTACATGTTCATTCTATTGAGCGTGTATAAGTAATATTACAACGTCCATTTAATATAAAAAAAGGTCAGTATTGTAAGTCCGGTAAGCCGTGAGACGCAGTTTTACTCACAACTTCGTATCAAATACTTAAAAAGATAAATGGCCACTCTGATTTATAACCGTCGAGGAATTCTTAAAGGAAAGTAAAATAACATCTATCAAGGAAGTTTGTGAAGGAGATTACGTATTCATTTGTAATGATAACAGGTGGTGTTCCTTTGAAATTTTATATTCAGCGGTAGAAATGGTCTCGGTTGGGTAATTACGTGGTCGTAGGTTCATTTTCATTTTATTTATTGTTTATTTTTAGATTATAAAGCGGTAGACAGAAGGAACATTATGTAAAGATCCCCACGCACCGCTCAATTTTCAAGACATTGCGTGTAAAATGGCGAAATTTAACGCCGCGCTTTCATACCAGACCGAGGAAATGAAAACAACGTTTTCATTCGAGTGAATTGAACCCACAACCGTCGTGTTTATAGTTACACGCCCCATACACTTACATCTAAGGCAAATATTATAAGAAATATAATTAAGTCACAAAGTTCACGCAAACGAAGTTATATACTACTATTCATACAATGATATAAAAGTTCTATTAAAAAGTATAACTACAAAGTAAAACATTTATATTTTGTACCCAGAGCCATTTGACCCAGGGCGGAGGGGGCGGACCTTTTCATAGCTCGTGTAAATACGATTTTTTCCTTATAAATTTCTTGATTAAGAAAGATTACGAAGAAATTTTGAGTAACTCTTTGATTTCATATCATCATCACCATCACCAACAGCCATCTTTTGTCCACTGCTGGACAAAAGATGGCTGTTGGTGAACCCCAATTCTCGCCACCACACTTTATTTCATATATGCAAATATAAATATTTTCAGAATTTTAAATGAATAATGAGTGATCTGTAAACACGGTGGTCACGAGCTGACTCCTACTCAGGGGGAATTAATTAATAAAGGAGATGGGCATAAGAGTGTCGTGTTTCCGAAGTCCTGCATATCCTGCTATATGTGGGATACAGCGTGAAGCTGCGCGAAGCCGCGTGTAAAAGCTCAGTAGCCCCTAAAATCGATAGGCACTCCATATTAATTACACATTCTTCTCGTCGTAAGATAAAATGGGCAAGGGAGAGCAATTTGAGTAGCAGCTGGATGCCGGATGTTTATTTTCAATAAAATAAAATAATGGAACCCGCGGGCGGCGTCTAAATGAGAGTCGTGGCTGTAGGCGATACAGATACTGAGTAATGGCTTGATTGGACTGTCTTGTTGCAGAAGAGGTAGCCAGTTTCATTCTAGGATAGGACATAATAATATTAGCATAGATTCTATCAATAATCTATACTTATAATAAATATAATATAAAACGAAAGTTAAGTTATAATCCTACAAGCTTCATATCATTTATATTTTCTCATATAAAAAATATCAGCTTTTTTTGCTTCTGGAAACCTAAAATGCTCCGCATCATCCGCTTCCGCATTGCTTCGTGAATGTCGGCACAAAGATTATTCCCTTAAGTGACATATGAAATATTGAATGAAATGTTGATTATTTTGTTTAACATTTCGCTCTGCTAGGTGTAACGAAGCAAAGCGCTGCATTGAGGTCCTTCACTCAACACGGAATGCCCCAAGAATTTGGTGGAAGGTGGGGAACGGAAATGTATTAATGCGGAACGGAGTGTCTTTACACTAGGTTCCTAAGTTCCCTCTGAAACTATAATAATAAAATATCCCTGAGTAGCTTTGAACTCACAACCATCTATCTCATTTACATTTACTCTGTCCCACTAAGTCACCGTGTACTATGTATAAAGAATTGTTCCCGCTGGCGCTATATTTATTACACGAGCTTTTAAGCATAGGATTATTTTGCATTTGGTCGCTTAATGACGTTCTTCGTACTTGTATGGAGGAATATGATAGTTATGTCTTGTCTTATTTTTCTTTTACTATTATTGTTCCGTACCTTTTAAGGTAAAAAGGAACCCTGATAAGATCGCTCTGTTGTTCATCTGTCTGTCTGACTAACAAGAGCCTTCATCTCAGGACAGCTTGGAGTTATCGAGATGAAATATGCTTAGATCTTACAGATCTCATCTTACAGATCCCTACCCAACCGATGTCGCTGTAAAAGCCAATAGCACTAAGAGCATTAACCGTCAGAGAACCAAGGCCCTAATGTCGTTCGGAGCTACTACGGAGATGGCCGAGAGAATGCTTTAATTCTGCGCCTGGCAAAGTAAATTGAGAAGTGATTGCACGTATTTTGGAGTTATCCAATAATTATAATGTATTTCCACGAGACATAGTTAGTTACATCTTTCGTTTAAGTATATTTGGGTAAGAGAATAGTAGGTAGTCTGTTGTTTATAATTTCTTTCGTTTAAGTTTTTTGTTGTTTGTGTTATTTATTTGTGTTTAAAAATAAACAAAATATAAAAATAAACAATTGGAAAATTCTTATTGGAACTACAAAAATGTGGGTTGCATTAGGGTTTAATTAATTTTCACATTATCTTAAGTGCTTTGCAAACATACATTATATGAATAATTTAGTAGTTAAAGCGGGCGAAGCCGCGAGGGGGTCGCTAGTAATTATATAAATTGGAAACTATGAAAATGAATACTACTCTTTAAACTTCAAATATTTTTAAAATGCCAACAAATACCTGTATGCTTGTTAAAAATAGATTATTTTTTATACTATGCTTTATTTTAGAATGAGACGTCCTATGGCACATTTATTAATATAAATATTAGATGAAATATATAATTTTGTCGCTTTTTTGTAGCTTTCGGCTACTGATCGGAATAAGACATTATTACAATACTCGTAGAAACTTTTAAATTCTTAATCGTAATAAAAAGTTTTCAAATTAATATACCTAAATATAACTATACTCGTATAGCTAAGCAATTTTTAGTAGGCGTTGCGATCAGCGCATTTTTTAGGAATTTTAATTTACTATTCAGGCCAGTCGTAGCCACAGGGACACAAGCATGCGAGTGTAAACGCGAAACATTAAGAGTTTGATTCCCACTCGAGGAACTGAAATAATTAAATTAATATTTTAAATTTTCGTTCTGCTAAAAATTGCATTGTTAATTTCATTTGGTTACCTACTCTTTTCTTAACAACTTAATTATTACACGTCAAATATCCAATTTCATGACATTTTATATTTTACTATTCTAACCTATTCTATATAGACTACTAGACTATTGTCTAGTAGTAGAAAGTACCGGTAAAATAGAAAGGTGACGACACTATTGGATAAAAGACAAAATATTTTACAAAATATTTATTATGTAACTGATTACAAACGATTAGTGGCTAAGTAAAGTATTTATAAACTAATTTTGTATATTAATTATTTTACAACAATACCGTTGTTTTTTTTTATTATTGTAGTATCGGTGTTTAAAAATAATATTATTGACAATATTTCTAGATAAAAGACTTTTAATTTTTATTTCACTGAACATTTATAATTTTCTTGTAACCCATTAATATAAAAAAACAATAAAACGCAAAAAGGACCGGTCCTAGACAAAACCACCTGTCAATGACACTTGACAAGCGTTGAAACGCCGTTGAAATACGAACCATAGCTAAACTAAAACAATTTAAAATGTTATTACGGTTAAAAATTTTAACCACGATTTCACTCAAAATGATAGCCATTTTCGACATGTAAATATTTGAATTTGGTTTTCTATTTTATATTACGTTAGACGATTTCTATTTTATATTACGTTACGTTTTATAGACTTAAAAAATAATAAAAAAATAAAATCACCCAAAAAGCACTGGCAGTTAAGAAAACAAAAAGAGGAAAGAATAAGAAAGCGTTTCCCGCTGATTTACAAAGCCCATTCGTCTGTAACATTGCGTTTCGCTTACGTAAAATTAAATAGAAATTTAGTTACTTATTTTCATTTAGTTAATTATTTATAACTTTATTTCAACATGATGGTGTATTCTAGCGGTGCTCTGGGCGGGCTGGAGGTGGTTGATGGTGGGTTGGTGGGCGGCGAGCTGGCGGCGCATGTGTTAAGCGCCCAGGCTGCCGCCCACGCTGCTGCTACCGCCCATCAGCAGCAGCAGCAAATAGCTGTGCAGCAAATAAGTGAGTATATTTAAATTATTATTTGTATATAAAATGATCAAAAATTGATACAAAAATGTGCCAAAGGCTAAATATAGAATTTTTCACCAGTTAATCTAGTCATGGGGTACAAAGTGTGTAGGAATACAATATAATATAATCAATATCTTATAAATACTATAAGATAGATGACCATTTGGTTTATTTTATTGTACAAAATGCGTTCTTAAAACTAGTTCTTTTTCTTTTGTTTATTTCAACTATTGTTATGTAAATCCATGCAAAATTTATAGGTATAAAGTTGAATATTTGTAGTATTTTTATTTTCAAAAAGATAAATTACTTAATAAATGATATAATTTACTATTTTATTTCTATACAATTTACAAATATTTCATTTATATTACTGATACTTAAAATTTTAATTGTTAGGTATAAGGACATGAAATCACAATTACAGTCTAGACTAATAGTAATTTATCACTGTTTATTAATAAAATTTGTACCATAGCCTCATAGATATTACATTAAATATAATTACAGTACCTTATTAAATCAATTATGAATCTACATAAATGTAACAATCTAAATGTGTAAAAATTGAAAAATGTATAGCATATTTTCTTTCTTGCAGAGCAGAGTAGATAGGGGGAACCTAGTGTTAAGATAATCAGTTTGCAAATTTTTGCTATAGTTGAACTCAATGATGTGCATTTTCTGTCAGGCAGCGAAATGAAACTAATTTAAATATAGGTACTCATTTGGAATACTTTTTTTTTTATAAAGCATCCAAGTGACCTAAATTTAAAACAAAGTTTCAGACTGACTAAAGTTTGGCCAAAACAAACTGAAACAGAAATAAACTTCTTGATATAAAAATCTATGTACATATCTAGTTAAAAATTTACTGCTTTAAAGTTTTATATGGGTACTTAGATAGTTAAGATTAATGGAATTTCAATACAGTTTAAAATCTGGAAATGACTGACAGTTCTTTGTTTGATAATCATTTATGGAAATGAACTATTTTCATTTCTTCAAATGTGGTGAGAAAACAAAGCACAGCATTGAGTTCTGCCACTCAACACACATTGTTTAGATGGTGATGTGTCAGTGTCTTAACACTAAGTTCCCTGCTTAGCCTGCTGTTTGTGGGACAAGACTGAAGCTATCCTCCATAACTCAAATCAGGCAACATTTCTTCAGAAACCTCACCATCATCGGGTCGTTCAACTCCAGTGGCCTCGACTGCTGGTACCACATCGCCTTCCCCAAGCAAACTCTTCGTAGGTGGCCTTAGCTGGCAAACCAGCTCTGAAAAACTGAGGGAATATTTTGCAATGTTTGGCCCGGTCACAGATGTACTGATAATGAAGGATCCCGTCACTCAGGTAGGTGTAGGTTTGATTTTGTAGGTACTAGTGGTGGTTTTGAGAATGAATATTATTATATTTTTAATTTTACAGTCAGTCAATCTGACTGTAAAATAAAAAAAAGCTTAAATGGTTTTGGAAAGAGCTTGGTTACAGAAACTTTTTGTTTTTTTATCAAAATATTAAAATGAAATTAATTTTATAATTGCTGAAATAATCTTATTTTTAAATATTATATATATTTATAAAGACTATTCAGTATATCTTCAAACAAAGGATGTATAATAAAATTTGTTCTCAACGAATACTTTATAAATAGATATTTTAATTTGTAATATAAATTGTTAATAAGTTAATCTTTTAAATTATTTATAAATAAGAACTTTATTGTGTACAGCTTAAACATGTGAAATTTGTGTGAAATTATTGCAAAAAAAGGAAACAATTAAAAACAAAATAGACAAGAGAATGGACTATATAGTTTATCTCTGTATTATAAAAAGTGTAGTTAGCTTCTAAATATCTATTTGTTAAATGAAAAAAAAACTGTTGTAAACTTGAATGGAATTCGTGCAGCCGAATTAACTTTTAAAATGGCCCATACCAGATTAAAAATTTCAATTGCTTAAAAAAAAAATTACACAACCCCCAGAAAACATTTTTGAGTTATTTTCACCCTTCCCGTCTTATGTTTTTCATCTCCTCTCTTTTCTAAAAAGATGAATTCTTAACGTAAGTTAAGGGTCGGGACCTTGATTTGTTTATTTTGATTTGGTTTTTTTTAGTGAATTGAACACAAATATTTTTGATGAGGACGGCTCTGGGGAAATAACTAAGGGTCGAATATTATTGGTTTGCTTTGTAACTTCTCAACTCCACGTATCTTGTGTATTTTTTTTTGTAACTTCAGGCTGTACCCCGCACAAAGCAGGCAGAGGGAACTTGGGAACCCAGTATTAAGACACTCCGTTCGCATTAAGAGCGCTCCCCCCAGCGCCGTTTAACCGGCTTTGCTCTTCGTCTTACGTCTTATTAATTGACTAGCGGACGCGCGCAGCTTCGCTTGCTTATCTAAATAAGCAATAGCATCTAGATAAGCACCCCTAAGGGTGAATTCTAATAAACCACGAAACATGTGTTCAATGAAATATTTAAGTCTAAATTTCAAATTGTACAAAAATAGGTGGCGATTTAAACATTTTTCCATACAAACTTTCAACCCCTTATTTGCACGCTTAGGGGGTGAATTCTAAAAAACCATGAAACATTTGTTCAATTAGATACTTTTAAGAGTCTGAATTTCAAATTTTATAAAAATTGGTGCCGATTTTAAAAAAAAACTATACAATCTTTCAACCCCTTATTTTTATACCTTTAGAGGAAGAATTCTAGAAAACGATGAAACACGTGTTCAATTAAATACTGTCTGTAATTCAATTAAATCTAAATTTCAAATTTTATTATAATCGGTGCCGATTTTTTTCTTCTCCATACAAACTTTCAACGCCTATTTAACCCCCTTAGTGTTAAAGTTTTTCAAAATCCCTTCTTAGTGGATGTCCAGATTACGAAAGTAAACATCTGTCCAAATTTCACGTTTCTACCATCAGCGGTTACGACTGTGCGTGCGTCTTACCTCAGTCAGTGAGGACAAGTCCTTTTATATATATAGATAAACGCAGGTTGCATGCACGAAAAGTGTCACGTGACACTCGACGACCCTCTGACCGTCGCACGTTTGTATGTATAGACCGACCGACCATACAGACAGACAAGTAATTCAAAAAACATATTTTTGCTTTCTATTATTCTTTTGAAGTGCCTCTATCCATTTCAGACACAAACACTAAATATACAGATAAAATTTTTGTACTGTGTTATGGCAACATGAAAAATGTTGTCTAGTCCATTCTCTATTAAGAAAGTTATAATTTTAAGCTGTTAAATTCCTTTTTGCAATCATTTCACAAATATAATTAAAATGATAATATTCGCCATTACTCAAATATAATTTTAAATTGTTATTAATTTATTTCGTATTCAAAAATAACTAAAGTGAGAGAAACCAAAAACAATAATATCATGTTTTTTTTTTTCAATACATATAACTTCTACAGCTAGAATAACGAAGCGGACTAAAGATGGTCAGTGTTTCAGCCTTACGGCGGTTAGGTTAGATATATTTAAATAGGACGGATTGGATTTATGTACCATAAACAAAATTTTGTTTTCTTTTTTCATTATTTTTGTGTGTTGTTATCTGTATCGATTTTTATTCTCAATTTGGGTTTTTTTTTTGTAGTAGATTTGATTTTATATTTTAGATTTTATTTATTCCTATTTTCATTTTGATTATACTTAGTTTAGTAAAGAATAATTATAATTTTGTCTATGGTACAGTAGACGAGTAAATAGTTGGGCTATGGTTGAAATGAAGTATTTAGGTACACTAAGAATATTTAATGTGAAACGCATGCTAGTCTCACTAACATACTAGAAGTTAGGCATAGACTTAACTTTCCGATTCTTGTCTGTCTCTTTACGGTTTGAAATCTATGGTAGATTCCCGTTTTGTAGGTTGGTCGGTTGGTGTTGCCATGTAAAATAATAATAGTATTTAGTTATAATTGGAAAAATTGCCATAAAAACAGTTATTTTTTATATACATTCTTATTTTTTCTGTTTTGTTGTATTTGTTTTAAATATATTTCTGTTTTTGTAGGCTTTTCATTATGTTTTTTCTATATTTTAAGTTCCATAAAAGTGCATGCAGCAACACTGACTCCAATATTTATAATAATAAAAAAGTACATTTCACTCATTAGAAATATAGCTAAAATTGCCGGTTGTTTAATTTAAACATGATTTAGTAAGAAAAGTAATTTTAGTATAGCAACATTGGGGTTGATACAATATACTACTGAAATAGTAACAGGGTGACTGCTCGGTAGGATTATTAGAAAATTGTGCTAGCATAGTTCTTGAATATATTTTATATTTCATAAATTTTTGGGTTGTGACATACAACAAAAATACCATAATGTATGGTAGAATTTGTTTGTGGTTTTTTAACAAAATATGTAAATCCTCGATAGTTTGAGAATAACATGTTTCATATTATATTTATTCGCCCACTAGTGATAATAGAAACTAAAATAAGCATGAACGTAATGTTTATATCCTGTAAAATTACCCTGAATTTTGATGAGATTTTAACATGTAACGTAGGTTTTGTTGGTAATTGTAAAGAAATTAGTACCTTTTAACAGTATATTTTGATTTACCCTATAATGTTTATGTCATACAGAAATCTCACTTTCAAAAAAATGTTAATTAGCAAGCATATTTGTTTTTATTTGTATACTAATATTTTTTGTACGACATATTCATTTTGACAGTGCGTAATTTTAAAATACTGAGATTTCGCCGCGCGCAGCGCTCGCGCGGCTTCGGTTTCATCACATTTCAGGAAGCCTCATCCGTGGACAAGGTGCTGGCCGTTCCTGTTCATACTCTAGACGGCAAGCGCATCGATCCAAAACACGCGACGCCCAAATCGGCGCCCAAACCGGCCAAAACCAAGAAGATATTTGTCGGTGGAGTGGGACAGGACACTTCTGCAGATGAGGTTCGCGCCTACTTCGCACAGTTCGGCCTCGTCGAGGATGCTGTGATGCTCATGGATCAGCAGACCAAGCGCCATCGTGGTTTCGGCTTCGTGACCTTCCATTCCGAGGAATCTGTGGAGCGCGTCTGCGATATCCACTTCCACACAATCAAGAATAAGAAGGTGGAGTGTAAGCGCGCTCAGCCAAAAGAAGCGGTAGCCGCCGCGCCGCTTACGCTCGGAAAGCGACTGGTATTGCGGCCGGGCCGTGGGTTAGTGTACGCGGGAGGAGTTGGTGTAGGTGGCGTGGGTGTGGGGGGAGTCGGTGGGGTGGGCGTGGGCGGTTACCGGTACGCGCCGTACGCACTGCCGGTGGGTGGCGTGGGCGTGGGTGGCGTGGGAGGCGTGGGCGTGGGTGGCGTGGTAGCGCCGCCGGCACCCGCGCCCGCGCCGCTGCCACAGTTTGGAGCGGCGTACTCGTTGGCGGGCGTGGATATGTCGTCGTTCCAGGGCGTGGACTGGAGCGCGATGTACGGTGTGCCCATGTACATATAGAGGCGCATTGGCACACGGTAGCAGCGAGTGCGGTTTCGTTTTCGTTTCCCGAACAGTTCCTAATTTATTTCGGATTTAGCGACGTCTTGCCGCGTATCTATCAGTATTCGATTGTTTAAGGAGGACGGCTCGTCGTAGGTTAAGAGTTCGAGCGGTGTAGGCCCGGTGCGGGACCCGATGCAAAGATACGCATTTTTTAAAAAAGTTATTTTAAGGCGAAGATCTCAGATAATTAATTTAGTTGAACTTTGAAAAATATTTTTTTCTTTCTTGGATTTTTGTAATAGCATACGTAGTATATATATTGAATAGGTAGTGCACGATCGTTGGCAATACGATGAATAATAACTACATATATTTACATATATATTATATAATATATACATTTATGAGGAGTGTATACTGAATCTCATCGCTGTATTGTATTTTTTATTGTGTTCGATTGCGTACTCGGGCCGTGTGACGTGCGTCACTTGCGTAAAATCGTATCAGTATTAAATTTTCGTGCCATTTATGAGAGTTGTGCCAAAAAGCGTTCTTTTTAACGTCTGCCGTTAGAAAAGAAAAAAAATCTTGTCTCTATCTATCAGCAGGTTCTGAGAAAAAGAATATTCTCGACATTCAATTTCTTCTAGATTCGTATTTTTTTTAATATTTTGCAAACGTCGCGCTCATGTCGGGACGACGTCACACTCACGTCACTGCGACGTCATGGTGACGTCACGCGCACGTCACGCGGCGCCGACGGCAGCTCACTCATACATATCTAACGAGTAAAGCAATCATTACATGGCATTGTATGACTTAGTAGTTTTAAACATACAGTGACTTTTGATATTTGCTGGTTGATATATGAAATAAATGATTATTTCTCCTTTCACACTCTCGTATTGTGACGGTATTTCGATAAAATTTTGACGTTAACCGTTATATTAAAAATCGTTCGGAATTTGAATGTTCGCAAAGTCTTATTATCTGTATTCCTTAAAGGTATTTCTTTAATAGAATATAAATGTTTCAAAATAATAAATAAATAAAAAGACAGTCAATTATACAGTTATTTAAATTTTATTCATCATTTTCGTACGTAGGAGGATTTGTACCTTTACCATAGGGTACTGCACAAGGTCTATAGCCATTTGTGCTATACTATTAAACAATATTATTTTGCAATTAAGAAGATAAGACGATACTTTATAAGTGTAGGTACAAATCCTTCTACGTGCAAAAAAAAAAACAATATGTCTGAAACTAAGTGAAAAAACATTTTTTAAACAAAGCTTTATTGAGAGGCTACAGAAGCAAATATCAAAAACACTGCAAAACTGCCATTCACGTTTCTATTGAGATACGTCTCTATAGATGTCGATCAATCAAAAATATTATGTTTAACGTTAAATAAAATAAAAAGTCAATTCCAATTTAAAAAATAATAAAACAAAATTAGAAAATGACTGTTTTAATAAGCATATAATATAACAACAGATAAAATAAGTGGTTTAATTAAACAAATGTTGAACGTAAAACATATATTTTTGAGTAAATGGCGTTTTGAATATACATAATTATATTAGTTAATATTATTAGTTTAGCAGTTATAAGGGAATGCGAACTAACACCCCGAGTGTACCGTGACAATACTTAGCCTAAGTATTAAAACGCTGTAGAAGCCACTTGTCTTTGCCTGGATTTTATAAATTTTAATATTATATATTATGGTCATTATTGACCCAGGTTGGGCGCCATTTTGTTTGTAATATAATATTTATATTAGGGCCATTGGTTGAGTATTTTTGATTTAGTTTTCGGTCTTTTTGCGGTGTAGAGAAAAGTAATAGTGTTAAGACACTACAAATTTATTTTTTTAGATAATTTCAATATATATTGTTTTATGGTGCAGAACTTAATTAGGTTCTGTTAAATAGCTTGAGGAAACGACAGAAAAAAATTGAGAATTACTCTATAAAAATAATTCACTGATAAGAATTGAATTCACGACCATCACGTGTAAATCTCATTCACTTCGTCACGATGGCGTCATTTGCTTATTATTTGTGGCTGAATAATAGCACGTCGGGTGCCATTTTTAAAGATCCAAGGTTTTTTTATCTAGATATTCTCTTTGTGTTGAGAGTACAGGAAGAGTGGCCCAGTTTTGCTGTAACCTTGGTTTGCTTTTATCCTAATGCCAGTACTTAGCCTCAAAATGTTGGTTATTTATTCAATAAATGTATTCCCGCCATTATTATTACCTATAAATTAAATGATTTTTTTTCAATCTGTGTTATTAAATATATTTTAAAAATTGAGCCGTTTTTTGAGTTTTTTTTTTAAATTATATATAATTTTAGTTGTTTTTTTTGTGACAAAACCAGTGAATCTCAAAATTTTTCGAAATTGTACTTATGTAGGTTAGGTCTTAAAAGCAATACTCGAATCTTTATACTCTGTGATTAATTAAAAGTATTATAATTATTAATATTTAAAAAAAGACGATTGATGGTTGTGTTCGTGCAATTTCTAGTTTTTAAGTCTTTCGGACTTGGTCCTTTATGCACTTACTGAGTACTTAAACAGTTTTCTATAGTGTTTAAAAAAATATCAAGCAATAATTCTTAGATATCTTGCCGTAAGCCAGGCAAGGACAAGGGGCGAGTAGAGCTATGCATGAGGTAGTTTGTCGGCCATATTCCCCCGCAGGTCGACAGATTATGTAATTTTGGCTTTTGGTATCATATTTGTTTTTTTAATATTTCAATACAGTAGGAAATCGATTATCTGGCCTTAAGTTAAACGAATTACCAACCGCGACCAATTATATTAAACCTATCTATGTAATCTGAGAAAATATAGACATATGTGCGTTAATAAGTATATACACCGTATGTTGGAACATTTATCTCTTATTAAACGTATTTGTTATTTTTTAAAAAACACATTGTATGTTTATACAAAACCCGCTTTTGTGTATGACATCTGGTGTATTGACATCCGATAAGCCGAATTTTTGAGCCGAATGCCTAACGACAACAATTATTCCAGTTAATCGAGCTTCTACTGTATTTTGATTTTGGTTTAAGATTTTTTTTATTTTGATTTTGACACATGTTTAACTCCTATAAGCCAAAGTTACTACGCTATTTCACATGTATACACTTATCCCTTATTGTAGCAGTATTCTTTATATTGTAAGTAGGTTAGAACCTTCTGAGATTTGCGTTCGCCGCGTTTTCCAAATAACTTTCAAGTGACTGATTTTTTTTCTTTTAATTTTGACGGTTTTTTTATTTTGGAACCGAACGAAAATGCGGCGTTCGCGTCGCCCATAACACCTTTTGTATAGTATATTTTTCCTGAATTACTCAGTATTAGACGGTTGATATATAATATTGTCATGTAACCCTGGCCGCTTTGTGTCTTGCTCAAGCGAGGCCCTTAAATATGTACTTAATTTTTTTTTATTATTCATATGTATATTCGTAGTGCCGCCATTTGTGGCACTTCACTAACAATATTTATATTTTTTTTCTTTAAACACTTGTATTAGTTTGGTATGTGCCGGCTGAGGCCATTCTCAGTCGGTGTTTAATTGTAGTTTTTGTATTTAGCTGTAGTAGTTACTTTGCCCGTATCTGTATCTAATAAAGCACTTAGATACCCGATGTGTCATTACATGATATTAGAACAATGTGTGTTTTATTTCCACCGTGGGTAGTTTGTTTGGGTTTTTGTTTCACGGAAACCTTTTAGCTTATGCACGAACCTTTTTTTTATTTAGACTCATATCGGGCGCCATTTTGACGGAGTGGGTTAACCAGAACAACGGTAAGTCGGCTTGAAAGACGGCATGTCGAAGTAGTATTCTGGAACTAACAAATCTCTAAATTTTCTAAATCTTGGCATGATTTAATCATACGTAAACATTTATCTTCCAAATTCACTGTCAATTTCAACAGGCGTTTGCCACACGTTGGTTGTGAAACGTGCTATTACGATATTTCTCTTGAACCCAAATAGCTGTATTGGCTTTGAGAGAATTATCAGGACCTAGACACGTAGTGTAGACCTTTTAGACGCTTCGCTTAAGGCCTACAGTCTTCCCGGTTTTGTATCTGATTTGCCAAAAATAGGCCAAATTTGCATATTTTGCTCAATTGATTCTCAATTTTTAAATTGATCGTGGGTCGCAGCCATAGATTAAGAAAAGTTATGCCTAATATGTTTACGGCCATCTTGTGTGCAAGGCAACATGGCCACCGGTTGCGACTGAATGCTGGCAAGGGTCAAGCGTGCATTGCGCCAGAGTAGTTTAAGGATAAGACAATAATATGGGAGACGTTGCCAACTAAGACGCTATATTCTACTTTATTGCCATAGAAAAAAATACATTCCTCTCTAGTCATTTTAATAAGTTAAGATTCGATGTTGTTTTGGAGGAAATTTCTACTACAAGTCTAAACTTGCTCAACTTTTTCTTGCCTAGTTGTAGTCTGTTCTCTAACGACGAAAGCTTGCGCAGTAGTGATGTGCCATACACCTTACATGCCAGCACAGCGACGGTAACGATAGTGATGTTCATACATTGCTTCGCAATTCCAGGCTCACTGGACCAATGTAAACAGAAACAAAAATTATATTCATAATTACTATAAGGTTATAATATATACATGGATTATTATACAACTTTTGGATTGGTATAATATAAAGTATGTTATGAAAAAAAAAATTACGTTGTGTGTTTTAAATGTACGGCAGATGCTAGAGTAGTGATGTAGTGTAGTGATTTTGAAAATTTACATATATAATATTTAACATAAGTAACTAACCGAAAGCAATAACGTTTATTATATAAATACAGCACGTGCGCGCTGCAGCTATCGACACTGAGTAAAGTACATCACTAAATAATGGAGTGCACATATTTTGTATGCGATCGAACATGGCGGACACGGCAGCGCGCGCATTTAGATTATTATTATACACACAGCATACGAAATTACAATATTTTTGTATCATAGGATCGGTGTATTCTGTAGCG
Organism: Heliconius nattereri; assembly: GCA_013403645.1. Classification (NCBI taxonomy): domain Eukaryota; kingdom Metazoa; phylum Arthropoda; class Insecta; order Lepidoptera; family Nymphalidae; genus Heliconius; species Heliconius nattereri. Next base: position 13,577,646 of record JAAIXI010000236.1, read on the forward strand.
AGTTGGTATTTGTATTTTAAAGTTAATCATCGTGATAAATATTCGAACACCTGTTGATAAGTGATGTAGAGGGAACGCCGCTTGGGGCGTGCGGCTGTGGTTTTGTGGTGCCTGCAATGCGCGAAACTAACATGGCGGCACACACGTATATAATGCTATTGTGTTTTACGTCACGTTAAGTGGCAATTGAAAAGTTTTACGATTATGCTACAGTATTGAACCTAAGTTTGTTTGTCGTCATTAAGAGTTCGTCGATAATATAAGGGTTCGAGTGGCTTATAAATGGTATATTTTGGTTTTGGTCGCCTTGAGTAGCTATCGTGAAACTTCGATTTTTTTACCCTAATAGAGGCTGTATTGACATTCCTTTATGTATATTATTTATTTGGTTGATTGCATTTTACGGTAGTATCTACTTAAACATAGTTTACCATAGACAACGTAGATATGGGCTGTTTTTCTCCACAGACTGCTAATAGGCGAACATTGTGCAATATGTAATGGATTTTTATTGTATAATCTGTTAAGGATGCCCGTAGTGGGGAGGAGTGGGGTCTGTAGAGTAGTTTCGTTTTTATATACATCAGAAATTGTTCCTGGGCATAGACATGTTATTTTAATAATTCCTTCCCAGGAGTTTTGGATTTATATATTTTAATAAATGATTATTTTTTACTTTCAAAATAATTATTAATGGATGTCTATGCCATTGGAATGGATTCTAACTTTGCTTCATTTGCAGAGTAATTAAGATTACTGAATGTTATGTAAGTTATCAGATAATCCATATATGTAGATAATGTCACTGCGTCTTTTAGACGTCTAGAAGAGCGGGCCCTAGGGGCATAGCTAGTGTAGCGTAACGCGCAGGCCGCGCGCCTCTTTTCAACGCCTTTATCTATGGTTCATCTTCACTTAGTCGAAAATTAGAAATAAATGGTAAAAAACACAGCTGATCTTTCATTTATCGCTTTTTCGTACCCTACATTTTTTATTAAAACTCGATGTAGATAGAAGCTTCAGGTCCCATTTTGGGCGCCAGTTTTTTTCTTTTTATTTTACTAGTTAGTTCAAACCCCTGTTTTCGGTAGACATTAGTTTATAAATGTTTGGACTCAACCCTTGGATAGATGCATGAGAGAAGTAAAGGACCGTAAAGTATTGAGAATAGCGGTGAAGTGTGCATGGCCGGCGCGGCTTCATCAAGACACGCGGCGACAAGAGCGAAGAAACCTCATTCTATATAACGAGACAATACTGAACTTGCTTGAGCTACTCGGAGATCCCCCGGGGGATTCTGAAGGTAATGCATCAGTATTGTCTTTTATCCACTGCTGTATGCTTAGTTTTTTATTTTAGTACCCTCTATAGTAAAGTGCATCCCAGTATATAGACGTAGTTCCATAGACAATTGGGTGCTGGGTCTATACATGTAGTTGAATGAATTTTCTTAAAAAATATATTATGTGATGATATTTAAAAGTTGGAGATGCTTGTAAAGTTTTCAAATCTCGTAGACAACCTAGTGTAGATTAGATGGGAGAAGCATATCATCTGACTAAAGACACAATCGCATTGTGCCTTAAAATTTAGGTTTTTTTTTTCATTTAAAAAAAAAGACGCTAGAAACGTTAGAAGTAGAAAACGGACCAATAGTTTGGAAAAGTGACAATATTTTTTGTAATTTATTTAACCCGTTGATCTATATGTGATTACCGAACGAATTAGTTCACATCGGTAGTGTATTCTAGTGATATAAATATAATAATATGGAATTTTCTAGAAAAAAACCCCTTCTGTAGTACAAAGTATATGTAAGTTTAAAATGACATGTCTTCCCGACAAATGATAGACTGATTAGTGGTCTGTAATGATTAAATCCCGCTGGGATGCACTAGTTTTCGTTTGTGTAAGGGCACTTGTTTGGATCGCCATTTTGTCTATTGAACATAGACAATTTCTGATAACAAATTTCTTTGTCTTTTGTATATTTCAACAAACCCAGGTCTGAAAAAGTGCTTTTTCAAGGAATTAATAGTTTTGAATGTAGAGTAAAATGTGTTCAGTAGAATTATATCATGTTGAACGGTGAAGCAGTGCCTCGTGTGACAATATCACATTAATATTTTTCAAACTTTATCCCCAAAATGTATTTTCAGTACATTGTATATTTATTTGAAGATTTAATACTGTGTGTAATTAAACGCTTATCAAATAGTCTAGTCAATGAATAAATTGTTAATTATCTTGTTTTTTCTAGTTTAGTTTAACCATTATTTTTTGTATATTTTTTAATTTGCGCGATTACTTTTATTTATCTATGACAAATATTATTTGGACTCGCGTAAATATGGTTTAAGATCTTTTTTAGTTAGTTTTGTAAATATATAGAATAAGATTGTTATTTAAATGATTGTGTGTATTTTAATGTAATTTCTTCGTAGGGTTTTAGACATAATCTTTCTCTCATTTCGTCGTGAAATTTTTGAAATAGTTATTTCTATTAGTAGATATTTCGACGAAAAACATAAACGTTTGTGCGCGAACACGTTTTATTATGACATATCGTTATCTTAAAATAATTATTACAATATCCTAATGTTCGATTATATAATCTGTATTTACTTAACCTGTGGACTTAATGTTATCTATTTGAAATAGCGGTTTTCAGTTCGACGTTCGCTAACAAACGCCATGTTAAAAATTGATACAAAAGTGCTCTACGAATTTGTATAACATAAGCTCATAATCGAAATTAACGTATTTACATTTTTAGACGTAGTTTGGATTTGTAATTCATACTTGGAATGTATAGATTTTTTACGACAATCGATATATGGCAACACAGTTTTATTACATACGAAACAAACGCAGTGTATAGTAAATTTTCTTCAATGAGGTTTTTAATATAAAATGTTCTGTATACTGCGCTATTTTCAGTCTTAATTAGTTTGTTAATGTTATTGACATATAAAATTAATTTACTGTGTTGCTGTTGCATGTGATTCGACCATTTCTAGTACAGGGACGTTGGCCTAATTCTTATTACACTACGTGTCTAGGTCATACAAAAAACACAAACATACATTTAATAGTACACAAACTCATTGACAATAATTATCACTTACAGATGTCAAATTCGGTTTCTTAAATTAAACGACTTGATAGGTTTAAGTCGTGATTCATGCGCGAAATAATCGATAAAAAATCAATTTTTCCCACAACACATCTATTGTTATTACGAATTTTAATGAAAATGGTCCTTTCACATAGCATAGCGTAGTTTTTTATCATGAAGAATATTGTATGTATTGAGAGTTAGCTTTGATTATTTATCTACAGCGGAAGCGACGAACTAAACGGTTTAAATAAATGGTTTCGATTTCACAGGTGTTCTTTATTTCCTTTTTTTTTGTTTTCACCTGTTACAGAATGTTCTAGAAGATAAATGGCATAATATATGGATAATCTTAAATTATTAAACGAAACATATATTTTACCACTGTAAATAACAGTCGTGAGTTCGAATATCACTGAGAGAATTATTATTTAATAACACTTTTCAAGTAAATAGCAGAGTAGACAGGTACGGTAATTTTTTCAATTTCTGCCAAACTTTCCGAGACATTGTATCTTTAAATAGCAAAATTCAACTCCGCGCGTTGAAATGAAAATAATTGTTAATTAATTACGGGTCAAGGCGGCGTTGAGGTCCAGCACTCAACACACAATCTCTCAAAAATTGGGCGGCTTGTAAGTAAGCTTCTCTGCTCTCCTTTTCACGCTTTTTTTGCCGTACATAACAGAGTAGGTACTCGGAAAAAAAAAGCATGATATTTTTTAATCGCTGAGTCGCCGATAAAAATGGCGCGACTACATTAAATATATTTACAAAATAATCATGGGGGGGGGGGGTTTGTGTAGGAACAGTAATTGAGCCCAAATCCTCAAAATAAAAAACGTCTGTTTGTACACGCTAATCTCCGTAACTACTGGATGGATTTGAATGAAACTTTTTTGGTTGTACCTATAGCTTTGTAAATTTCGTTTTACCCTTTCGGCTCGGAGCATTGACAAATGTTCATATAATATATGAAATAATATCACGTACCTGGCTTTAAAGTACGTGACGCTGAGAGTTTTTAGGCATGATGTAAAAATATTTATGAAAGTAGAGCAATTTCCCTAGGCCCCAGCTCAACGTTTCAAGGAAGTCTACAGTCTACACTACTCGTGTGTTTCGATTCGTGGACTACTCCAGACTGACGGCGGTGCGATAGCTGCACAGATTTGTTTTTAAGAATTTTCTTATGTTTGATTATTTTCTTCCCGAGTTTACAATGCGCAAAAGTTCAAAGAGCCTCACATCAGGATGACCACAACTCGTTGATCTTACTGTATATCGAGCAAGGCTACATAGCCTTTTATGTTCCCACCTTTTCCTTTTGATGTTCCCACCCACGAGGTTTCTATTTCTAATTGACTATGATTTCGACGCCGCAAAGAGACGCTGGTTTTTTCTAGCTTTATCCCGCACATAGCAGGGTAGGCAGAGGGAGCCTGGGAACTCGTTAAAAAACTCCGTTCTCATTAAAGCATTAAATTCTGAAGACATTGCGTGTAGAATAGCGGAACTAGACGCTGTAAAAGCTAGTAGGTACTTAAAGAATTATTGTAAATGTACCTAAACTTTAAAAGATATGAGTGAATCATTTCGTCTTCTCGTAACTAGACAAAACAACCGCGTTGAGTTCCGCCACTCAACACTTAACACACAATGCCACGAGCTTGGGCTGTGCGTGGGGAACGGAGTGTAGTAACACTATTTTCCCTCTGCCTACCCTGCTATATTACTTAATAAAGACCGTCATGTCATTGTCAGAAGTTCGCTCCATATAAAAATATCAAAAGGAAAACATTATACCTACCTACCTAATTACTTATTTATCTTTAAACTAGCGACCATCTTGCGGCTTCGCCCGCTTTTACTACTGGATTATTCATATAATGTATGTTTGCAAAGCACTTAAGATAATGTAAAAATTAATTAAACCTTAATGCAACCCGCATTTTCGTAGTTTCAATAAGGATTTTCCAATTGTTTTACACAGCAAGGATTTTTTAGTACCGTAATTTTAAATCTGTGCTACTAATCTTTTCAAGTACTTATTAAATATATATTTAAATTACTATTTTCAGATAGTTAAATGACTATTTTTAAACGGAAGAAATTGTAAACAAAAGCCTACCTACTAATAACTACTACAAAAAATATGTAACCAAATATATCGCGCTGAAATAATACATTTAACTTCAATTATCCAACACGTGCAAACGCATGTAAATCTTCGTTGCTATAGAGGCAGGCGGGTTTTTTTTCGAGCTTGTGGTTAATGCTGAAGAGGGTATTCTGTCCCTGATGAAAAGCAAGCACTACGTGGCTGCCTGTTGGGAAAATTAAATAGAATGCATCGGCCGGGATCGAACCCGGGCCTCCCGCGTGGCAGGCGAGCATTCTACCACTGAACGGGCGGGCGCGGCGGACGCATGGCGAGTGGCGAGCTGTTTCGCAGCAAGGATTTTTTGATATTGTAACAACTTCTAAAGTAGTTATTAAAATGAAAAACAGTAAAAGACAGTTTAGATCTACATTAAATGGCCAGCGTAACTAATATACCTATTAAAACTTATACTAAGAGTAAGGGATAAGTAAAACTTGAGTCGATACAGCTGAAGTGTCAACGGCGTGATGTGTCAACAATTAAATGCGTTTTTCTCTAAAACTATTCGCAATTTCGAAATAGAAAATTTTATCTTTGTTTAACGTAAAAAATTAACAAAGTATTTTAAAGAATAAGGATTAATACCATTATGGAAAAATATCCCTCACAATAAAAAATTTATTGAAATTACAATTTTTATACAGAAATATGATCACTACACATTATTCTTAAAAGATACGAATATGCTGTTGCGGACTTTTTTGTAGATCTTATTAAGAGGTACAATACTCCAGTACATTATTTTCATGTAGTACTTACCATCAGAGCAGCGCATGCGCGAAAGTGTCTTAACGGGTAGGACTTTATACACATTTGTTGTATTTATGTTAATTTACATAAGATTTTTTTTTTGATTTAATTTACATGTACAAATAATAAACTATATATAAACCTTCCATGAGAAATACTCCACCTAATGGTGAAAACCGCATCAAAATCCGTTGGGTGGTTTAGAAGAAGAAGAGTTAGAAACGCCAGACAGACACGAAAAGCGACTTTGTTTTATAAGATATAGGAATAGGAATAGGATAGGATAGGATGTGTTGGTAGGTACCTATTAAGAATTTATTAAATAAAAGAAATTACTCTTAAATGTGTTTCATTTTTCCTTATCATATCATTATTAGTTTTTATACAGGCAGAGATAAACTTAAGTAAGGAAAGTGACGGTAACTTCGTGCTAGTACGACGTTTCGTGAGTTTTGCTTCTGGCACAAAAAATATATTGGTAAATATAAACTATATATTGGTATATAATCTTTATACTTTCAACTGTCTCAAAACTAAGTAACAATATTTTAATGATAAAATTGAGCGTTTAGCGACATTTTAAACGCAGAGTTGTCTATGAAGTCCAGTGTAACGTGTCTGCGATGCTTACCACCGTAAGACTAGCGTAAGAATTTCTTAAGGTTGTAGAAAGACAAAGGCAAGTTATTCGAATAAAACATTGAATATATGCATTTTTGTATTCTATAACAAAACATTTTATTGAAAATATAATAGATGGAAGCATAAAATTCTTTTAAAATTGTACTAAATCGATTCACGAAATAGCAGTCATATTATTTTTATCAAGTGTCCGCTACTTCGTGTTACTACCGAACTAGGGAGATCTTAGATACTTTTTAATAAATTAATATTGATGTTCTAATTCAGATAATTCAAATTTAAAGTTTAAAATCAGTTACAGTATTTATTAAAGTTTCTCGTGATCGAAATTCGGTATATATTTTGTTCACTTAAATTTCTTTATTACTATTTTAAAGGTAACCCGAATTGATAATTTTAAGCTAAATTCGTACAGGTACTGCCAATGCAACTTTGTTTTTTAATCAACCTTTATAATTTATTTTTGTGTATTTTTTCGAATCTACATGGTAGTTAATGATTACTTTATATAATGTAAAAAATACTGAATAAACAGAATAGCGGAAGTTACCAAAATCAGTAACACGAAACAAGATCCCCTACATTTCATTATTTTCTCTAACTTCGTGACAAATAAATCTAAGCAAAATCAACACATTGAGTTCTCTCTCTTCTCTCTTGATAATATTGTTTATCTTAGTCTTGTTATAAGTCTAAATAAAGAAAGATCTTGTTATTTTTTTGACAATATACTAAACACAAAATGCCGTACAAACTGGTTGCGAAAAAAAAAGCCATTAGCCAAATATAGAGTTCTTAAATGTATATTATAATATAATTCTAAATTGACATAGCTAGCTTCAAAAAATTAAATTAAAAAGGTTTATAAAAGTTTAAAAATGAAGTTTTTTTTAAAACTGAGCTTTTATAATTTGTAAATTATTAAAGTTGAGGCCAGTCGTGGCGCAGGGGTACAAAGTGTGACTGTAAAACTGACTGGTTGTGGGTTCGTTCCCCACTCCAGGAGATGTAAATAGAAAGAGTATAGAAAATGGAAAATATTTATTTAAATTTATATGTCAGGCAAAGCGCGGCGTTGAGTTCTGCCACTTAACATGCAATGCCTCCGGAATTCTGCAGAAAGTGGGGAACAGAGTGAACTTAAAAACACTAGGTTCTCTTTGCCTATCCTGCTGTGTGCGGGATACAGCGTGAAAATGATTTAATTTGATTTTTTTTATAAAAAAATTAATGTCGTTAAGTTGATGTAACCTATTTTTTTTTAATTTACAAATTCTTTACAATCAAAACCTATTAAGGTGTAATTTTTTTATTATAAAACCTTACTCGCGGGGTAATAACTTGTGACCCGATAGGGGCCACAAACTCACGAGGTTACAAACAGAGGTAAATTTTATCACGAAATAGGATTCAAACTAGAGGTCCACAAATAAATTAATATAAAAATTAAGCTTAAGTTAAATCGCATAATTCACACATTAAATTACTGCTAAAATTTGCAAATTCATATAACCTTTAATAATGTATTAACAATAGTTTAAAGTTATAAGAGCCTTAATCTGCCGAACCCCCGTACATTTACCTTAGGTATATATATAATAACCAATAAATGCTCACAGAAAGCGAAGAACCGAGAGTCTTATTAAACACTAGGTTCCCAGATTCCCTCTGCCATTCTGCTAAAGGAGGGACATAGCTTGAATATCATAAAATTTTCAATGTTAATAAATAACTATTAACAGAAAGTTTGTGGGTTTGATTACCACTCGGGAAAATGATTTATTTTCATTTCTCCGCTATGGCAAGATGCAGGATTATTTACCGCCTATTGAAATTGCAGCCGTGGCGCATGGGCACAAACGTTCGCCAATAAACGCTATCTTTGTTGGTTCGATTCCCACTCAGGGGAATGAAATACATACGTAATATTTTAATTTATTCACTCTGATAACAAGGCAAATTGCGGCACTGACTTCCGCCACTCAACATATACCTAACACCTCGAGAATTCAAGAAAGACAACAAAATAAAAATTATGAAATCCGTTCAACCATTTACGCGAGATATCTCGACAAAGGGAAAAGGGGATTAATTTCTAAGTATAATAAAATATATTAAACCAAAACAGACAAAAAAATCAACCCCTCAATTAGGTTTCAAGTAAAACAAAATATAATCATCTCCTGACAGTGACAGTTGCACAATTTTTCCCGCTCACAGCAAATGCCGCCAACCGTGAAATGTCACGTCACTACCAACATTACGTGAAAAAAATAATCGCTCAGTGACATAACTTGGCCTAAAGTTCTCAGTTTCCACCGCAAAAGGGTAATTTGCGGATAATGCTTAGGAACAGACTCTTTTTAAATAAAATAGGTTGACATTTCCACCAACAAATTGTATTGTATTCTGTAATTACTTCGCTCCGCTCCCTGGAACTGAGCGAGTTCATTTTAACTCTTCCTGCTCGCTCGGTCTTTTCCGCGCGACTATTTGATGCTAGAAATATAAGCATGTATACAGTTTACTGCTGCGAGTTCAACGTAGTCATTAATAGGCCCACTCCGCTCGCGGTGATAATGGGACTGTAGCAAGGCTTAAGCCTTTCTTTTAAATAGAGTGATATGGAGCGGGAGCGCAGGGTATTATCAATTCGAGGAAACATGATGGCTCGTAGATTTGCACATTCTACAATACAAGTAAAGCTAGCCCTGTTTCGGGCCCACTGCCAATCTTTTTACACCTGCAGCCTCTGGTCTAACTTTACGCGGCGCAGGTACAATGCTGCGTGTTCAGTATAACAATGTGCTAAGGGCGGTGCTAGAGAGGCCTCGGCATTGCAGTGCCTTAACGATGTGTGCGGAGGCAGAGATGACTCTTATGCAATCATGAGTAAGCGAGTTCCTTCTATAGTAATTACGCTTACAAACAGCACTAACACTCTCCTCAGCAGATTGGTATGTAAAATTAAAAGCTGGAGGCCCTGGAACAGTACCCATACAGGTTATGTGGTAAAAATATGTATATCGCCTAATAAAAATACTTCACACGAGTTTTCTTTCAATAAGGGCCGTTGCCTACAAGTAAACGCCCCCGATTGAGACAATTCCACTGCTTTTCTGGTCTTTTTCACACATCCACCCTCTTTTGCACGAGTACGCTAACAGTAATTAAATGAAGCATCGAACCCTCAAACACTCCGCCGTACGAATAACTTCACTAAAACGGCTCTTACCTACTACATACTCGTATAATGAAAAAATCCCATCCCATTATTATTTTCTGTGGGAATATCCACAAAAAAACAATGAAATTTTCAATAGAAAAAACAACAAATATCCCAGGACAAATATCCAAATTATCCATCAAAAATACTCGAAACTCATACAAAAGCATATTTTCCTTTTAATCATTTTAGAAGGTGGCATCTAAAGCGATATTTAGGTAGAATGTACGAACATACATACATTTTAATTGGCATAAAAAATCAAAAGGCATTTTTGTACGTGGGCATAATTCAAATCGCGTCGTTTAGGCGACGGCCGACGCAAAATAAGAAATATTCTACGAATGTGTGGATTTGTTTCCATTGTTGATGAAATCACGACACTAGAATAAACAATATTTCAGAAGTAGACTGTTAAAGGCCACGGGTTCGATTCAAGGAAATGAAATGTTTATTGGTAAGGGCGCTAAGCGCGGCGTTGAGTTCCGCTATTCAACTTGCAATGATTTGTGTGAAACGGAAATGTCTTAACGGGAACCAAACACTAAGTTTCCTTCGACGATCCTGTATGTGATAAAGCGTGAAGACAAACAAATAACACTAAATGGTCTTAACAGCGGGTTCCCAGCGTTTTATCACTAATTATCATATATTTTTTAAATAATACTTCTATAATGTACATTTCATTAGGCAGACAATGGAAACACTATAGCCCGCATGCGAACATTTTAAAAATATTAAAAAAGCGCGGCAACGTTTAGAAGCGACACCTGCGAGCTTTAATTGCGGTGAAACTTGCGTTATGTAAATATATTGTTTTAACGTGAGATAATGGTGTTGTTATTTGTTTTATTTTTTTAAGCTTCACTCTGTATCCCGCATTTAGCAGGGCAGGCAGAGGTTACCCAGTGTTGTGACCTCGTTTCTCACACACACACATTGCGTATTGATAGGAGGAACTAAACGTCTTATTACATGAAATTTATCAACAGATGAGAAATAATAAATGAAAATATCACGGAAGAAAACGTCCACCAAACTTATATTTGTAAGTCATTTTGTATGAAATGTTTACCTACACTTGAACTTGTCAACTTATATTAGTCACGCTCCTATTAGTCTCAATTATGAAATCGGTACAAACTTTAGCCGGGCGAGGCCGACTCGCACTTGAACAGTTTTTTTGCTTCATCGGTAAACACCCCTTGCTGTTCGTCAAAAGGAACATTGTATGTTCCTTTTATTATTAAGTGTAGTAATACACTCCGATTCATTGATTTTGCATTGCATCTTAATAGCGTAATAGAAGTACGATTAAATAAAAAGCTTACCTAAAGCTATACTACTTAAATATTATTATTTAAATGATTAATTTATCTCATACGCTATATCCCACATAAAGAACGGTAAGCAGAAATTATTTAGTGTTAAAACACTACATTTCCTACGTACTACCCCATTTTAGATATTGCGCGTTGAGTGACGTAACTAAACGCCGTTTGCAATCAGATATAACTTTGGATAGCGATAGATATGGCTTTGTAGAGACAAACTCACTATAAAATATGAGAGTGCAAAATGAACGTAGCTAATGGCGTGTTAAGAGATAAGCTTTGTAACGCTCATTTATGATATATTTGTTTTGGTGGCAGTTTAGAAATGTTGGTCTATGGAGCAATACACGTAGACCTTCATGGCGTAGTTAGACGATTGTGGATTCGATTCCCAATTGGGGAAATGATATTTTTTAATTTCCAAGTTTTGACAGACAAAGTACAGTGTTGAGTTCTGCGACTCAATGTGTCGAAAATTGGGCGATGCTTGGATTACAGTGTCTTAAGTCTTAACACTAAGTTTCTTTTGTCTTATTTGCCATGAGGATGAAATTAAGATTTTATCAAATAAATGTCGAAGTTTTACTTTACAGGGTACGAAAATGCCTTTAAATGGGTGAAAAATAAAAGACTGAGTATGTAATTATATGATTGGGTTTCTATCCCACAATCTCCAGAAATACCTACATTGTCTACCAGAGAGGGAAAATTAAAATATTGAATATTTCATTCCCCCGAGTGGGAATCGAACCCGTTAGCGTTAAATATGTGCAGTCGCACGCTTGTGTCTGTACATATTTAACGCTACGTCAAACTCAACTTTGTCAATTTTTATAAATTTACTTATGTACATTCTGAAATTAGTACGGAACCTTTGGTATGCGCGTCCGACTCTTATTTGACTGCTATTTTTCTCTCTCTCAACTACTGAATTATACTTAGTATGAAAATATAAATTATGCAATTAATTAACATAATACTGTTAAAGCTAACATAATTTACAACGGCAGGTCGGCAGGTGTGTTGTCCGTCAGGGCGGCCATTTGTATTCATTACTCATACAACCCACAGGTATCAACTTAAGATTAAATGCTTCAACTTGTGAGAAAATTTATTATTATTTAAGTAAATAAATATATGTAGAAATAAGTTTTAGTTTATTTTTACCTTAAAAATTAAATAGAATCCCATTTACTATCTAAAAAATCTTAATACAGAATAATGACAGTAGGATAGTAGGGGCACAAGAGTGCAACTGCAATTGCGACAGGTTCTAGGTTCGATTCCCAGTCGCAAAGAGCGGCGTTCAGTTCCACTACTTAACAAGCAATGGCTCTAGAATTCAACGAAAAATAGGGAAGGAAACAGTAAAGTAATCACTTTATTTCGTTTTAATACAATTTGTTTTATATGTATTTTCTGTTGATTTCCCTTTTTTAATATACTTAGATATATTATTAAGGTAGAGCAGTAACTAAGTAAATAAATCAAAGAATCTGAATTACAGCACTTCTTATTGTTGTATCATCATGAAACTTTGTTTGTTTTTTTATATTTAACCATATGTACCTAATGATATGTTATCAATACATATTTAAAGACCACAGGATTTGAATACCCGACCCCTTACAAAACGATTGTCCCAAAAACAAACACTTAATAATAACTGCGTGAAGACTATTAACTAAATAATGATCCGGGGTTTTTGCCCGCCATTAGCCGGTTTCAGTCGTTCCGCGACAAAATGGCCGCGGGAAATGACCTGTGAACTGATAACTGGAGGGTCAGGCTATATTGTATGATATAGCGATTTAATAAGCTTTTTGATTTAAATGATTATTTATTTAAATGAAATTATTAAGATATAGCGACTTTATTGTTCATTTTGATGATGTATTATTTTAAAGATATATCCAAGTCCGAGATGATTATTTTTATTTTTATTTTCTGTTACTGGTTGACAAAGCGCAACAATATTTCGCAATATTTCGAAAATTGGCCCGTAAGTGAGAAATGGAGTGTTTTAATACTCGATTATTTAAACGCGTGAAGGTACTTTTTTGTTATAAGTATTACTAGTTTTTGTGATAGATGCATGTTCCATTTCATTCAGTATTCCAGCCAGTATTCCAGCCACTCAGTTCAGTATTCACATTTTTTTACTTCTAAGGTAGCAGTAAAATAGATTATAGCAAAATTATTTTTATAAATCTTCCTCGCCTTATCGCCGCGTTGCGTTGTCTTGAAATATGCCTGCTGAATCACTTAGAAATATATCATAGTCATCAGATCTCTGTTGTGAATGACAGAGTGGTAAGAGTCGCGAGAGTTCAACGCCGCGTTTTATCCTGTTACCAGAACAAAGAAATGTATATATACATTATAAAACAAATTAAAATAAATATCTAAAGTCGCTCTTCTTATAAATCTATCCGCGCCCCTCCAAAAGCTACATGACGAGAGATTCACTGGTTTTCTATTTCACTTATCAGTTGGGTTAAATGGTTTGTTCGCGTTTGTTGCGTAAAGTACGAGCTTATGCGGTCGCGATGGAAACACTCGTCGTAGATTGTATCTAATTGTTGTGCTTTTTCACGCTGTATGGTATGCTGAGGAAACCTGGCAACCTTATAATCCCAATGTTAAGGCCCTCTGTTCCCATTAAAGCACTCCGTTCCCCACATTTCCGCCGAACTTTAGACGCATAGCGCGTTTGTACCCCTGCGCTACGACTTATATTATATAGTTTTAATTTACTTTTTTCTAGAAGCTGCTATTATTTTTTTAAACAGATCGTTATCGGTTTGAATAATTTTTAATATTAACTATTAATTTAAACATTAAAAAAAAATCTGGAGGCCACCGTGGGGCAGCGGCAAAAGCCTACGAATAAAACGTACGCTAATTAAATGCAATATGCGACATTTGTGGGTTCTATTTCCCTCGGAAGACTAAAATATTTAATATTTTTATTTCCTCTCTTTGACAACAAACAAGCAACTAGGTAGTCACACTCCGGCACTCAACACGTAGTGCATCCAGAATTCTGCAGAAAGTAGGGAACGGAATGTCTTAATACTAGGTTTCCAGGTTCCGTCGGCCTATTACTTGTGGATTATTGCGTGAAGCTAGAAAATTTATCATTTCAGATATTGATCAGTCACCATCAGCGATCAAATTAGCAGCATGTTGACAAATTAACAGATCGATTTTTTACTACTCCATAAAAATTAAATAAAAATCCAGTCTTAAAGTTATACATATAAGTACTTTGCAGTAAAAACATCAAATTCACACCCGAAACGTGATGGTTTGTTACCATGATTTGTAACTTTGGAACTGGTATGTAACAAGTTTTCCAGGTTCTAAATTAAAAAAGTAATACTAATTTTCACATTTCCTAAGTGTTTATGAATTGAATTATTATTAAGGAATCTTAATTATTTTGTAGAATATATACAAAGAGTTTTTTATATAGTTATTTATTTATATTTGTTTATATATGTTATTTTTTTATTGTTTGTATTTATTGAACTCTGCTTAGACAAAAATAGAATTTCCAGGCTTTGAGATTTATTGAGTTTTACATAATGTCCAATGGTAAAAACATTATGTATTGATTGTAATAGCTTCTTAAATTAAAAATATCAGTTAAATTAATATTATACTAATATCTTATTTTTATAATTATATTTATTTATATCTTTCAAGATACAGTAACATCCATAAACGTCACATTTGACACCAAATGTCAAGTGTTTAGATAACCTAAAAATAGAAAAATTGAATTGAAGCTGTAACAATAATAACACATAACACATATAATGAAAGTCATTAAATACTTATGAAATATTACAAATAACTAAATATACATCAGAGTTAAGTGTATTTTTATGTTAAACAATAGATTCTTGTTATAAAAACTTAATAAATAAATATTAAAACAAAATGAGACTTCTATCGCAAATATTTCAACCGGTAATTGTTATACCAAAAGGAGCTAAAATAAAAAACACTGAAATTACATGTAAAAGTCAAAAAGTAAGTGTTCCATTCCTTTTTTTTTAATTCAACATTATAGATTATTTTAATATATTTATCACTTTACATTTAAATTTATGCTTATATAATAAAACTCATTTTAATTTATATAATTCGGCTTGTGAATTAGAAATTATTATTTTTATATGTAAATCCACATCATTGATTTAGTGAAATTAAATTTAGAATTAGTTATTTTTTACATTTGCTAAAATGTTTTTCCACACTTAGGAAAGAAAAATATATTTTTAGAAACCATTTGAAAACAAACAACAGAAAACGATTTGTACATTGCAGAATTTTGTAAGATATATATTAGAGTTAATTTTCCCAGTCTGGTTAAACATAGTATGATGCTCTAACTATTTAAAATATTTATGAAAAACAAAAAGCAGGTTAACCCACTGCACCACACTAGCTATAGATTAACTATAAATAGAACTTTTACTATTAAATAAATTAAAATTTAAGTAATGAATATAAAAATTTTATAATTTCAGCTTCTTCTAGAATGTGGGCTTGTCAGACCAGCAAGTGCAGGACTTTTCATGTTGTTACCTCTCGCAAGAAGAGCTTTAACAAAGCTTGAAAATATTATTACAAATTGCTTAGACAGTGTGGGGGCTCAAAGAATAAATTTACCATGTCTGACTACGGCTAAACTTTGGAAAATGAGTGGAAGGCTAGAAGATATTGGGCCGGAGTTGATTAATGTTGAGGACAGACATGGAAAAAAGTATATTTTGGCTCCTGTGAGATGTTACCTATACCTTTTTTTCAGCTTCATACATTTACATCCTGTATATTATGTATCCTGTATATTTAAGGGAACGGAGTATTAATACATTACAATTCATGTTGAATTTTCCCAATTAGAATAATTTTGAGTGGGAATTAAACCCACAACCATTATGTTCGCAGTCACATGGTGTTGCTAGGATGTGTCCCAGCAACACCATGTGACTGCTTACGCCTACTTACTTGACTGCCTACTTACTTTTTTTGGTCTAGATAAAAAATATTAGGATACTTTTTCAATACACTTAAGAATGATATAGAAAAATTAATAAAAAATGCCATTTAGTTTGTAATGAATTTCCTTTTATTTTTTAATTGAAACAAAAAAATCACAAAACATACATTAAAATACAATAACCTTACATTTTTTTTTATATTACATACCCATAACCACCGTAACAAAAGAAAATTCTTACTAAAAATAATTATACAATATTTTTATGTCTCCATTCCAGACTCACGAAGAAGCTATAGCTGATTTATTAGTGGATGCGAGTCCCATATCTTATAAACAATTACCATTTACATTATATCAGGTACAAAAAAAAACATATTTTTTGTGAGTTTTATGGTTGGTTTCCAAAGAGGCATGAGTTCAAATCCTGCATTCAAATTTTTATACATTTTTTTAATAAGTAACTATACTTTTTTCAGATTGGCAACAAATATCGTGACGAACACAGACCCAAGCACGGTTTACTAAGAGCTAGGGAATTTAATATGTTGGATGCATACAGCTTTCACAGTTCAAATGAATGTGCAACAAAAACATATGACATTATGACACAAGCTTATAAGGATATATTTAGGGTTTTAGACTTACCTGTGGCTAGAGGTAAGTTTTTATATAAAATTTAGTTTCATGCTGTATCCCGCACATAGCAGAGTAGGCAGAGGGAGCTTGAGAACCTTGTATTAAGACAATCCGTTACTCATTAAGTTACTTCCATTCCTCACTTTCTGACAAATTCTTGAGGCACTGCGTGCTGAGTAGTGGGACTTAATTTCACAGTTTATCTCATTATCAAAGCAATTAAATTAAAATTGTAAATATTTCATTCCTCGGAATGGACGAACCTTCAACCATTCTTTTACAGTTGCATGCTTGTGCCACTGCAGCACGATGGCCTCAATTGATTGATTGAATTAAAATAGCGATGCAGAATTCGGCGGCTTGTATATCAATAATCCATAAATATTGAAGACCTGTAAATAATCAAAAATAAATAATTATGAACATGCATAAACAGCCCCAAATAACTTACCATAATATTTCAGTGGAAGCGCCATCTGGTGATATGGGTGGTAGTTTATCCCACGAGTGGCAATTACCAGCGGCGGCCGGAGAAGATTGTCTGTCTCTGTGTCCATCCTGTTCTCATGAAAGTTTGGATGAAGAAGTTTGTATAAAGTGTGGGAGTAAAGTTAATAGAGTTAATAGTATTGAGGTATGTTTACATATATTTAAAACAAAGTAAATTACGTTTTTTTATATTTGTATATAGAATTAAAATGGTGGCGGCCAGTCGTGGCACAGGTTCACAAGCGTGCAACTGTAAACGCGACAAGTTTTTGGTTCCAATTTTTGTTAATTTCTATAGGCACAAGCCAATTCTGGGATGGGCACAGATCACTTGGCCCATGCCTTTAGGCCCTATTCCATTGCCCATGGCTATGGTTATTCAACTTTTTTTATAGTTATTTTTTTTTTACAGGTCGGCCATACATTTGTACTAGGCACAAGATACAGTGAGCCATTAAAAGCTAATTTTGTTGGACCGAAATCTATGCAACCGATTCATATGGGTTGTTACGGTATCGGCATTTCCAGGTAACTTTGCAATAATCGAAATGTACTGTAATTTCATAATCAGCATTGTATTCGCTTTTTTGAAATATTGCAGGAAACACTATCAAAGTTTGAGAATAGTCGTTCGTATGTAATAAAGGCCATTATGTGATTATTGCAACAAATTAGCGATACGAGGAAATAAAAATGAGAGAATTAATGTTAGATTATTCTAAAATTAATTAAAAAATGAATAGGCTGTCTAAAGCGATGGTTTAGTTTTCAAATTCAACAAAAAAACATTCTAACTTCAGTTTTATCCCGCATATATGTATAACAGATATACAGAGAAATCCTTGTGTCAAAATACCGTTCTCAATTTTTCGTTTGAATTCAGAACAAAGCGGGGCGTTGAGTACCGCTACTTAACACAATATCTTGAAAATTAGTCCTGGCGGCAACGACCGGAGTTTTATCACTATGTTCCCTCTTCCTATCTTGCTATACGAGGTATAGAGCATAAAGCTAAACAAGACATATACAAATGTTATTTATTTATTAGGTTATTGGCAGGCACTATAGAGGCTTTGTCGACTGAAACATCTTTAAGATGGCCAAAAGCAATAGCACCATACACAGCCATTATCATTGGTCCTAAGGTAATATTCTAAAAAACATATTATCTGTGTATCACTCCTGTTCGAATCCAGTTTGTGGTTAAAATTAAAATTTTAGATATTATTCTTGAGAATTGAATAGTGTAAATTATATAATATTAAAAGATTTATTGTCCCTGTGCTGATACCGTCGTGGTGCATCGGCAATGGTTATTGGTTTGAGCCCTATTCGAAGGTATTAATTGTTTTCATTATCATCATTCTGTTAAGAAGACAAACTTTGCCAAAATTTTTTTTCATAAACTATAACTAAATAACTTAATTATCTAGTTGATTTTCTTGCAGGAAGGCTCAAAAGAATGGTTAAGCCACGATTTCTCAAAAACTCTGGCTTTAGCAGAAATGCTGGAACAAAATGGATTAAACAATGAAGTTTTGATAGATGACAGACATAATCTCACTATTGGGAAACGGTTAATGATGGCGGACAGGTGAGAAATTACAACACATAAATAAGTAGATTTATTAGCTTCACACTGTATCCTGCAAATAACAGCGTAGGAAGAGGAACCCTGGCAACCTAGTGTTAAGACACTGCATTCCCATTGAGACACTTCCGTTCCCCATTTTCCGCCGAATTCTGGAGGCATTGCATATTGTATGGTGAAAGTGAAGCCGACTCAGTTGACAAACTATTTTAATTTGATGCTTTGTGCTTTTCATTGTCAATTTTTATTAGCTTTATGCCATATCCCACAAATAACTGAAAACTTAGAGTTTCCAAATACACTATTGCGACATCCTATTTTCTCATGTAGCGCATATTTTTTAAACATTCCATATTGAGTGCTGGAACTCAAAGTTGCACATTGTCCACTAAATAAAATAAATGAAAATAGTTCTTTCTGCGAATGTGAATCGAATACACTGTCACATTTGCAGTCGAACCTTCCCGCAGCCCCACGACAGCTATTAATAATAATAAACAAGAAGTGCCGGATTTATTTTTTTGATTTTATAATCAAAAAGACTTTTCCAGTCTTAGTCACAATCGAGATCAAAAAAAAAAATTCAAAATATTCTTTATTCAAATAAACTATAAAAGCACTTTTTTTTAATGTAAAATCATCTGGATCTCCTATAAAGATGGGCGTTCCACAAGGATCTATTCTCGGTCCTCTTTTATTTCTTATTTATGTTAACGATCTGCCTTTTTATGTGAAGAACCTATGTGATATTGTTCTTTTCGCGGATGATACCTCTTTAATATTTAAGGTTGACCGAAATAAAATAAACTATGACGAAGTGAATAGTGCATTGTCGCATATTCTTCGTTGGTTTGATGTTAATAATCTAATGTTAAATGCTAAAAAAACTAAATGTATTGAGTTTACTTTACAAAATGTTAAAAAACATAACTTTAGTCTACTAATTAAAGGAGAAGCTCTTAATTTGTCGGAATCAGCTATTTTCCTAGGTGTAACTATAGATTCCAAACTCCAGTGGAACGCTCATCTGGAAGCACTTGCAGATAAACTCAGCTCTGCCGCGTTCGCAATTAAAAAAGTAAGACAAATGACGGACGTTGAAACTGCCCGACTAGTCTACTATAGCTATTTTCATAGTATTTTATCTTATGGAATGCTGCTATGGGGCAGTGCTGCAGATATCAATTCAATATTTGTTCTCCAAAAAAGAGCCGTGAGATATATTTATAATCTAAGAGCTCGAGATTCTCTGCGAGATGTTTTCAAAGATGCAGGTATTATTACAGTTGCTTCCCAATTTCTATATTATAACATTCTCTTTGTCCGACAAAATATACATTGTCATAGCAAAAATAGCGACAGTCATACGATAGGAACGAG
The DNA here is from genome assembly GCA_013403645.1 of Heliconius nattereri. NCBI lineage: Eukaryota > Metazoa > Arthropoda > Insecta > Lepidoptera > Nymphalidae > Heliconius > Heliconius nattereri. Next base: position 13,597,993 of record JAAIXI010000236.1, read on the forward strand.
AAATAAAGATAAGCTTGTTACACCAAGTTTCCGCCTCCAAAAAGTTAGTAAATCCTTTATGGGTCTGAGTATACGTGTATATAATAAAATTCCGCAGTGTATTCTTAGTTTGCCACTACAAAAATTTAAAATATCTGTAAAAAAAATTCTAACAAGTAAAGCGTATTACACTGTTCAAGAATATTTAGAGGATAAACATGTATGGAATTAATGTCTATTGAATGTCATGCAGGATAGCTGCCAGCTAATGTAATAGATTGTACCATTGATTTTGAAAAGAGCAACTGTTGAGTTTCTTGCCGGCGCTTCTCAGCAGAACTGCCTTCCGAACCGGTGGTAGCTTTTTATTCATATGTTCATTCGACGATTAAAACGTGCTTGTAATAATTGCCTATTTGAATAAAGAATATTTTGAATTGAATTGAATTGAATTTAAATCGTCGAATGTACATGTCAACAAAAAGCTACCACCGGTTCAGAAGGCAGTTCTGCTGAGAAGAGCCGGCAAGAAACTCAACAGTTGCTCTTTTCAAAGTCAATGGTATATTTTACTATTACGATAGCTGGCAGCTATCCTGCCTGACATTCAATAGACATTAATTCCATACATGTTTATCCTCTAAATTAAATAATAAAGAATTAAAAAATAAATCAGCTTCACGTTTTATTCCGGACACTGTAGGATAGGTAGAGGGAACCTAGTGTTACAATACTCTCTTGAGTGGCGGAACTGAACGCCACACTTTGCCTCGATACCATAGCAAAGAAATGAAAATATAAATTTAAATAAATATTTCATTTTCTTGAGTGGGGATAGAAGCCACAACCAATCGCGTTTACATTCAAACCTCACTGCCTCACTGTCAAATAATTTATTATATATATTTTATAAATTTTAGAATGGGGTACTCATACACAATAGTGTGTGGTGCGTCAGCGACGGAGACTCCGCCCCGCTACGAGGTGCACGGGGGCGGAGCAGCCCGTCTGCTCACAGAGGGGGAGCTACTCGCGCTGGTACAGGGAGATGCAGGGCATGCTAGTGTTCAATGTAGGGGATAATAAATGTTTGTTTTAGTCCGTTTGTTTGATTTATTGAAAATCTCGCGTAAAATTGCGCACAATACATATTAGCAGAAAACGCTCAAGTTTTACCGAAGAAAGTCTTCAATGCAAACTGGAGGAAGTTCAAAAGAGAACATCAATAGAATACGTAGAAAATTAACTGGTTTGTCTATTACTATAAGAAATACTTAAAGGAAAATTATAGCTGAGTGAAAGGATCCTAGTAGCTCAAGTATGGCTCCAATTTTTCAGACACTTGGAAAAAAAGAAGAGTGAATTCTGTGACTGGAGCTTTGAAGCTAGTTATATTAAAAGATGCGTACATCATTTTCATTTAACTTTGCAGCTTTTAAAAAAACTAAAAAAAGACATAAACTTTAAGGGTTCCAGAAGAAAGCTAAGAAAAATTTTGAGGCAGCTCCGGCATTCAATGGAAAAAAAACTGAAATTTTAATAGCAAAACAAATCATTAGATTAAAAATAATAGAATGCTTTAAAAAATATCAAATAGAGACAAGAAGGAAGACCACTTATTTACACAGATGAATTAGTAGATTAATGACATACATCTTCAATGGCCTGTGATGATGGCACCATGTATGGTTTGAAGAGAAATATTTCGAAAGGGCGATGAATTGTCATATAATATGCTGTTTCAGAGTCTAGTTTTATTCCAAATGCACTATTAATGTTTAAGGCCTTTAGATTCGTGATTATCATAGTAATATAGCGATAATTATTAGAAATGGGTGAGCATGCAATTGATCCCCAATCTTCCCAACAATTCTGTAGTAGTTGTAGACAACGCTTCTTATCATAATAAGTTGGATGAAGCAGCACCTTCATTAAATGCAAGGAAAGTTGTTATGGAAGCTTGGCTGCATGAGAGAGAAATCTCATCATTTTAAACCAGAGCTATTTAAACTTATATAACCTATTTTCAATTCCCGCTATTAATACATATTTTCGTGGTATTCAATAGTGTCGTTCCAGCCTTAAACATTAATATTGTATTTAGTATAAAACCAGCCTCTGAACCGGTATAGGTACCCTAATATTTCTAAAGTAAGTGATAGATGTCGCATCAGTCGTCATAGATCTAACTTCTTGTTGATATTTGCTTATGTTTTTTTTTATTTATCTGTAGTTATTTTTTAAGCCAATCAAAAATCAAGCAAAATTCCTTGTACATATTTAGAGTGATATGAACAAAATATGAACAAGTCAATAACTTAGGGTAAGTTATTGACTTGTTCATATTTTGATTTTATTTTCATTTTATTGCTAATTATTTTTGTAAAATAACACTATCTGAGCGCTATTCCTTTTAGTTTTTTACTTTTATATTAATTTTATTTATTTAAACTCTATGTTTTACATTTTTTTTGCATGTACCTATTATTATTTTATGTAATATCGTAATATAATTAGTTTTATAATGTAAATTTTTTTATTGACTTTGGATTGATGAGATTTAGATTTTGAATGGAGCCACCATTACAATTCTGTTTTTTATTTAATTCTTCAATTTACTTATCCTTAACTTGATTGAGACTCGCGCACAAATTGTTATAATATGTAAACCATTGTTGAGATTGAAACCATAATGTATGGCCTTATATCTATGGCCAAAATTCATTCATTATGGAATCAAAATTCATAGAGGACTTCCAGTTGACCTAGAATTATGAAATTTGGCAGCTGGCATCAAATTCAAATTCAAAATATTCTTTATTCAAATAAACTTATAATAAGCACTTTTGAAATAATCTATAGGTACTTCAGGAAAAAAATATGAAATCTATACAGTTGTGGTTAAATCATAAAAATAATAACCTTAAATAGCAAAAAAAGCGTATTTCGACACTATAAAGGGAATTAAAATTTATAGGGTACTTCTGTAAATTTGGTAACTAGCATCTACAGGTAGCTACTTGAGGAAATAATCTGAAACTATACTTTTGTGGTTAAATCCTTAAAAATAATAGCCTTAAAAGTGGGACAAAATTTGGTATTAAAGCCGCTATTTCAAGTGAGTTTTCAGATGAAAGGGCTTAGCTAGCTAAGCTAAGTCTGGATTTTACTAAAAACTCGAGACCTCCAATTTTTGTACGGAACCCTCGGTAGGTGAGCCTGACTCGCGCTTGCCCGGTTTTATTCTCTTCAATATACTCTATCATAATTGTACAAAAGTAGTTAAGACAATTACTTAATGGAACAAACTTAAATACCCTTTACAAAAGATAAAAACCGTGTTATCTTCTTTTATTTTAAAAATATTTTATAATTATTAGTATTTCATATATTCTCTAGAGAGATGCAAATTGCACAAATTCTTGAAGGCACATTTATGTAGGCTTTTTTCAATAATAAGTTGATCGTGTCCAGTGATTGAAGTCAGTTAAATATTTAATGCCATCTCTGAGTGTGGTCATGACTGTATTATTGAAATGGTAACAGTAATCTATTGTTTGCCCTGCATTTAGTGACACTATGCACCTTTCACCGTACATAACATACCTATATTTATTTAACTTACATGCTAATCGAATAACCGTGTATTAAGAAGAGATTTTTTGGTTGTAGAGTCGCCTTTTTAGGTTATTTAGGAGGCCATTTAATTTTTTAAAATTATTATTAACTAGTGGGCGCGCGCACTTTCGCTTGTTTATTTAGGGGTGAATTCTAATTAACCATGAGATATGTGTTTAAAGAAATATTTTTAAGAGTCTAAATTTAAAATTTTATAAAAATCGATGGCGATTTATAGATTTTTCCATACAAACTTTCAACCCCTTATTGGCACCCTTAGGGGAAGAATTCTAGAAAACCATGAAACATGTGTTCAATTAAATACTTTTAAGAGTCTGAATTTCAAATTTTATAAGAATCTGTGCCGATTTATTTCTTTCCATACAAACTTTCAACCCCTATTTTACCCCTTTAGGATTTAAATTTTTCAAAATTCCTTAGTGGATGTCCAGATTATGAAAGTAAACATCTGTCCAAATTCCACGTTTCTACGCACAGCGGTTACGGCTGTGCGTGCGTCTTACCTCAGTCAGTGAGAACAAGTCCTTTTATATATATAGATTATTGAGAAATAAAAGTAATTGGGGCAGTCGTGGCGGAGGCAAGCGTGCGACTGTAAATACGACGGTTGTAGGTAAGTGGATAGGAATGAAACATTTAATATTTTTATTTCCTCGCTCTGATGAGGAGGCCAATCTCGGCGTTGTGTTCCGCCACTCGGCAGTCGCCACACATTGCCTCGAAAATTCAGCAGAAAATAGGAAGCGGATGTGTATTAATGGGACGATGTGTCTTAACGATAGGTTCCCAGGTTTCCGATGCCGTCCTTACTATGTGCGAAAATAGCGTGAAGCTAAAACAACTATAAGTACACGCGAAAAAAGGATCGTTCTCCACACAGAGGAACGATTTCTCCACTCTTATGGACGAAGTGCAGTTTTGAGTTTCGACACTGAAAGAAATTGGTTTTTTTTTAATTTAAGTTTTTATTTAGATACTTAGGTATATGATATTGATGGAGATTAAATTTATTTTAAGAATCATATGAACTGCTACTAATCATACAGGATTTGAAACGTGCTTTTCTGAACTTGGGGCAAGTTTGTATTTAAAATATTTACAATTCTCCGATCCAGCTATAGGTATAAAGCATAACATTAGTTCCGACCATACAATTTTAACATTATGTTCCCTGTTTTCCCTACAAAAAAGGCAAAATATCTAACAAAATCTTCAGCTTTGTAATATGAGTATGTAAGTATAAGTAGATATTACAAAATCAGCCACGGTAAATCAATTGAACAATCGTAAAAGAAAGCTAATTTAAAAGGATTTTTAATTTCTAGGTTAGTATAGAAAGTTGACCCTAGTTTCATTTTTATTAGACATAAATAAAAATCAGACCCATAAATATATTATATTATTTATTAGTGATTGTATAATTGGGCGCAATGGGCAGTGGGTTCGATTCCCACTCGCACTAATTTATTTATAAGGTAAATGATAATGATCTTTTTATTTTTCTACTCTCGTGAACGGTCTTCCTCCACTCAAGAAGGAATGGCTCGAAATAAGGTCTTGCCACTAAGCCTACCTTTGTGAGTGATAAAGCGTGAAATTAATTTAATCGATAATTATATTAGCAAAATATTTACCTAAAATAGGTAAAAAATTTTTAGTCTTATCTACTTCAGTATTATAAAATTTATCGATAATTAAACTTTTACTCAGCACTAGATTTATAATTGCTAGCTGTAAGAAAATTGTACATAATAATATATGTATGTAGTGGGTACATCACAAAGATTTATATAAATAAACTAAAGTTTTGAGATCATGTTTTTTTTAAAATTAGCTGAAAAGTAAAAAAAAAACAATAGACCTAGGTTCCAATATATTTCTCAGAGCACTGGTCGATACAAATCAAATATATCCAAACTCGTTAGGATTATGTTGTATTTTCACAGTTTTCTAGTGACCATTTTCCTGTTCCATCATAAGATCATCTCAACATAATATTGCATTGTCATCCACTCTCAATAATTTCAACCGAAATGAATATCAAGAAGTGGTGGAAAGTGGTTTGGAAGATAAAAAAAAAAAGTAATCCCACTTACAAACGAATATGTCAAGCTAAATAACAGCTCGCCATTTCACAATAATTACGAGGATACTTACAATTTTTCTATTCGCTTACTCAGACAATCATCACATACCAAAAGCCAAGTTATTAAAAAAAAACTAAACAAACAAATGCACACAAAAAGTAAATAACTCAACTATCGATTAAAACTAACAAGTACTGTGTCCCAGTACTAACAATTTAAGAGGCATTGTGTACGCAATACTAACGAGAGAAACACGCATGGTTAGATATAAGCATACTTGGAACACGTTTACACTATATCGTAACGGATTAAAAACCAAATTGAAGTTTTATAAACAAAAATTTTATTTTATTTATAATAAGTTCGATTTGTACCTGTACCTTTATGAAATATTCAAAATGTTATTGTAAAATTTAAATTATGACATATTGAAATTATCTATTTTACAATGAATTTACAAAACATAAACATAAACATATATTATTAATCTATAAAAAGAAATAATTAATGAATCATAACAAGACCCAAGCTACATTTTTATCAAATATTTGTTTATAAAAAATCAGTCGTAAAGACATCAAAAGTCGTTGATTCAATCAACGTCATACATACATTACCTCAGTTCAAGTGGAAAGGAGCGCTGTTAACCAGTTGCCTGTCGAGTCTCGTCCGTTCACCGCGTATACGATACACAAGTAAGTTTTATTATTATACAAAAATATCATTTTATGTAATATATATTTTTTATATTATATTAATTAATTATTAAATTAGGATGTTTGCGTTAAGCTTTTGCCTTTTTCTCAAAAGTCGAAACGTTCCCGCCATTTAAAACTTATAAACAAAATAAATAAACTGTATTTTTTATTAAAATTAATATACAAATAAAAATGTAAATGTTATTTATATGAAAATATTTTCATTATATACTAAAAACTAGTTAAATTTTAAATGGCAGTTTTAGAAATAAATTGTTAAATGGATTATGTACATATACAAAACAAAGTGAAATATATTTATTTGCCTAAAAGCTAGTGGTGCAGTTATTTTGACATAACGCTGTATCCCGCATATAGCAGGGTAAGTAAAGGGAACCTAGTGTTAATAGCGTTAATATAGTTCCGTACTTTCCACCGCATTTTCGAGACATGATCTGTGGATCGACAGCAACGGCATCCTTTTTCTTTTCACTAGAGATAGTAAAAAAAACTACTAAATAGTTCATCCCCCGAGTGGGAATCAAGCCCACGACCGTCATACATTGTGCCACTGAGCCACCACGGCCTCTTTGCAGTATGTTTTTCTTTATTTTACAAGGCTATTGTTAAAAGCTATGTTTTTTTGTTTTGTTTTAAATTCACGAACCAGTCGGGTGAGTTTAATTGTAAGTTTAATTTAAGACTTCTTAGAACAAATAATTTTATTTCCATTTTCAGTCTGACGTTAGCAGCTTGTAATATTTTTAACCTTTTTGTTTGATTTGGTGGTTATTTTTCAGATTTTTTTATAGATAGGTATTAAATTGATTTTAAATATTTTTTTAAATTATTATCGTTAATGAAGAAATACTGTAATAATTGCTAATGCTGTTTTAGAATTTTTCTTTGCTAAATAAAGAGATAATGGACATGAATGTAAAAGAAATAACATACAGATTTATCTAATGCTAGCAGAGAGGTCAACTAGCTGAACCTAAATGGTTATTAAGGTCATCGGTAAGGGGGCGACTGTAAACACGACGTTTGTGGATTCGATTCCTTCGGTAGAATTAAATATTAAATATTTTTATTTCTTTGCTCTGGTGACGTGTGAGTTCCGCCATACAACACAAATGTCTCCAAAATTTTGCGGAAAAAAGAAATGCGGCACGCAAGTGTCGTAATGAGAAAAGAGTGTCTTAATACTAAGTTCCCTACTTCCCAAGTTTCCTCTGCCTACCTTGCTATTTATTTATTTATTTATTTATTAGGAAGCCAACGTTACATACCAAGACTACAATGGTTACAAACATTTTTAAATATATTGATACAAAGTATGTCTCAATTATAGGCTAACTTTGCATGTTGCTCACATCCAAATTAACAAAAAAAACAACAATAATAATTTAAAAAAACTACTAACCAGGTATATAAATTTAAACTTATAACATAAACATTGCTCTCATTATAAAAAAAAAGAGAACTAAAAAAAAATAATAATACTTAAATTAAAAAAAAAACTTCTAAAATAGCCAAACATAAAACAAAACAAAAAAAAACAACAAACTACCAAAACCAAAACTGAAGTTTTTAAAACAAATAAAAAAGGCTATAATAATTGTAATTATTTTAAGTATGCTAAGTTACGGATTTTTTATTAGATACATAAAATATTTTTTCAGTTGAGCTTTATACAAAGTTAAGGAGTCATTAAAAATATCAAATTGAGATTTTTGCGCTAATTTGTTATAAAGATTTAAAGTTCTATTAAGTGGTGCATTTAGGCCTAAATTTGTTCTAGCGAACCTTGTTTTAAGATTTTGGGTACGTAATCTTGCATTCGATTTAGGGGTAAAAATATTAAGTTGACTTAAAATCTTCGGACAATCAAGATTTCCAGATACTAATTTATGTAAAAAGCAAAGATCGGCAATCTCTCTGCGATGGGATAGTTTTAACATATTATAATGTTTTAATTAGTCATCGTACTTCCGAAAATCATTACTGATATGATCTCTATAAGATAACAATTTTAAAAACTATATGCAGGATACAGCTAGAAACTTATAAAAGTCAATTAGCGGCTAACTTTAATTAAATCACCGCAAATACCAAGATAACAACATTTGAAAAAGCTAGGCTAACGGTGAATCTACAAAGTTCTGTTATTTTGTGCGCAAAAAATATGTAAATGTACTTTATTTTTACCAGATCGCGTGATGCGAAATAGGGCAATGTGCTTATAAAAGAATGTATGTATATATGTTTGTTCCTATGTTCCGTCGTAGAGATTAACCAGCGAACCTAGTATTAAGATACTCTTCCACAAATCTTTGTTTAACTAGTTTTCGTTTCATTTATTGTCAGTCCTGTAGTATTTATTGCAGCTTCTTATTTTTCATACATATAACAGCGTACGCAAAGAAAACCTAATATTAAGACAATCCAAATCCTTTACAAATATTCAAGACATTGGATGTTGATTGCCGGCAACGCTTTGAGCTTCTTTACAGTTAAATAAAATTAATTTAAATTTTATTTTTTTATTTTTTTTTAAATCGTAGTCATCTCTGGAATACTATTTATATTAAAAATATCTTTTATTTAATCACATAGAGCGCAGCGTTGTGGAGATTATTATCATGTATAAAATAAATTATAGTACAAATGGCAAAAAATACACATTTAATGATACATATGAGTAAAATTTGATTATAAAGGATATGAATCCGCAACCATTGAATAATAAAATAAAGCAAAAATATTAAACAGATACATCTTAAATGCTGTATAAGTGTGTCATACATAAACGTATGTGCTGGAATCAAGGACGACCAGTTAGTTATGTTTGCTACAATTACTCTTTATAAATATTGTAGGTAGAATATTTTAATACATATTGGCACTCATGGCAGCGGTACAAGCGTGTGAATATAAATCCACAGGTCGTGAGTTCCATTCCCACTAGGGAAAAATTACTATTTAATATTTTCATTTCCTCGCTCTGGTAACGAGGTGAGAGTATGTATGCGGCGTTGAATTCCGCTGAATGGAAGTGTCTTAATGGAACGAAATATATTAAGTCTAGATTCCCATGTTAGGCAGAGGCTAAGACCTAGGCTAGCTAAAAAAAGGTGATTATCAGTTTGACATATAGGTGATATTGTGCTTAGGCGACTGGCATCCTTTTTTGTAGTTATGTATTTAAAAACAAGGGAAAATTAATCTGTGTCTTAACATTAGGTTCCCTCTGCCTACCCTGCTATATGGGGGAATAGGTACAGCGTGAACTTAAAAAATAATTTGAATTGATATATCATGATATCAACCGGTTTTTACCATTTTATTGACATAATTATTAGTTCATCTTATATCTAAGGTCAAAGGTAAGGTAAGTGCTACTAATAAATATTTTCGTGCCGTCTTTATTCAGTTTAAAGATGCCTAAAAAACTTCTCCCAGCATGGTGGTAATACCCTATGTAGTAAAAATATTTTTTCTTTAACGTACTCTTTGACCTTATTTTGCTTTTTCTTAGATTCACGCTATATCCCGCACGTAGCAGTATAGGCAGAGAAAACCTAGTATTAAAACGCTCTATTTCTATTATTTTTATTATTCTAGTGAGGAAATAAAAATATTAAGTATTTTACTTCCTCGAGTGGGAATCGAATCCGAAACCTATCACTTTTACAGCCACACGCATTTGTTGCCTCGCCACCTCTATGACTTTTTTAATCGCCGTATAAAACCTAAAAAAATATTGCTTGAAAACTTAAGTCCCGAGTAGTTTTCAAGCAATATTTTTTTATGGCGCTCTGTAAAATTTAATCGGGTCTTGATTCTTAATCCTAATAAACTAGGGCTTGTTTTTATTTTTTTATTTTATTTATTTGAAGTAGGTTTTTCCATAATTTTTCTTTTACTGTAATATCTCTAAAGTCGGCGGAAAATGGAGAACGGAGTGTCTTAACACTAGATCTCTTTTGGGATTCTCTCTTTTGACATCAAATCCCAGTGGAGAACTATTTATGTATATCAAATAATTATCTGTAATAATTCTAGACAAGAAAAATAAAATGTAACAAAAATTAGACAAAGATAAAATTGCTTACGTACTTTTATACATATAAGCAACTTTTGTTCTAAACTATTATAATTGATTTGAAGTGATCTTTTTTAATATGGAATATTAGACTCGTTCCCATTTCGCTCTAAAAGTAATAAAGTAAATGAGACGCGACGACCCTTTCTAAGCATAATGAAAGTTGCAATTTTCTTACGTATTTGCACGATAAAAAACGTAGATATTATGAAATTGTAAACACTGCCATCTTATTTATCATCTGTTGTGTAATATTAAGCAAAAACGCGAAAAAGCGTTAAAAAAATATAGTTTCACGCCATATCCCTAATATACCATAGTATGCAGAGGGACCCTATTGTAAAGACACTCCGTTCCCCATTCATTGGCTAGTTTTCGAGACCTTGCGTGTCGAATGGCGGAACTCAACGCCGCAAAACCTAGACAAGATCTGGAAAGACAAAGGTTAGGTTACATATCACAACATATATCTATGCTGTCGGTACATAGAACATTTATGAAAAAAAATATTATTGAAAGTATTCATCAAGGTAACAGAACTCAATGAATTTTAATAATTTTGTCTGGTTGTCTGTGGCTGTTATAACCAATTTAAATGCAGCTTTAATTTTATATTTTGATAAAAAATCCCCTGAAATCCCTGAAATGTCTTTGAAGTTGTATAAGTAAAATAAAATAATAATAAAAAAAATATTTTCTTGCTGGCTCTTGTCAGGAGTTTCTGAGCCAGTCAGTGGTAGCTTCCTGTAGGACTGACACTATTGACATTTTTATATAAGTACTACAAATTATATAAAAAAAAATACATAAATTGTAGCCTTTATGTTAGTTTAATGTATACGCTATGTTATTGTAAAGTTTCATATAAATCTGTTCAGTACTCCTTGCGTGAAAGTGGAACAAACATCCTTTCTCACAAACTTTCACATTTATAATATTAATAGGATAGTAGGAAGTAAGAAGTCCAGGATTAAGTGAAAGTAACAACCGTCGTACATTTAAAATATAGAGATAAAGAATAAGATGGAAAAAAATAATAATTTTATATTGCAATGCATCTCTATATTTTTGACCTGAATTGTCAAATTACCTTCTGCAATTTGTTTGACCCACTTTTGGTGTGGTATTGTAAATAATAACTATAAATATATATTATGTTCATTTATGTATGGATAAGTGGATAATGTGTTGACATGCGGTTGCTTATTATCGCGACCTGTAGGTTTAGTGGTGTGTAACGCTGTTGATCTGACGGTCACGGGTTCAATTATATACAAGGTGTTTTTATAATTGTATCGGAAATCGGTCAAGTGTGAGTTACAGACGCCTACCGAAGGCACCACCTTCGGAATACCAATTTGATAATTGTAGGTCAACGGGAACGCGGTTTACAAAAGTTGACAAATTTAAATTTACAAATATGGTTTTACCATTTTCAGATTTTTTGTTGATTGAGATTATTCTGGCCCCATTAGAAATACGGTAAAAATGTATAAACGCTCGTATTTCCTCATTGTGTGACTTAGGATCATAATTTCTTTCTATGCTCCAAGGGGCTGTCGACCTGGATACTTGACATTAATTTCACCTTGACTATCAACTATCACTTTCTTGAGACAAACGGTCTTGCCGGTGGATAGACAGACGGAGAGATATAAATATAGACAGAAAACAAAGTGATCCTAGAAGTGTCCCATTTTTCCTTCCTCAGAGGTACGGAACTCTACACATCAGCTTCATATTTTTTGTCACGTATAGGTATAGGCAGTGTAGGTAGAAGGGAGTCTTGTCTAGTTGGTGTCTTACACTAATAAAAATATTTTCTTAGAGAACATAACTAGAACCTAGAACTTTACACTTTATTGAGATTTCTTATTAAGATACTATATATTTTTTAGCTTCACAATGTGTCGAGCACATTCAAGTGTAGGCATAAGGAACCTGGTGTTTCCGTCCAATTCTTGAGGCATTGCCTGTGGAATGGTGGAACTGAATGCCCCGCTTTGCCTGGTCACCAGAGCGACGCTATGATAATATTAAATACTTATTTCATGCCCTCGATTGGGAATCGAACCCTCAACCATCGTGTACAGTCGCACGCTTCTGCTCCTGCACCTCGACGGCCTCTTAATATTATCTTATCATAAATATTCGATAGTAAAAGTAAAAATTTGACTTTTGATTGCACGACTTGACCAAGCCATTGTTCTAAATGACGTTTCCTTACATGGAACTATTGTTGTTGTTAGAGCGCGACAATATAACATTAAAGATTATGTTTCAGTGTTATATTTCGATAATTTACATGCACCTTTTAAATAACTCTTCTATGTCTAAAACGTTTTATCCAATTCGAAAATTCCCCGGTGGCACAAGGGTGTGTAAAGGCAAACAAAAACGCAGCGTTGTTTACCGCCACTCAACACACCTAGAAAGAGTCGAAGGAAAGTGGGAATCGTCATCGAAACGTAATGTCTTGACAGTAGGTTCCCTTTGCTTATCCTAAAAAAATACTTACATATGCAACCAACATACATTTATATGGGTACAGATAAGTTTACTCCCTGTAAAGGAGGGGGACATTATAAAAAAAATGATATTCTTACGAGAAAGTGAAATACGAGATTTTCCATTTGCCGTCTAGGTTTAAGACTTAAAAGTTACTTAAAAGTCCATACAAAAGAAATACGTGCGATGACTATTATAATATATATATATTATCTATCTATACATATGTATACTATATGTAATAAAATTCAAACGGTAATTTTGGTCGTTGACCGACGCGGACGGGGCGATGTAAATGGCGCTTAAATGATAATAAACTACTTTGCTGACTTGAACTTTGGCTTGAGATTGTTTAAACAAATATCCTTATCAATTTTGACATCGTCTTGACACAGAGGAGTCTGTCGCTCATGAGGTGAGTGCAGGTTGAAATTTTACTTGAGCTTAGTTTTATTTTTTAAAGTCGGTTCGATTGCCATTCGGGGAAATTAATTGTTAATTATTCATGTTTTTACTTCTCCGTTTTGGTAAACAGGCAAAGCGCGGCGTTGAAGTTCGCCACTTAACACACGATGCCTCCAAAACTCGGCAGAACGTGGGGAACGGAGTGTCTTAATACTAGTTTTCCTCTGCCTTCCTTGCTATGTGCGAGATAAAGCCATCGACAAATGGACTGTCCAACAAAAATAAAAATGTTCAATTCAAATCGATACTTCCTGAAGTATAATTCCAAAAATAAAAAAAAATAAAAAATGTCGGTAGGGGTCTCATCCAACCCCTCTAGTATAAGCTCTAGATATAAGTACAGTTTAAATTGTCCCAAAATTAAGTACGCCACATTAAAATAACTTTAATTTAATAAAAAAAGGCACGGGCAACTATGCGTCCGTGGATGTAGCTTTTAAAAAAAAAAAAAAAAGAAGTATAATTCCTTCAATCATCTCAGTAGTATCCCTTTGATAAGCAGTGGGAATTGAACCCACTACCTGTCGCGTTCACAGTCGCTCACCAGTGCCCCGGCGCCTGACAACATGCTCATAATATAAGTTTAAATTATTTTTCAAGTTAAAACAACATAAGTAATATCCGATAACAAAGTAAAAGTTCAAGTCGTCAGGTCACGTCCATCCACAGTCATGTGATAGCGACCGAGCTTATTGCATACTAAAGTTTTTGAAGTTGCAGCTTTTTAAGTAAATACTAAATACTAACAAAAATTAAAATATTGCAATTTTGTATGAAGTTGAAAAGGTTGTCGATTTTTATTTTAAGAGCAGTATATAAGGTAAGTTTCGTTTTTTAATAAAAGTTCAAATTTAGCTAGAAGTGAGTAGGTTTTTTTTGTATTGCACTAAGATGATAAACAATTTAATATCTCGACAATGTCTCCCCTAGACGTCTCTCCTCTTTCCAATATACTCCTAGACTACTATTTATTTTTATTTGTCTCTTCTGTCTTTTGTGGAGTATGGATAATAAACCTAGTGCTAAGACACTCTATTCCCCTCGCACTGCCCAATTTTCGGGACATTGCGTGTTGAGTGGCGAAACTGAACGCCGCGCTTTGCCAGCAACAGGAAGCTAATAAATTATACAAACTTTCATAAGCATGTAAAAACATACTAATACTCTAATTATTATTAACTTAAGAAAAAAGCATAAAAAACATACATTTCTATACATACATACTAATACTCTAATAATTATATAGATTAAGAAGACAGATTCACTATATTTATGAAACGATGTCATATGTCAATTATCTTGACATCAGATGTCAACTTTTATTAATCAACTCGTCAGAAATTAACAATTACGAAGTTAGGTAGGTACTTATAACAGCTGCAGTCTGAATTTAATCACAGAACACTACTAAAATAGTTAGTCATAATTAAATAGAAAGAAGCTTTCGTGCGGCGGTTTGATTCCTACGAGTGGTAATGAATTGATTGTTCTGTGTATAAAAGTCAACATTGATGATTACTTAAAATATTAAATTATGCCACTTCTACAATAAAGTATTTGTTTGGCTGATTCCTCTAATCTCAGCAACTACTGTTCACCGCACTGTTCCTGCTGTCACAGTTAACCTCCGTATTTAGAATATATCATGGCACAGGCCACAAATAATCTAATAACAAACAAACATTCTAGAATTGATTTTAAAAGATTGAACCCACTACCACCTCGTACCTTCATCAATCACCCACTTCACTTGTCAGCTATGTAAGTGTTGCTATGCCTATTCAAGCGCTTTCACCGACATTCTATAGAGCGATGACACGCAAAGATTTCTAAAGAGAATGAACGTGCGTTTAAATATACATTTGTGTTATTGTTCAATACTTTCAATATAAATAATATAATATAATAGTAGTTGTGGTTAATATTTATGTGGCGTAACTTAACGCCGCGCTTTTTTCTACAGCACTAGGAATTTCAAATGTAAAGTGCTCTATAATTTTTATTTTTTTGTCAACAGAACAAAATGAGGGCACTGTTGATTTTAGCCGTGCTTGCGTTTGCGTGCAGCGTGTTAGCGAAAAACAAAAAAGATGAAAAAGTAAGTGATTTTTAACTTCACGCTGCATCCCTCATGTGGCAGAGAGAGGGTTTCTTAACATTATGGTATGTTCAGACATCTGTTCTCCGCGCAACTTCTCATATTCAAGACGTGTTGTTAAAAACCCAACGCCAACGTTTGACTTACTAGAGCGTAAAAAATATTTATTTCTCATTCTCCCGAGTGGGGAAATGAACCCACAATAGTCGTGTTTACAGTCAGACGCTATGACCCTGCGCCTACAGATACATGTTAACCCTAGTTGTATATAAAATAGCTTTTATCATAATTAATGCCTATTTATTCTAACCTGACAAATAAATATATATATATTTTTAATTTTCCCTTTTTTTAGGTAAAAATCGCAGTATACTACGAATCCCTATGCCCAGACAGCAAGAAATTCATAACGGAACAGCTTGCTCCCGTGTGGAGGGACTTTAGAGGACTTGTCAAAGTCAAATTAGTGCCTTATGGAAAGAGTACGGTAGGATTTCTAAAAAATGTAAAATCGTCTTCACGCTGTATCCTGCATTTAGCAGGCTCGATTGAGGGAGGGAACCTTCCACTGAATTTTTGGAGGTATTGCGGGTTCAGTGGCGAAACTCAACGTTGGCTTTTTGCCCTAATAATAATAATAATTTATTCCCTCGAGTGGCCATCAAACCCTTCGCGTTACAGTCACACCCTTATGTCCCTTCGCCGCGACCGACGGTCTCATCAGTTTTTGTACTTGAAATATAATATACCGCGGTGTGAAACGAACCCGAAATCATCAAACTTACAAACGGTCTCCGTCTTTAAAGATAAAAACTTTTTACCTTAATTTTATATAATTATTTTTTGTTTTTATTGTTTTAGCATGACCAGGTGAATGGTAAATGGGTGTTCAACTGTCACCATGGACCCGATGAGTGCTATGGAAACAAGGTCAGTAATTTACTTACTTTATATACAATTGTTATATATAATAAAACATTAGGTGGTAAATCTAAATAATATAAGTAATTTTTCTTTTTTTTCTAGGTTCAATCTTGCATCTTAAAGGACCGTAGCCTCCAAGACACTGATAAAATGGAAATGATCATTTGCTTGATGAAACAAGCCAGCCCCGACAAATCTCTGGATACGGTAATATATTTTAATACAAAATTAAAATAAGTTATAACATAAATATTGTTTAATAGAAATTAATTGGAATCGATTATTTTTATATTTTTCATAAAAAAAAAACTTTTTTTTTTAATGTATTCTATAGTGAATCTAAAGGAGGCGTCTACAAACCGTCCTCATTAGATAAATCTATTGATTTAAAACATTCAACGTATATACATACATTTTTTGGTTATATATATTTCGATAATTATTTAAGAATATTTATTAATAACCTCCATACTATTGGCTATATCTAAGGCACTTTTATATTTTTTGTATTGTAAAAAAACAGTTTAACTCTTCAACTGTATACTTCATATTATAGTAGTGTAGATAGATATGACACGCGCGAACGAAGTCGCGGGCACTGCTAGTATTAAATATTTTCATTTCTTCGCTCTGGTGTCGAGCTCGAGTTCCGCTACGCGACACACAATGTCTCCAAAATTAGTCGGAAAATGGGGGGCGGGGTGACTACCCTACTACATACGGGTAGCAACGTAAAAAAAATTAAAAATATTTTTTTATCCCACAGTGCCTCCAAAGTGTAAAATCCCAGGGTAAATCAGACAAGCTATCGTCATGCGCCAGCGGGGAGCAAGGCGACAGTCTCCTCGCGTCTTACGGAGACAAGAGTGACGCGGTACAGCGACCACTGTCGTTTGTGCCCACTGTCGTCATCAATGAGGTTAGTACGGGTTCGGGTTGAAGAAAAATATATTATGGAAAATTACAAAACTAAACAACTTGTTATATTTTTGCTGATTGAATATTTAATAGCGAATAACATTTTTTAATGTTTAGAAAAATTTTAAAGTGTAGTTCCACACACTAGAGATGAAAAAGAAAAATATTTTTAGAAAACTTATAAAATATGAACTTGCAGCACTCTCCGCGCATATTTAGGTTTTACAATTTTTCTTAGTTCTCATTATGTTCTTACTGGGTGAGCAGTGCGCAAAGTTGAAAAACCTACAGAACGGCCACGTACGACTCTTCGGCCGCACTGTAACTCGATAAGAACGCATGGCTTTGTGGTCAAAGGCTCAAAGCGCTTGGACAGTAAATAAGAGACGTGGGTTCGACTCCCGCTACTTCAATTTTTAATATATTTTCTAAAAAAGAATATTGGAATGTTCATTCATTTATAATTTCTTTAATTTCAGAAATTCGACCAAGCAGTCCAAGACGAGGCGATTTCTAACCTAAAAGCTGTAGTATGTCGTGTCGCACCTAATAAACCTTCGATTTGTTAATAATATTAATAAATACTATTATAATACATATTAAATAAGTACATTTTTAATACATTTTATGTAAGTTGTTGTTTTATTTATTACTTTTTTAAAAAGTTGTTTTATATAATTATTTGTTGATTTAAGGCATGTTACAAAGCGGTGTTTAATGCTGCATTCTGTTTATTATGAAAAAAACTTTTTTAATTATATTTTACTTAGCAACATCGCACTTCGTTTTAAATGAGTGTCCATCACCACCTTTAAATGATACTGATTATACCGATTAAATATTATACCAATCTTTCCCGGAGTAATACAATTTACACATAACTTCGAATAAACTACAAAAAGTTTCTAAATAAATGAAAAGATAAGAGACAAATTATTAAGACAAAATAATTATTTAATAAATATCTTTCTTTTTTAACTTCACACCGTAGTGTTAAGACACTCCACCAATAACTACCTACCAATTTTAATTGCATGTTGAGCAATGGCTTTAGCACCGCGTTTCATCTGTTAATTAATGAAAATAATTCAATTCCCTGAGTGGGACTCGAACTTACAACTGTCACGATTACAATCAATCGCTATAGCGATACAACGCTACCTCAGTTTTAATTAAAGTTTCCACATAGATATATTTTTTTTTATCTAGTCCGCGGCTTTGTCCGCTTAAACTATATACACAATTATTTATTTAGCAATCTGAAACAATTTGAAATATTTATTTAAATGTATATTTTCACTTCTTCGCTCTAGTGTCGCACTATGGACAATGGTAGAACAACGGCAGATCAAAATTCATTTTTATAAAGTCGTCCCTGACGCACTATTTTTTTTTTGTTAATAGTATAAGAGGGGAATTTTTCGTGAATTACATTTGGAATATATATTTATTCATCGTGAAAAATTGTCATTCGTGAGAATGTCTATTTCAGGTTGTTCACTTTGATACTTTAAACATAATTTCCTTAAAAAATCTGCAACTAGGTATAAAGTGTTAAATAATTTTAAAAAGCACATAGTATGTAGATTTTAAAACAGTTATTACATTGTGGATATCGTGACTATATTTTTATAAAAAATATTAACAATAAGTGAAGCGAAAAAGGGTACGTGTTTAAAGTTCATCGAGACTTTTAACAGTTACCGACGTCTCCCGACGCGTTATATTTGATATTGTTTTATTTGATATATTCGTTATATTTGATATATTCCAGATATTCATAAATAACTTTTATCAAAAATTAGCTGCAGAGACCTGCAGACTGAGAAGTTATCACGAAAACTACAATACAAGTCAGGGGCACGAACACTCTATCTACTGTAGTTTCTCATGTTTACTATTTAATTGATTAGATTGCGGTAAATTTCCAAAAAATTATTGTTATTTATTGATAAAAGGACATTTTACCTTCGTTTTGCACAATCATTTATTCACACTACCCTCATTTATGAAATTATATGAAGAGTGAATTAATTTAAAAAAACTGTAACAAATTAGTAATAAAATTACTAACAGACGTTTGATTATTAAGTGTCTTCACTAAATTTCAAAATGATGAGTACTTTTAAGTGTCCCAAACGTGAATTATTACTCCCATACATTGAAGGTTCAGGGATTACGTTCAATAGGAGAAGAATTAGCACCTCTTTAAATTATTTGAGGTTCCTGGCAAAGATTTTATTGATTGAAGAATTACTTATAGGTCCCCACTGTTCATCCTAATAAATTATTGGTTTGGGTGTTTGTTTTTTAATAAATATTTTTTTATTTTTCAAATTTTTGTTAGAATTAATTATGGTAATGATAATCATGATATACCTTTTTGAAATCCTCGCGTTGAGCTCTTGAATTTGAAACCCATATTGTGGTATTCGAAACCAATATTTTTTTTTGCACTAAGTCCAATGGCGTCCCACAGCCGCCATGATTCTTATTTTTTAACGTCACCTATTTTAGAACACTTGGGCTGCTAAAGCGAATATAACGATACCTCAATTATGTAAATCCGGTCAGCGGTTCTGGAGATACAAGGTAATAAAGAATGTTGCGTACATACAAACGTATATACAAACATACACAATACGCGCAAAAATATAACCCTTCCTTAGCAGTTGGAAATAATAATAAACTAATTTAATAATACATTTTTACTACTACTACTTTTTATTTACTGAAAACTTTTCTTTTCATTATTTTTTTATATATATATTCTCCAATAAAAGTATAATATATGAACTTCACCTAACGCACTATTCCATAGTTTATGCTTGTGCAAAAATTCAATTGTTTATCTTAACAAATAAAAAAGTTATCGATTTTTGATCTGGTACAGACCTCTATTTCCCATAGTGCGTCGACGCAAGACTCAACTCACTCAACACGGAATGCCTCCTGAACGACGGAACGGAGTGTCTTTACTCAAGGGTTCCCTCTGCATGCCCTGCTGTTTTTTTTTTATTTTTTTTTTCGAACATGTGGATAATGCTGNTTTTTTTGTTTTTTTTTTCGAACATGTGGATAATGCTGTTAGCCTTATTGGCTTTTACAGCGACACCAGTTGGGTAGGGAAGAGGGTACACTGTCCCTGAAGAAATGCAAGCACTAAGTGGCTGCCTGTGAGGATGTCGACGACTGTAAGGGCACCCCCTGCGGTACTCGAACCTCGGCTTGCGGCCGTCGAGCGGACTGGAATTTCACCTATGCTAAGCAAACCAGCCGCGACATGAAGTCGCGACTGCGGACAAATTAGACTACTCTAAGGGAGATAACGGTCCCTAACCGCTGGGCCCGACCGCGCCGAGACGCGACCGAGCCGCTGAATAAGCTGGACTTCGTCGTCGATTCCGTCAACGATGGTGTTTGTGTCGTGTGTGAGTAGTGTGTTTCCTACCTACATACGGGGCATTCGCTATAGTAATGGCGTCATCGGGGTCTAAAAGGACGCTGCGCGGGCGTCTACGTCTAGGGAGCGCGCTAGGGATGTAATCACACGCATTTACGATGAGGGGATTCGCGTGCGAGCCTGCGCGCTCAAAGTAGCGCTTCGCTAAGCGTTTGCAGTGCTCGTGAATCGATTCCAGTTCAAAGTCTCTATGTAGGTCGACGTTACGCACGAACCAGGGACAACCTGATGCGATACGTAAGAATTTATTTTGTACCTTTTGCATGGGATCTAGCTTAGTGTGCGCGAACGCTACACAAGCATAAGAGAGGACGGGTCTTATACAAGTTTTGTATAGTGTCAGCTTATTTCTAAGTGACATTTTACTACGCTTGTTAATGAGATAGTATAATCTATTAAGAATGAATTTAGCTTTATTGCAAGCTTTCGTGACGTGGGGCTTGAAGGAAAGTCTAGAGTCTAATGTGACACCTAGATATTTGACCTCTTTTTCCCAGGGAATGGCTTTATCTAATAGATAGATGGTAGAGATTTGCTCTGAACGAGCGCGAGGGAAGAGTATCGCTTTACTCTTTTCTGGATTAACCTCGATTCTCCATTGGCGGAACCACACACCAAGTGCGCGGGCCGCTTTCTGAAGTCGATCGGCTATTATGCGTGTGTTACGCGAAGAAGTGTATAGGGCGGTATCATCGGCGTACATAGCCAAGTGTACATCCCTGGTACGAGGTATGTCTCTTGTGTACAGCGCGTATAACATAGGAGAGAGGGTTGAACCCTGGGGGACGCCTGCGCGAAGGAGGCGGGGAGAGGAGAGAGTTCCTTCTACTTTATAGCGGAAGTATCTATTTGACAGAAAATCCCGCAGGATGCGCACGAGACAGTCTGGCAAGCCAGAGCGCCGCAGCTTGAAAATCAAGCCGTTATGCCAGACCTTGTCAAAGGCTTTCGCTACATCGAGAAAAATGGCGGCAGTGTGTCTGCGGTACGAAATTTTTACTTTATATTGGGCTATGTGCTCTACCACGCGATGGACTTGGTGGATGGCGGAATGTTTCTTTCTGAAACCGAATTGCTCTTTGATGAGCAGAGATTTGGCCTCTATTACCTCGGAGAGTCTAATTAGAATGATTCTCTCATAAATTTTACCTAGCCAGCTGAAAAAGCTGATAGGTCTATAGCTAGAGGGCATATTCCGCGCCTTGTTAGGTTTCGGTATACCTATGACGATGGCTTCCTTCCACTGTTCGGGAAGGGAGCACGACATGAGAAGGGAATTAAAAATATTGACCAAAAGAGATAAGAACTGAGCCGGAAGGGACTTAAGTATTCTATTAGACAATTTATCAGGCCCCGGGGCCTTCCTATCTTTGAGATTTTTGATGACACTTAAAGACACGGTGAGGTGTGCGGGATATAGCGTGAAGCTGATTTTGATTAGATTTTTTTGATACAATATAATTTTAAAGGCTATCTATTACTACATTTAAGTACTACACACTTTAAGTACTACATTTAAGCAATTTTGTCGAACAAAATATTTTAAATAGATATAGCTTTTTTAATTATAAACTGATTTTAATTAAACAAACACTGTATCTTAAGGTTGATCTCAGCGCTAAGAGCAACAATTACGGACCTAAATGCCTGAACACTAGGTTCCCACTATTTTTTCCCCAACCCACAACCATTACATATAAAAATTCTTATTAAAGACAAGTAATGAGTAAAACAAAAATTCAATCAGTATGTAATTTAGTTTATTTACATAGTAATTATTTACATATATACAAAAAAAGGACATATCATAAAATAGCGACCCGCGCCATTTTTAATAAACTATTGTTTATATTTATTGTTTATTTAATATGCGCCATTTATATTTGTGCTAACGTATTTTTTTAACTTTACGCTGTACATAGTAGGGTAGATAGAGGGAACCTGGGAATCCGCTTTCCACTGAATGTTTAAAACATTGTGTTGAGCGGCGGAACTCAACGCCAATTCATTTCTTCGCTCTGGCTACGAGGCAAAGCGCGGCATTGGCGGAATTTGACAAAAAGTGGGGAACGGAAATGCCTTAAAAAGAACGAAAAATTTTGTCCAGGTTCCCTCTGCCTACACTGCATGGCAGTGCGGCGGGTTACGTGGGGTTCTGCGTGAAGGTAAAAAAAAATAACACATTAATTATTCTGGAAAACAAATTAATGTATCCCGTAACACTTGTGCCATCAAAACAAATCAAACGACGTATTATTAATCAAAATCGTCTCACTGGTTTAAGAGTTACAAGGGAACAAAATAACGGACATACATACTTAACTTAAATTCACGCTTTATCTTTAGTCAGAGATAACGGAGCGCCAAACGCTACGGTCTCTATAAACCTCTTTCGCCTCGTCTACTGTCTTCAACCTCTTCCTCCAGTATATTTGACACTGTTTTCGAAGATCAACCGAGGTTTCCCCCTCCCTCTCTTACCAGTCACTTTATTGCCATTCCGCAATAAAGATTTATGATGGAAATATGAATCAGAAAAGCCACTTACAAAAAAAATTGAACTCTTAATCAAATTATTTACATGCATAAATACAGTGAAAGAAAATTCATCATTTAATCATTTTAACTCTAACTTTTTCTTGTTTATCATCATCACAAATTCTTAATTTTATATACTTATATACAGTGTATTCAAAATTTATTAATTTGGATTTTTTTTAATAATAATTTTGTTATTATTATACGAGTTCAAATTTATCATATTGTATATATTTTCTTCAATTAGCTAGCCCACCCCGGCGGTACGTATTCCTCGTCGTCGCACAACTCTTTATGCCGTCTCATTTTATGCCGTTTCAAATCAGATTTCCTTTTACTCGCGTAATCGCATTCATCACAAAGATGCTTCCTAGTGGCGCTGCAGCACAATCGAATATGCTTCAGCAATTCCACTTTCACATCGGATATGAACCCACAATTTTCACACTTAAAACCCTTCTTAGCGTTAACCAACTTGACACAATCGTGTGTTTTCAAATGATATATAAGACTCATATTATGTCTTGCTTTATAATCACACAAATGACACTTAAACTTTCTATCTTCGGAGTGTTTTTTTTTGTGGCGCAAGAACTGCGCCTTACTGGCTGTTGTGTATCCGCACATTTGACATACCTGCAGAACTGTTGGATGCTCGACGCTGTGAACTTTGAACTCCGACTTGCTAGTCGTTCTAAAATGGCATTCAACGCAATAGTACTCATACATGCCCCACATTATCTTATCTTTTTTATTATCTTTGGTTTTCCTTTTCTTACTTTTTTTCTTACTTTTCGTCGGATTTTCGACGAGTTTGACAAGTGGCATGTCGTCTTCGTCGGTTTCGTCGGACACATCGATTGTGTCGATTTCGGGTTCTTGCAGTATGACATCATCTTCGTCGCTCGACGTCAATAGGCTTATTGGATTTTCTGTTCTATAAAAATATTAATATAAATTAAAAAAAATTTATTAATATAAAATATCAATATAAATTATTATTTTAAACATAAAATTCCAGTGAGGCCAGTCGTGGCGCAGAGGCACAAAGTGTGATTGTAAATGCGACTGGTTGTGGGTTCGATCCCTATTCGAGGAAGTGAAATATTTAATTACATTTATATTTTCATTTCTTCGCTCTGGTGTGGAGACAATGCGCAGCGTTGCGTTCTGCCACTCAGTACGCAATGCCTCCAGAATTCGGCGGAAAGTGGAGGACGAAGTATTGTCTTAACATTAGGTTCCCTGTGCCTTCCCCGTTATATATGGAAAACAGAATGAAACTGAATCAATCAATGCTCACTTCTTCCCCAGATCCACTACATCATCATCATCATCATCATCCTCAATATCTGGTCCAATTTCTGGTTGAGGGTCAGGCTCAGGTGGGTCTTCCAACATTAGGCTCGTGGGGTCGACCTCACATTGTACACTCTCTAATAGCATTACACAGTCTTGGTTGTTTTGCTCACCTGGAAGTATAAAAATATATATTATACACAGTGTGTTCAAAGGTAAGTACAAGATATAAAATGAAAAAAATATTTTTAATCATGATATAGTATTTTTTCATTTTCCCAAGCACCGCCGAATTCGCTTTTTTTTATTATTTTGGTTATAAATTATAGACTATCTAGTTTTCACTCCAACTCCGAGTTCCACCATTCAACACGCAATGCGGAAACAGTGTCTTAACGCTACGTTCCTTCTACCACGTGAGATAAAGAGTGAATCAATAAAAAACATACCTTTATCAACAGAAACTTCAATGAACACAGGGTCTTTCAAATTATCCACATCAATTATATGAGAATTTTCTTCATTTAAACTTTTATTTTGTTTTATATGAAAATTTGTTATAAGATCTTCAATTTCCTCGTTTTCTTCATTTTTTTCAGTTTCATCTTGTTCTATAACTTTGCTCCTATTTACAGGTACTTGTATATGATAGTTGGTTATTATATCTTCAATATCTTTGTTTGCTTCACAGTCTGTTGTAAGTGTTGGTTCAGTCCTAAAAATATATATTTTATTTTAGATTCACGCTGTATCCCGCATATAACAGGGTAGGCAAAGGAAACTTGGTGCTTAACACTCCATTGTTCCCTTTCCACTGAATTCCTAGTGCATTGCAGGTTGAGTAGCGGAACTTAACGCCGCACTTTGTCTCGTAACCACAGCGAAGAAATGAATTATATGTTTGCCGTGTGGGAATCGAACCCCCGACTAGCCTCAGTTCCAAATTGTCCACAAAGTTCCAATATATTTAAATATTGAATTTAAAAAAAAAAATACTTATTATATTATTATTGTATATTTATAGAAATAAAAATCCAGTTATTTTACCTTTTAACGATACTATCAACATTATTATCATTTTCCACAGATTCTTCTAAACAAATAGAATTTTTCTTCTTCCCTTCGCTTTTTTGCTTTTTCCGCTCCTCGCTTTTGCTTCTATCTCTTTCTATCCCCTCATCTTCACTGTGAACATCTCTTTCTGCACACTTTTGAATTTCTGGTTTACTTATCTGAAAAAGAATGATTATCTATATATATTTTCATTTTTAGATAAAATAAAGAAATTCGTGATTTATAGTCACTATGCCATATACATTTTTATTGACCTTTTCAGCCACGGTTTTTAGCGTTCTCATCATCAAAATGTAAAAATGGAACCGTCATAAGGTCATTGTATGTCAACACCCTTATTCTAGACCCTTGTTTGAAACCTTTGGAGCGCAGAAAGGTTACTTCTAGGTTAACGCAATTCAAAGACACGACCATTTATGCTTAATTTTTGCCGCATTTTGTACAAAATTCGTTGCGTAATCAAAACCTATAAAGTAAACTAGAAAGTTCTTGTTAACCTATAATTAACTTACTCCACAAATCAAGGAAAACTTCACAACTGTAAAAACTCACATGATCAAAGACACTGGGCACTACTTTCGCCTTCAATCTCTTTTTACCTCTCACAGTCTGATATTGGTCTTCCAAAAAGTGTTTACTGCATACCACAGAGTGATTGGTCACTCTGCAGTTAGACTTGAACGCATCTAGCCACTTCTTGCGTAGTGTTCGGCTGTTTGGCACACTAGGGAGAGGAGACACTAACGTTAACTGACATTCCGTAAGACATTCCGTTCCCATTAAGACACTTTCTTTGCTCACATTCTGCCGAATTCTCGTGGCTTTGGGTATTAAGTGGCGGAACTCAACGCCACGCTTTGTCTCAAATGAAAATATATTATATTGATTCCCTCTAGTGGGAATGTGATTTGTTTATAAGTAGTTAGGAAAGAATTCCACAGTTAGGAAAGAAAAAACGGACACAAAACAGGAAACAAAAGATTCAAATGCCTTTAGTTATTTGGTGCTAAAATGAGTTTTTATATCACTAGGTTTTACATGCCAGTTCCCCCATGTGATCGAAATTTTGTATGACATATGTGTAACACATGACATACTATAGTGCCACAAATATTGTTATGTGTGGCCTATCGCCTTTCATAGAATAGACTATCCAATATGAAAGAAAATTAAATTGTAGTTCCTGAGATTAGCGCGATTCCCTCAAATTACCCCGCATATAGCAGGGTAGGCAGAGGGATCCCGGTGAATACACCGTTCCCGATTTTCTGCCAATTTTTTGAGTCATTGCGTTTTGAGTCGCTGAACTCAACGCCGTGCTTAGCCTTGTTACCAAAGCGAAGAAACGAATATATTGATAGATAATAATTGACCCCACTGGGAATTGAACCCACAACCTTTGCATTTACAGTCACGCTTGTGTCACCACGACGGCCTTTAATAGCCTGTTTTACCACATAAAATCTCGATCACCAGAATATTATTATTGATTACATTTTATGAGATTTGGTCAAATTACCAATATTCCTGAATAAAATGTATAATTAAAAACAAGTGATTATACATTTTTAGATTATATATTAAAGAATGATTGTAATCTTTATATTATGTTAAAAATTGAAATTTAAAAAAAAATAAAACAAACTTTTTGAAAGTAAAAAAAAATGTATAACATTAAATATTCTAAGGTAAGTAAATTTAAAATAATATAAAAATGGTATAAAAAGAATTGTACAATATATGTATTTTTTTTCATTTAATACTCACTTAAAATATATCACATCTTTTGTCTGTACACAGCCATCTACGCAGCAAACATTGACCATGGTTTCAAGCCATAAATCCTAGACAAAAATATATTTATTTAACCAGCTATAATATAATTTAGTAGTTTCGATAACTAAATTGTCAAATATAAAGTAGTATAAATTAATGAATTGTCAAAGATTGTTATTTTAGAAGGTACTTATTTGTTTTGTTAAGTAATAAAGTGGGTAAGCTGGAATTATGTATGACAGGTTCAGTTCATGTTATGCTACCTAGCTAATGCAATACTTATTGTGAACTCAGTGTTTTATTTATGTTACATATTTAATATAAATGCAATGTGGTGTTGACTTTCAACATTCAAAATTAAAAATAATCTTTAAAATTGGGATATAGCATTTTTGCATCAAATCGTTTTTGACAGATTTCTAATAGGCACAAGAAACAATCCTATATTATTTGCCATAATTTAAGAACCTATATTATACAATTTTTTTTAACAAGTGGGAGACAAGTCATTTAGACCTATAAATGAGTCTTTTAGACAGATGCTGTGCCGCTGTGCCACAACAGCTACACTAAATTAATTCTTAAACTTGTTTATAGTTTTTTAGAGTTATTTTAAATCACTGATACTATTTTATTATCCCATTGAGGCTACTGTAGATGTCTTAATAGGATCTTTTTTGTAAGAAAAAAATATAAAATATATGTTTTGTAATATGAAAATGTGGTAACTGTCCACATTTTTTTTGACTATCTAAAATGTTTTTTATATTAAAACAAACATATTGATAAAATGCACAACAGATATGCAAAAAGAAAATATCTCAAAAAATCTAAAATAGTATTATATATATAGGTAATTAGGAAGGGTAATTTAATAATTCTAATATAATCCAAAACTGCGACGCTTTTACATTCACTAATAGTAATAACTAGTTAGGCGTCCTTATTCTGGTATATCTTAATCACATCCCTTTTTCACTAATTTTTCAACTCTATCTCCTAAGTATTAAGATATATTTTAAATTATAGCGCGGCGCAAAAACGCCGAGATAATGCGATGCGATTTACAGAATACGCCGGCGGTGTAATAGTTACTAATCAATTAACATGCGTGTAAAAGATTATTTGCAAATATTATATTACTGTTTTGAATATAACTTTTGTATACAAAACATACTTCGCGCGCAAATACTTTGCAAAAAAAGATTAAATATAACATAAATATAATAAATTACTTACACCAAATTTAGTAATAAAATGGCTGGTTTTTTCTTCAATTATATTTAAATTATTAAATACATGTTTGAATTCAGCTGAAATTGCATAAAAAAATTGAAACACCTTTGAAAAACAAGCACGTAAAATATTTACTAATATATCCTTTTTTTATTGCTCACTTGACAGACGCTAGTGTCGTACCGTGCATGTTACAACTGACAATTATAGTTACGATTTCTTATTTTACCGGTGAGACGAAACAATATATTGTTATTCTGTACGGCACCGTTTTAAATTGTTTATATTATACTAATTATGATATTTAATTCACTTGATTAGGAATGTTAATTTTTGTAGGAGAATTGAGAATGTTTGAATGTATATGATCTATTTATTACATAAAGATTTTTGTTTTTCTTAGGTAGCTTAGCTTAGCTTTTTTTGTTGTAATAAAATATATATAAAATAATTTATGTAGTATAAAAAATTATAAATCTTATTTTACCTGACTAATTTAAGTTTGTATACTACAGGATCTTATATTCGCATTAGCTACTGTAACAGGTGTTTGGGCCATATGCCATGGCAATACAATAATCGTGGTTTTAGTTCTGGTCATTACATTAAATTCTTTTCATCTCCCTACTCTAGCGTAACACAAGATCAGCGTTGAGTTCCACCACTGAACATACATACAAAGGATATTGTATCCTTGATTCAGGTGGTAAGTAAAAAAAAATGTGTATTGGCATTATTTATTTCTTACTTTATAAAAAAGGTTTTCTTGTACATACAACTTAAATTTTGGCAGTACAGGAAAATTGTATTACTAAGAAACAATTTTATTATATAAAAATTTAAATAATTTACATGTATTTTTGTTCTTTTATTACAATTATTTATCAATTCTTTCTTTTTTTACATAAAAATAAAGTTCAAAATAATAAATTCAAATGGAGCAGTATTGCAAATCTTTAGCCTAATTAGTCATACATTTGTAATTGTAACAGTGAGATTTATAAATTGTTTACAACTATAGAACAAAAAAATCAATCACATATTAAAGTCTTTGTTTTTGTTCATACTTCTATAACAAAATATTCATTATAAATGGGCGAAATCGACTATTTAAGGCTACAGCAACTCCGGCACACAATGCGGGAGCAGAACATAGATGTGGCACTAATAAACGAAACACACCTCCGACCTACCGACTCAGCGAATCTGCCAGGCTACCACACGATCCGGAAGAAAGCTCCGCCAGACAATGCCTTCAGAGGCCTTCTTGTGGCAGCGAGAAGGAATCTAATACACCAGCTTCTCCCGGTCGCCGACTCTCGAACGATTCTCACTCTAGGGGTAGAGATCAAGCAATGCGACAAGGCACTCCGCCTATACGCGGCGTATAGAACCCCAAAAAACAAAATTGACACACGAGAGGTACACGAAGTGCTCAACAGCTCCACCCCCACACTAATAGCCGGGGACTGGAATGCCCTACCGGAAGGAAGCTGTACGAGGACGCGTCCCGACACGGATATGAGATCTGCGGACCCGACGTGCCCACGCACCACAGTCCCGCCATAAACCACCGACCGTCGACCATAGACATTGTGGTATACAAAGGGACGATGGCAATAACACTGGAGGTACTACCTGACGGGTCCACGGGACCACACGGGTCGGACCACCAGCCAGTGCTCGCAATCATCTCCGGCCGCCTGGCAATTGCCAAAAGACCCCCCGGAGGATGGATCATCTGCTGGGAGACGTTCACCGCCTTGACGGAGGAGCTCGCACGCCAGCCAGGTCTGCACCCCTTGACTCTCCGGCTAGTATTGATAGTCTGGAGTCGACCTTGACTCACACTATCCGAGACGCGATGGAAGAGGCGACAGCACCGCCTCAGACACACTAGACTCCCGCAAACTCCGCACAACATCCTAAAACTCATTGCGGTGAAGCGAAAAGTTCGCGCCGAGTGACAGAGGACGAGGGAGCCCGCCACAAAGAGACGTCTCAATGGACTCATCGACAAAGTCCGCGCGGCCCTCAACACGTCCGCAGTTAACTCGTGGGAAACACGCATCGCCGAGGCCAGGGAGGACCAAGCCTCCCTATATTCATTATGCAGGCAGATAACAAAGAGGCCTCCACCGGTAAGACCATTATATCACTCCGACGGTACTCTCCGATACGAGTATAACACAATAGGAGGATTTCTGTTAAAAAGAGATCCAGCGAAAATATTACCCTCACCTATAAAATAAAATTAAAAAATCATGGAATTCAGATGATTATAATGTAAAAATTTTTACAAAGAGCACTAGTTTCAGTTAAAACACTGTTCACTTTAATATAACATGTCACTTAGAACACTCTATCCTGGTATCCAGAGTCCTGTGTAGGTTGAGTGGGCTTGGGCTGAGCTCCAGGTGGATGGTGGTGCCGGAGATGCCCTGGCCTCCGCGGGGGAGCAAGGTATTCAAACATACTTTGAGTGTGTTGGGCCAGCATGTTTGCTAGATCACATGGCATCGGGTCTGTCCAGAAGAAATCGTGGTTTAATGCTGTATCAGCATCAAATCTGAAATGAGTAAATTAATAAAGGTGGAGGTTAATTATCATTCTTTTTTAGTATTTATATGTTATTCTAAGCTTATTGATACATAATTAAGCAAGTGGCTTTTATGAAAACAATTTAAATATTGAAAATAAATAGTATACATAAAGAGATTAGAATGTAACTAAAGCACACTGTCATTTTGTATAGATAAATGGACATAACATAAGTACACTGCAATAGTGTCACGTCAAGTATTAAAAAAAATGGAAAAAATGCCATTTTCTCCTGAATTTGATAAAAAGTAAGAAACAAAAGTACTTTAATTAGAACAGAGGGACTTAGCACTAGGCCCCCAGGTTGCTATTTGCAAGATACAGCATGAAGCTAAATAAAAGAAAGAAAAAAATAAACCTCTTTGCAGGATCCAGTTGTAATAATTTATCAAGTAAATCACAACCATAAGGGTCTTTAACATAGGGCTTCAGTCTTTCCTGTAAAAGAAAAAATATTTTGTATTATTTATTATTTAAATTATTATTGTTATTAAATGTGAAAAATTTTGTATGTTGAGTGTTGGTACTCAGTTCTGCAGTTAGTCTATATAAAATGTAATTTATGAAAATATTAAGATATAAAAAAAAATGTTTGAAGTTAAGATATCACATTTTAGTTCACAATTATATGCAGAGTTTATGTGGTTAAAGTTATGTCTATAATTTAATATACATTTTTAAGCATTAGTTATAATATTATTTTATTAAAGTTTTCCCAACAATAAAATTTATCAACCACTCCTAGTAAATTATTATATTTTTAAAAGTTAATGGTTGAATGGAAGACACATAACACATTTTAAATTGATATTATTTCAACAAATAAACATTCTATAATATATATTTTGATATAACATACCTTAACTTTCCTCTTCTGACCTTTAGGCAGTTCCATTTTGTTATACAAATCTAAGCTTTCCACTCCCGGCCATACATCTGGTGTGCATGATCCACACAGTTGAGATATTAATATTAATTGTTGTTGTTCTGTGGGACCCTGAAGATAACAAATCATTAATATTTTTGTTTTAAAGAAAATATATGTTTAAAATATTTCATTTTAATATAATGGTCATTGTGTCGCACATGGACACCACCTAAATAAAAATATGATCTGCAGTTTAAGAGAATAAAATATTTCTATTTCTCCATTCTTTGAATACAAAGTGCAAAGAGTTCGAGTTCTGCCTCTGAACACAAAATGTCTTAAATTTCAAATTATACCTGCATAATAGGTGATCTTGTCCACATCTCAGCCATAATGCAACCGGCACCCCACATATCCACCGGAGGGCCATAGTTGCGATCACCTAATTGTAAAATTGTATTTGTATAAGCAAAATTAACTAAATTTTTAAGTGTCTTATGTCAATTGATATATTTAAAAAAAAAATTTTTTCCTATTAGGTTATTTAGTATTGATTATTACTTTTCATATAATTTGTAAGTTATGTTCTCTATTAAAAAATGGAAAAACTCTTATATTCAAGATACATTGTTCTACAGATGAAAACAAATTTTAATATAATATAGTGATGTATTGTGTATACTATTATTTTTTATTTAATAGTCACAAATGTGTTAAGTATAAAATAAAAAAATTACCTAATAACAATTCAGGAGGCCTATACCACAAAGTGACCACTCTATTTGTGTATTTATTAGCTTGCCCTGATTTGGGCACACTAAAGGCTCTAGCTAAACCAAAATCAGCCAATTTCAATATTCCATTCTTTGTTATCAACACATTTGCAGCCTTCATATCTCTATGCAGAATTTTATTATTATGTATGTAATACAATCCATTTAAAAGCTGTTGCATAACTTTTTTAATTTCACCCAAACTAAATTTAACGTTCACATTAGACAGTAATCCTGCTAAGTCGTGTTCACAAAAATCAAAAACTAAATAAAATGTGGATCTGTACTTGTTGTGTAATGTGGCCTTTGTCCTGCAAATTTCTATTAAATTGACGACGTTTTCGTGTTTTAAAAGCTGTAATATTTTGATTTCACGTAAAGCTGTAATCGGAAAGCCCTCTTTTTCGTTATCCATTAAAACTTTTTTCATAGCTACAAATTTTTTGTTGCTATTCCTGGCTCGAGCTTTGAACACCTCTCCGAAGGTACCTTGGCCAATTTTGGCTACTTTTTCATATTTCGAAGATTCATCACAAAACGGGAAATCGAAATCTTCTATATATTTTTCTTTCTCCCTCATATTGAGGATTGTAGAACTAGTACTTAATACAGGCGCAGGCTCACGCGGAGCACTGACGCCTTGCATTTTGGAAGCAATTTTTACGGTTTTAAATTACTCTAATATAAAACAAAATACGTCTCACGTGTCTTTTTCATAGAAAGACATATAAATTACAAAACATTTAGGATAGCACGTTTTCAAGCTTGTTAAAACAAAAGTGATTTTGACTTTAAATGAAGACATCACATAACTGTCAGAATGCCAACACTTAATAGACAATGTCAATTTATATAGTGATGCTCCATATGTCTAAATCGTAAATCGTGCCGTAACTATCAAAAAAGTCTCATCACGAAACTTGTAAATTGGAGTTTCCACACACGACATGGGCGATAGGTGCTCAGCTGGCACGCTCGGAAGCCATAATCAAAGAACCACAACATAAATTGGAATCGATTGACCGCAGTTTTCTTGTTTAAATAATTAGTCAATAATTTTTACGCAAATAGCATCTGTGGTCACCATTGTCAGTTTGCTGTCAAATCGTGTCAGGCGTCAATAGTACAAACAAATTTTGATTATTTCAATATTTATTTTTCTTCTCTTAATTGCGAAACCCGGCTTTTACAAATGTGAGTAAATAATTAGTCCTTTAAACTTTTTTAGATATATTACATTATTTAATAACAAACAAAACGATTAATGGAGGTAATTCTTAGTGCACTTGCAATATCGATCCACTTTCTGCGAAATAGGCCAAGCATTTTTCATTCACCTTTCTTTTGTTATCGTATTGTGGTATCGAGGTATTTAATATGTTACAGTGATAACAAATACGCCTACTTTATCCTTTGACACAGAAATACTTTAATGCTCTTATAGGTATTGTTTTTTCTGTACAAATATTATCTTTTTAATAATATTTGGGAAAATGTTAATATTGCCGATTATAAGTTTTTAATGTCTATTTCTTAAAATATATTTATTTTCATTGTTATTTGTTTAGTTAAGAAATTATGTATTATTTATTGTATAAGCACAAATAATTTATTTTTCAAGATATAACCAGAGTGAAAATACTTCTGTGGTTTCAAATTCTTCTCATTATGCTATGGTTATTAGTTGTTACTTCAGTTAAAGGAAGTTTGTTAGGAACAAAGTATGTTTTCATATAATTCAATTTTATTAATGGTAGTAATAAATGAATGTGAGTCATTTATAATTAAATGAATCAGACTATTATTATAATAGGTTTCTTGAGTTATTGTATTTACAAGCTATTTAAATATCTTGTGTAAAGAAAATGTTAATATTATATGTATAAAGTGTTTATTCATATTTTATACTAAGACCTCACATGCGGCTTTACTCACTAGCTTAAAGTTATTGTAATATGATGATGCTCAAATTATACAAAATGCTTACATAAATTGTAGCCTGTGTTATTCTGATATTCTCTATATATATTACTGAAAAATGTCATCTAAATCTGTTCAGTAGTTTTTGCATGAAAGTAGAACTAAGAAGAAAGTAATAATAATTCTTCTTTAGGTTTTATTATACAATAGTTTCTAATTCAATATCAACATTATAACAGTATTATCAGAAACAAAAGTGTCACAAGTTGCAAAGTGTGACAAAAACACTTTAAAAAATAAGACAAATATGTATAATATCCCCTATATTATAGATACTTAATAAAGATTCTATTTACCCACCTTTCTATAGTTAACTCAGGAAAAAGATTTCTTGTCTTTATTAGTATTTATTGTAAAAATGAATAAATTGAATTAAAAATGCATTATTTCAGTACAAAATGGCAAGTGAAAGTAGTTCAGCAGTACTAGACCTGAATGATGCAGATGCAACTGACACTGAAGCTCCAAGTGTTACAGAAGACATGAATGACGGAGCACCCCTCATAATGGAACATGGCTTCGATATAGCTGTAAAGGTAACATGCAATGTCACGAAATCTATGATCTATACTTAAATTATAAAGCTAAATAATTGGCTTCATTGAACCATAATTAAAATTCAAAAAGTCTTTTCTTGTTTTCTGGTAAATATTCTACTGCATTTATCATAAAACACAATAATCCAGAGATGAGAACAGTACTTCTAGTACATCTCAGACTTGGGGCTAGGGCTAGGTAGGGCTTTATATGGGGCCAACTTAGCCTGGCTTTCCACATAATCATGTGTTAGCTGCCACTTGAAATATTTAAGTCCAATATACTGATTCCCACTTGAAGGAATATTTTTTATTTAAATTCTTATCTATGGTAATGGCCAAATTGCGGCGTTAATTTGCGCCACTCAACGTTGTTCTCGCTTTGAGAATTGGGGGGTAAGTGGGAAACGGAAGTGTTAATGCGAACAGTGTGTCTTCACACTAGGCCCCTCTATGCAATGTGCGGGATACAGCGTGAAACTAAAAAAAAATTCTTGTATATTTTCAGGTGGATGCACCTCTTAAACAACTGTCAACGTTAGAAACATTCGTAACTTATAGAGTGCGTTGTGTTTGCGCGCGATGGCCCACTCCGGCCAGTGTTAGACGGAGATACAATCATTTTAAGGTAGGTTTTGAAGCATATTTTATACGTTTTTTGTCATTTTAATAATAGTAATAATTTTACAAATAACTCAGTTAACTGTGGAAATTTAAAAAGTATGGCCGCCCTAAAGTTAGCTCTATATGTCTGCTTAGATTTGATTTTATCAATTTTTCATACTTCCCATAATTGTTTCTTGAATGTACAATGCGCGAGAATTCATGACGCCCATACTTCGTAAAACCCAAACTATTGAACTATTTTTCACCTATGTGAAAAATACATTTTGTGATTGGGCTCGCGGGGCAGCGTTGCGGTGTGAGCGGGGACGTCCCAGTAGGTATCTTAAATATATATTCTGCGCAACTGTCCGCGCGTACCTCCCATAACTCATAAACTTCTTGTCGGACTATACCAAAATTTACAATTGAAAGTATTACTATAGAACCACGCTTAGAATTACCAAAAAAAAACCTGTTTAAATATACTATAAATAGTTTAATTACAATATAATACATATTATTAATGTGAAAGTTTGTGAGGATGGATATTTGTTCCGCTATGACGCAAAAACTACTATTTCGTGTAATTTGGGTATGATAGAACAATAAATCTAAGCGGTCGAAGTCGCGCGTGTGTCGCCAGTATTTTTATAATACTAATAACCTTAATCTCTATTTTTTACTCTTCTATAGCTTCTCCACAAGCGTCTCTCCGCATCTCACCCGCTAGTCGCGTCGCCGCCCCTACCACCGCTACACTCCGCGAGACAGCAACTTGATAGATACTCGCCCTCGTTCGTGGCTGTTAGATGTCTGGCGTTGCACGGGTTTTTGGGTGAGTTATCGGTATTCGGTGAGAAATGTAGGGTCTTATCACTACGTTCCTTCTGCCTAACATGGTATATGCGGAAACTTTTTTTATTATATATTTTATTTTATTTTTATGTATATGTTTTTTAGATCGCATCGCCAAGCATCCTATTTTGACGCACAGCGAGGATTTTAGACTGTTCTTGACAACTCCAGATGATGAACTAGAAAAGGTGCATCTGTATATTTTTTTTATATAAAATAATTTACTCTCTTATTAGATACAAAAACATATTTTAAACTATTAAAGCTATTATTTAATTTTATAATTAATAAGCAAACATTTACATTATACATTATTTTTTAACAAAAAGAAAAACCAACTTCCAACTAAAAAGTAAAAAATAATTTCACAAACATTTTATCATTTTGAAGTTGGTGTCAAAATGCAATAATAACAGACTTTAAATCAGTTAAACCACTTCTTTCTAGTGTGCACGCACATACAAACAAACAAAAAATTAAAACTCATTATTTTGGGTTCTATTATATCTGTAAGTGCACCCCATAACATACCATATAATGGAGAATAATCACTAAATTTTAATTCTAGCTCATCGTATTGTCTTTAAAAACAAAAAATACGCGTGAAAGAATTATTTTGATACGTCTATTAGTTTTTGAGATATTGTCCTTTAAAGAAAGCGCGCGACGCGAGATTCTGTCGGGCCGTAACCGACCCGCGTGACGTCACTGGTCTGACAGAACTAGCTCGCTCAGTTTGTCTTCGTTCATGCGCAGTTCCCGCTCTTCTGTATCTGGCGTTTCACTACGAATTAAGTTTCGTTTAATAAATAATATATATGTATATTTTTAAAATATATTTTTTTCATATACATAATGTAATAGCGAGCATTGTATTTTATGATATTGAAGTTTTTATATTATTTTGTCAAAAAAACAGTTCTATCCTGCTCGGTTTCATGGCGTGTTGTACCAAAACCTTTAGCTTTGATTATTTTTATTGTAGTATCAATACTAAAAAGCTTGAATTTTTCCAACAACACTTGGTTTGGCTTGGGCGTTACCACAAATTTAATCAGTACTTTAATGGAGAGACTACTCAGAACTTTGATGGATGCATACAGAAAAAAAAAGAAGAGCTCTGCATTAGATTTGCGGCCTTTTTAGATTTGCAGAAGGACTTTAACTGTGTGCCTCGTTCATGTATTTGGAGGGCATTGCGATCCAAAGGCCCAATGCTTCCCAATGCCCTCCTGAGCATTGGGATCACAATGCCCTCTAGAGGTCTATATTGAGTTTATCAGAGATATGTACCACGATCCCGCTTTGCAACTCGCGATAGTTAAGACTGCTGTTGACGACACCAAACCCTTTAGATCACAGTAGGGGGTTCACCAAGGCTCGGCTCTTAGTTCGTTCTTATTTAATTTAGTGTACTGTCACGGCTCACATCCAGGTACAGCCTCCATGGCTGATGATGTATGCCGATGACATTGCACTCATTGAAGGGAACCAACTGATGCTAAAGCGTAAAGTGAACCTCTGGAAGGGTGCGTTTGAGATCGGCGGTCTTAAACAAAATGTGTCGAAGACCGAATACATAGCCTGAGGGAGCCCGGACTCGAGCACTGTCCTTATAGATCCTGAGCCAGCCGTTAAGTTGGAAAAGTTTCAAGTACCTTGGATCCGTTATGCATGAGTCTGGAGGCATCGATCACGATGTCCATGGCTGGATAAGCGCTGCCTGGGCCAAATGGTGGGAGGTTACTGGTGTGGTCTGCGACCGCAGAATACCACCCAAGCTCAAGGGGCTGATATATAAGAGCATCATCTGACTGGTTCTATTATACGGCAGCGAATGTTGGCCAGCACTATCTCGGCACGCTGAGGAGCTTCACGTCACGGAAATGAAGATGCTGAGGTGAATGGGCGGCGTAACGCGGTCTGACGCATACGTAACACATTCATTCGAGGTAGTCTTGGGGTCCATGACGTAGCGGATAAGCTCCAAGAGCGTGGCCTAAGATGGTATGGCAACGTTGCGCGCCGGCGTAGGAACTATGTCGGATGCAAGTTCCTTGCTATGTCTGTCCTGTCCCTGGAGCTAGACCTCCGAACGCCCAAGGATGCGGTGTTTGGATGTCGTGATGCAGGACATGAGTGCCAATGGTCGAACCACTCAGGACGTTACAGATCGTGTAAAGTGGAGTAGGTTAAGCAGGAAGGCAGACCCTGGCAACATACGCCGGGATTAATGCCAAGAGAAAGAAGACTTGGTTGCAGTTGTTGAAGACTCGTCGCTTCGACGATGTAGCCCATTATAAATGCCATGGTATGTTTACAATCACCTCTGCTGGCGGCACAATCTTCGCAGATTACGTATAAATTTATTGGTTCTTTTCATTGCATTCTAAACTGCAATAATATGGTTTAATACGTGCGCGGTGTTCTGCTGTAATCTACATTTGGCAATACATACATAACCTACGCTTTTAACTTATACGTACGCAATAGCATCATGACCATAACTCTCTCTTGCCGATCTACAATAATCACAATAAAAGTAATATTCAGATATACATATATATATATATAAAAATATTAAAAATCTACATTAAAAAAATTGTGCATGCTCAACTTACTGCATGTATTTAGTTATATTATTATTATATTATTTTCACTTATAAAACAATCTTACTACTTTGAACTTGAATAAAAGGTTTGGTACTTTTAACGCAAATAGCGTTACGTACAATATGAAACTAGTTAGGTTAGGTTACATTACAGATTTAAATAAATAATTTCAAATTAAATAACATAAGATAGTTATTATCTATACCCCAAATAGACATAATATTACTAGTTAGACAACAAAACTTATCTTCGCATTTTTACTCCTTGCCTTTCTGCGGCGAATCACTATTATTCGACAAATAATCGGCAACTATAAATCCATCTATTACGCGTAGGTTATCCGATTGCCCTTTTTTGAAGCCCTCATCCATTTTAATTAATGAGATTGACACTTTAGCACAGGCAAGTAACAAACAAACAAAGTACTGCGCGAGATCTCCTAACTATCACCGGCGACTAGCGAGTTGTAAGCCCAGTGACGTCACCGCCGACCGCGGGACTGTTAGCGGTATTTGAAATTTTTGCAAACTTCAAATGCCTGTAAAATCATAACTACTTGGTTGTTTTTAATGAAACAAAAACTAGTGTATTTGTATACGTAAAAACTTTACTGTAACGAACTTTTAAGCATTATTTCATACCTATTCTCATCTCATTCATGCACCATCAGTTACAGTTTTATTATATGTACTTGTATACATTTTATTTGCAATATGCTATCAGTTCATAAAAGATGATATATTAGATAATTTTAGAATTTATAATACTTGAAAATTTTAGATAGTTTTTTTAAAGATTATTATTATTGTTTATTTATAGGTATTTAAAAGTGAAAACAATGCACTCAATCTATGGGGCCTAAGCAGTGCTTTATATGGTGGTGGTGAAGCAAAACCGACTAATGGAGCTAGGTTTGTACATCTTATATAAATTATTTTTTTAATTATATAATTTTATGTATATGAATAATAATCTTATTTTGCTTACTTTTTCGCTCTGGCCACTCATCATATCATGTAAGTTCTGTATAATTCGGCTGAAAGTGGGAAACAAAAATGTGTCAATGGGAGTGTCTTAACATTAGATTCACTGAGTCTCTAGGCTACGTGGGATATAACTAAAGTAAAAAAAATCTATTAGAACACAATCTATATTACTTATACGAGTATCTATACTAATAATCTAAAGGTAAAGAGTATGTTTTATTGAACACACTAATCTCTGGAAACCATAAGCTTCAAATTAAAGAAAACTTAGCTTATGTTATTAGGTTAATTGTTTCTTTACTTATTCTTGTTTGAGGCAAGTGAAGCCACAGGTAAAAGATATGTATATATATTTTAATTATAACCTTACAGAGTAAAAGATCCAGAATTTACATCAGCAGCCGATTACTTGCAATCCTTGCAACAGAAATTAACGACACTTTGTACTCTCACTACAAAACTGTATAAAGGCTCCGTGTCGTTAAGCACTGAGCTTATGGGGTGAGTGAAGAAAAATGCTTTTTAATATGGGGGTTGTATAAAATGCTTAATATAATATATCGTCGTTGCGCTTGCCAAAACCGCTATGTATTTT
The DNA here is from genome assembly GCA_013403645.1 of Heliconius nattereri. Taxonomy (NCBI): domain Eukaryota; kingdom Metazoa; phylum Arthropoda; class Insecta; order Lepidoptera; family Nymphalidae; genus Heliconius; species Heliconius nattereri. The sequence continues at coordinate 13,639,213 of JAAIXI010000236.1, forward strand.
TAGTCAAGTTTCCGGGAGAGACAATAAACTATCTTATTTATTAAATAATAGCTTTATCAAAAAATTATAAATGCAGTATGGTGACAAAAAATATTATGTTTGAACTGAGATACAAGCCAAATTGATAAAATGTACCCTTCATCTGTAATAATTTTTTTTAACCATTTAGATGCACATATCAGAATTGTCTCGCACCCACCATTTCTTACAAGTGATAAATATGCACATATCAGTTTTGTAAAAGAACATAATCGGATTTACTTAATGTTATTATGAGGATAACAAAAATGTATTAAACTTAAAACAAATATGAATACTAATGATTAGTAATGATAAACGTAAGGAATTGTTGGTTTAGCCCTTTTTCACATGAAAATGGTTAATCTCATAACGATAAAACAGTATGGTACGTTATATTAGTCCTTTGGTTATTAATACTAATAATAATTAAAAAAAAATGTTTAATAGAAAACTCGAAGGGTTGTTACAAAGTGGTTAGGAAAGGTTTATAGATAGACTAAGCCTTTAATGCTTCTCCCTTAAATAACTAGGTAAATTTTAAGTAAATAAAAAGCGAATTCGATAAGTATTGCAATAAACTTTATCAAGGTAACTAAAACTAAATTTAAGTAACACTGTCGCTTTCGTGCCACATGGCATATGCATGGACGTATTTATCGTTACTATAGTACATTTCTTTGCCTCGAACTCGAATATAGATGACCAAAGAATAGTGCCGCGCGCAAACCCGTGCCAAAGCTTAATGCCTGAAATTAAGTTCAGCTAAAAATCTGTTAGGCGAGCTCTGTCTGTCAATAGGTATAGCTCATGGAAGAGCGCTCTTATCCACCCGATCTCAGGCGATGGTTCCGATCCATCTAACTACAGGCCTTTTGCCCCCCCCCCCCCCGCTCTTGAAAGTAATGGAGAGCATTCTCTGGCATCAATGGCCAGAGATTGGTTTAAGTGGAGAATCACTGATTGATTAATGACAATCAATATGGCTTCCGCCATGGCCGCTCAACCGGTGACCTTCTGGTTTACCTAATCCACCCGTCGGCACCGACTATTGAAAGCAAGGAATAGGGTCTGGCAGTTAGTTTGGACATGCCGAAGGCCTTCGATCGCGTGTGGCATGAGGCGCTCCTTGCAAAACTTCCATCCTATGGGCTTTCCGAGAATTAATGCAAGTGGATCGCTAGCTTTCTCACTGGGCGCATCCTCAAGGTAACTGTCGACGGTTTTTGCTTGAAGTACATGCCCGTGAACGCTGCCTCCCAAGGATGTGTGCTGTCCCCTACGCTGTTTCTTCAGTATATCAATAACATGTTAGAGGAATATAGAATGTGCGGTCCTCTTGTTTTGGTATGCTATTTCTTTCTTTGTGTACCTCATATTCTTCTAGTGACAAATTTTCTTTGAATACGGTGCACATGTCAAATTAAACCTGTCTTGGCTTTCTTGGAATATGGGAACTTTATCAGAATTACCAAATTAATGTTAATAGTTCTCTTTATTGTATCCTCCTTATTTTTCTGTCTTTACTTTTTAATCGATTTAAGTGAGGAGGGCGTTATCAATTCGAGTGTATTTTTTTTATATTTGTTACCTCAGAACTTTTGACTGGGTCAACCGATTTTGATTATTCTTTATTTATTTGAAAGCTGATGCTTCCCGTGTGGTTTTACTTTGATTTGGTTTATTTTTGACAATTTTATCCATGACTAAATCACATAAGTCTTAAATTTGCATTAAGTATGTGCGCAGCAAATGGAAGAATAACTCAATATTATGCTAAGCGATTTCGATGATTCTTTTTTATTGGAAAGGATACACTTCAGAGATAGTTTGATAAGAGTTTGGTTATGTTCAAATTATGGGATCCAGTAGAAGTACGTTTTTTTAAATTGTTATACTTATTGTATACTTCAAACATATGTGTCGTGATGTGCTTGCTCTGCAATAAGTAATGATTAAACTTGAACTTTTGGCAAAAAGCCTAAAACTATTCTCACAGGCTTCTTACAGAAGCTGACTTACAAGAAGGATTTCTTGGTTTACTTTCAGAAGATGATTCTGGTTTGGTGGCACACAATTGCTTTATCCATGAATTAAAAGTATCGTTAGTTAAGTGTCTTCTACAATTGTATTAACTACGCCTTTCCTATAACTCTCTGCTTCGTATTAAAGTCGCGCTTTTTTTTTTGTTGTATATTTCATCAATATTCATCTCCTTAAAGTTTTCTCCAGCTCATTTATCTAGTATGAAGTGACCAGTTTTGAGTTCGGCTGACATCCGGCTTACAAATTCTCCAGTAGCTTCATCGAGTTACAAATGAGTCGTATTTTCAACCAATACTATACATGCTCGCTCTGAATCTGCTATTTCTATCGGCAGTGGCTGAGATTTGAGCTCTGCCTCATTATATACCGATAAAGTCGAAGTGGAAGGGACATACGCAACCTGATCCTCCAAAAGTTCTGTAGCAGAAGGCTCGATTGACGGTTCCCCTTAATAACATTACATAATGTATTACATTCCTCATCGAATCATTGCTGCTGGGTCATAACTGCACATAACGAATTTTTCATTGCCAAAAACAAAAATTAAGTGCACACATCGATTTTGTTAAATCGACTTCTAGACGGAAATACTAGATATTTGTTTTTGTAGGCTTTTTTATTTTGTAGTGCTATTTTAATGCTATTTAGCGAATAAAAAAAAATTTAAAAAATACACATAACTGTTTTGGCAGGCGCACCGATGATATGCTTTTTGTGGGTTAACAATTCTTGTCAATTAATGGCGCTGATTGTTTAATTTCGACGAAAATGGAAATATTTAATTAAATAATGATATTAAATATTTATTGTAGATTATTTCCCAAGTGGAAATTGAATCTACAATTGTTGCGTTTACAGTAGTGTAAAGTAAAGTGTGCCACTGAATGATGTTAAACCCTATAAAAGGCAATAAATATTACAAAAGTTAACATTTTTCAATGTTTATCTGTTAAATGGTAAAATGAATGTGTGAATTGTGATATAAAGTGGAAGCGTCTGCGCTCCTTTTATAGAATAAGCATACACAGTAAAATATTACAAACCTATATTTTACAACGATAATTTTATTATTTTGTTTGAAAAAAAAAAACAATTTTTAGTTTTTCGCAAAATCTCTTATTTTAATTGTATTAGGCCTTTGTAGACTAGTTAAAACTGTGGTTTAATTTAAATTGGTGATTACACTCTGTACGGCGCACGATGCGGTTGATGAGTCGTAGCCGTATTTTGATTTGTTTTTACGATTTTTTAACCTTTTATTGTTATCTACAATCCGTGAATGATCAGTAAGACGTCAATTCGGGGTGGCCACGACTCATCGACTGTTCTTTTCACTGTAACTGACACTACTAACATGAATGACACAACTGACATGACTTACATTACTGACATATCACACATCATATCTAACCACTCAGCATGCGTCGTGCCTGCGACGCGTGGGCTGTGCAAAGCGGGGGGCGGAGCGCCCGCGCCGCGTCCGCGCTCTCAGCGGGCGCGGGTGCTGCGGCCGCGGCCCGCGCTGCCGCCCCGCTTCACTACAGGGCGTCTTTGCCGTCGCTGGCGGCGTACAGCGCCGCGCATCTAGAGAAGATAAGGGCGAGAGATGGGTTGCATGGTGAGTGCTGGTTTCTGTATGTTGATGGTTGACGATAATCATTCTTTCTTGAACTATAATAAAGAAAGTTCCTAAAAACATTATTTCTTGACAAAACTTATAAAAATTGGCTTGTAATATGATTATTGTCAAATATTTTTATTCGCTTTTCATCTAAACTAATTATGTATTATTAGATCTTCTTTGCTACTGTAACTAAATTATGAAAGTCATATCCCTTGAATGTAACATATTTATTTTCAAGAAAGAAATTAAATGGTTTTCGTGCAAAACTAAATTAAATGCAAAATTAAATGTTTAGTCCAAAAAAGCGAAAGGCGAATAGTTAATAATACGAATCAATTTGAAGGTTTAAATAATTTAATATTATAAAAAAAAATATATATTTTATTACAGCAGCGTACGTGTCAGGCAATACTACAGGTGATGATACACATAATAGGTGAGATTATTTTTGTTTTTCTTTGTTAACTCGACGTCATAGTCTATATCCCGTATATGGCAGGGTAAGTCGAGGTAACCTAGTATAGTGTTAAAACACTCCATTCCCTTAATTGTCTCATAATTTAAATATAATCTTTAATCATAATTTAAATATAACTATTCCCCCAAGTAGGAATGGAACCCACACCCATTGCCTCTATACAGCATGAAGCTAAATAAAGATAGTTTTGAATAAATAATCTGTACCTCTTATGACATTTCTTTTTGTATCATTAATTCAGATTAGAACAAGCATCAGAAGCACTCAGATCAGAGCTATCTGATTGGATACCAAAAACTAGAACGGAAATAAAAGACATATTATTAGAATTAGCTAACCGACAAGTGAACATACACACACAAACACTAATGGGTTGGGAGAATGCCCTAAAACTCTCCTTAGACGATATATCGCAAATGTTCAAAACCGTATCCAAAACGGCCGTTCAAAATTTATCACCATCTAAATGTAGGACACTGACGACACCAAATGAAACTGAGAGGGATTTGGATGATATGGATGTTATAAGTAATTATTCAGACCTCCAAGATGTCAGAAATGATGATATAAATGGCATAAATAATGAAGAAATCAAAAATAATTATTCTCATATTCAAAATGATGATACAAACTTAAATAATGAGGAAACAAAAAATAATGATAGCGATAAAACTAATGTTAATGATGAAAATTCGGAGGGTACATCAAAAAGTTATAAATTGGACTCCATTAAAGATGATAGTTCAAAATCTGACAAGTTTTCCGATCCGTTGCAAGAGTTCTCCGAAGTGGACCTATCATGATTTTGCGATAGTGTTTTTTGTAGTGTTCTTAAGGATTTTTAGTTATTGTAGTTTTGTTTATCGCGAATGTTCAAAACCTTCACCATAAACCTATCACGTTCCAAATGTAGGACAGTCACGACCTTAAATTATATTATAGGAGATTTAGACGATACGGAGCTTATAAGTTATTATTCTGATGTACAAGATATCAGAAATTATGATATAAACGGCTTAATTAATGAGGAAATCAAAGGTAATTATTCTGATGTTAAAAATTATGATAATAATGAATAAATTAAATGTAATTATTGTAACAAAAATAATGATGATGATGAATGATCAAAATTCGCATAGTTCAAAATTTGTTTGTGGCAACAGATCTCTGACGTGGAATTATCATTATTTTATGATTTTTTTACAGTCTTAGTGATTATAGTTTATCTACATGTGTTTAGTATATACTTAATACATTTTTTTTCAGATGTTGAGATATTGTTTTATTTATTTCTGAAATTGTTTGTGCAATTTATTTTTTATCTTTAGTCACAGGAACATAAACATATTAATAATTTTTAAATTTAATTTTACTTAATTGTAACTATCAAGTATTTGTTTGATATAATGCGTTATTTTTAAATATGTTTTTGTGTAAATAGGCAATATTTACTAACTTTATTAATAATGCTATTTCAACTTTTTTTTCTGTGTAATATTTTGATATAACATTGTTATATATATAATAATTGTTACATAATTTATATCCATATATTAATATTTATTTTTAAAAATCGTTTACATTTGCTTTGTAACTGACTATACTTAGGAATGATAGTTGTGGGTGCAACTCCCAATGGTGTTTATATTTAAACGCGGCGTTTAGTTTCATACTAGAAAACGCGGGGTTGAGCTCCGCTAATCAACACATAATGTCTCCTAACATTACTTCCTGCTTACCTTGATTGAATGCAATTGTGTATAATATATTTAAAATCTGTAAACTTAAAACAAATAGTGTATTAAAACTAGCATTTAATATTTAAAGTATTCTTAGTATGTATTTAATTGTATGGCTGTTTGATTTAGAGCTGCCGGTTTTATAATATCAATTTTAAAACAAATAAAAAATGTGTCAAATATTATATTAGTATTAAGATTTGCGGTTTTTAAGTGATACATATAGACATTTTCAAATTTATTAGTGAAAAAATATTTAAAAAAACATATTGTTATTTTAAATTGAGTAAGAGTAGTTTAAATTGATCTATGTAAAAGATATAATATTTTAGCAGTATATCATTACATTACCAGCTTTGATCCGCGGCTAAGCCCCATCGATAAATGGTAATCATTTTACCGCAGGTGCAGTGCATAATCTTAACGTGATGTTGTATGAGCACCTTCCGCGAGAAATGGGCTATCAAATATAAACAAATTTAAATTTAAGTAGTTCCTCAGATTAGAGCGTTCAACTAAGCAGCTACTAATTTTCAGCATTATAATATATTATTGTACTCTTTTTTTTATTTGATATATGCTCACTTAGAGACCGTTAGGAGGTTTAGTTGTAAAGCTGTGACGGACGGACGGATAATACGGCATAGTGTAGATATAATAAACTTATTTATATAAATAACAATAATAGTAAATAAACGGAGCTTTTTGATTGTGGGTTCGATTCCCGTTTGGGGAAATAATAGAATTTGATTGTTTTTTATTTCCCTCTGGCTCTGGTAAAACAAAAAAAAGCCGTTAGAAATTCCAAAGCGTAGCGTCTTGAAGTACATTCTGTCTTTATCCTACTATATGCGGGATAAACCGGTAAAGTTAATAAATAATGATAAACATATCTCTAGATTTTTTAAATATTAAAATGTAACATTGTAGATTTTTACATATTGTAAAATGTTTTTTTATTACCTGTGGAATAATAGTCTCATATGGTCTTATCAGTTACTATTCGTATCTTTTACTTTGTTAATAATTAATTAAGAAAAATATCAAATCAGATTGTGAAAGTTTAGTTTTTTCTGACGCTATTGAGAATTAATAATGTTTCTTATTTTTTTCAAATGGTGCAGTAAAAATCTTCTTCGCTCTAATGAGACAAAATGTGGCGTTAAAGTGCAAAGTAGGAGAGAATGTATTAACACTAGGTTCCCAGGTTCCCTCTGCCTATCCTACTATATAGGCAAGTTATAGTGTATTTGTTTAGCGCATTAAATCTAGAACCTCCTAATTTTTATATAAGATGAGTGGAGAAAGGAATATAGAAAGCAGTGGCGTCAAGTTTATTTAATTTATTGGCATAATATTTTAGTTTTGTTTTTTCTTTTATAAAATATTTCGTCCAGTGTTCATTAATTTATTTAGTACAAGTTTCTTTTTGTTTATATCAGTGAGGACTAGGTAGGTATTTATAGTGTAAAAGAAATTGTAATATATACGATTCATAATTATTTACTTGTTTTACTTTTGGCCAACCCTCACTTACTTCGCCACCGTGGTCTAATATAAACAACTGCTCTTTGTGACACGGCTGACATGATACAAACTAAGTCGGAATTCTCTAGTTAGACAAAGTGCAACTTTAAGTTCTGTCAAAAAACACGCATTGTATCGATTATAGGTAGGAAGATGGGTACGGAGTGTCTTAACACTAGGTCCTCTCTTTCTACTTTGCTTTGCAATATAAAGCGTGAAGATAAACTATATACATATATTTTCATATAGCGGGGAATTAAAAATAATTCATTCCTCCGGTTGGGAATTGAACCCCATCGCATTTACAGTCAAATAGTTATAGAAGGAATATTTCAATAAAAAGAAAGAAAAACGAGGTAATCTTTTATTAACAATACTTGTTAAACTAAAACCTTAATTTACATATATTTATATAAAAATAATTTACTTTTAAGGAAGATTCACTACACAGTCGCGTTACATATGATAGACATGAAAAGAATAATTCCTAATGGGAATCGAACCCACAACCGTCGCGTTTACAGTCGATTTATTATTAAAAAAAAAACTAATTTATATAGTAATACTAGCGACGTAATTTTCATCTTTGTATTAGGTATTACAAAAATAACATAAATATGTTTGTGCTATATTTTATTTTTTTATGGACGTACAATATTAAATGTAAAGGAAGACTTTCTATCTTGAATTATATTTATTTAACGAATTCTTAAGAAATAATAAGAATACATTATTTTTACAATACAGTACTTACTATACAGATAACTAGCAAAATGGTTGTCTGTAAAGCCGGTGTACGGACGGTCATTTTACATTATTTAGGTGCGCCATGCGTGCAACGTAATCATATTCATACTATATAATCTCAAAGTAAAGTAAAAATTAAAAGGTTGATGAAAGTTAAAACAACCATTTGAAGAAACTTACATTTATCAAAATATTAATAAACCCGTTTTTGTAAATTAAAATGATAATTACATATATGACAGCAAGAACGAATGAAAGTGTCATAACTCGAAAAGTTTCAGTTTCACGCTGTATCCCGCAGCGTAGGCGGAGAGAACCGAGAGAATCAAGACACTCAGTTCCCCACGCATTGGCCAATCTTCGCGACATATCGAGTAGCAAAACTTAACGCCACGATGTTACTTTGGGGAGAAATTATAATAACTTTTACTCAATTCCGTCTAAACGAACCCACCACGCGTCAACACAAATACTGTATCAATCTTAATATTATGAGTTAAGTCACTTTCATTCTACGAATGCGATACAATATTACATATAATTTCTTTTTAAAATAAATACTATAGAGTTATTACATATTATTATGTATTAAAATAAACATTTCTATGAAAATATAATATTATACATTTTTCTTTCAATATGGACAGATTGTATTGGAAGGTTCCTATTTTTTTAAATTGAATAATTAAATAATTATTTTAAGTAACTAACAAGTAATGGGTTTAAATTTAAAAATAGAATGTGCTTTAGTTAGCTGAACATATTATTTTTGTGACTAATGAAATGGATTTTTTATCTGTGACAAGATAAAGTTCAAATCCTTTAACCTTTTCCCCTTAATGCATAAATAATACATTTTTTATACAAGAAAATAATAATTTTCGAGCTAAATAAACAACTAATATCACAATTAAATTTTCATTTAAAATGAAATTTAATTAATCAGCTTCACGCTATATCCCGCAGAGGGAACCTAGTGTTAAGACACTCCGTTCCCACTTTCCGCCGAATTTTGGGGGAGTTGCGTGTTGAGTAGCGGAACTCAACGCCGCGCTTTGCCTTCGACAGCAGAGCGAAGAAATGAAAATAAATGTATATTTTATATATATAAATATATAAATGTAAATTTAAATAAATATTTTATTTCCTCGAGTCGGATCGAACCAACACCAGTCGCGTTCACAAGAACACTTTGGACCCTTGCGCCACGACTGGCCTCTAATTTCTAACCAACTACACCGACCGTAAGAAGTAGGTCATTAATTCGACTGTACATTTTTTTTTAAAGTTTGCTACCTGAGAACTTTTGACTGCGTGAACCGATTATGATGATTCTTTTTTATATGAAAGCTGGTGCTAATTTTAAATACTTAATGAAATACGAATGTAATGAAATTTGCATTGAGTAAGAATGTGCGCGACAAATAGACGATCAACTCAATATCACGCCAAACGATTTCGATGATTCTTTTTTTATTAGAAAGGATACACGTCAAGGGTAGTTTGATGATAGTTTGGTTAGGTTATGATTATGGGAACTGTTGGAAGTCGGTTTCTTTGTCTTAAAAATTATAATGATAATTTAAACTAGCGTCTTTATACTAAACTTCAGATTCCATTTTTTAAAAAAAATACCTATATTTTTTCTCTTCTTTAACCCTTTAATCACATAGAGAATAATATGAAAATAAAAACTACTAAAACCAACTCAAATTAGTTGGAAAAAATTAACAATTATAATAATCAAGACTTCACCAAAACTAACTTAGCCATTAACCTAAAATATCATTTCTAACAACCATTATTATTGATTATTTAAAGTTTTTAGCCATTTAACCTGAAAAAAAAACTAAAATAATCAAAAACCTAGGACTTTACGTATACTTTAGATCTTCCCGGAAACAGTTCCTCTAATATCGTGAAGCCATCAGTCCAGGGCACTATTTTTGCTTTAACTTGAGGATTTGATGAAGATAGGGTCTTTTTGATCATGTCATCCATTGGGTAACCTTTTCTTGGGAATACTGTGGACTGTTTTAAAAAAAGCGTATTTAAAAATTGGGCATACATAAGCATTAAATTTTTTTTTTACAATGATTAGGATTTATCTTCACGCTGTATCCCGAATACAGCAAGGAAGAGTCCCTTACTTTTCGGACGAATTCGAGACTATAAGTATTGAGTAGCCGAATTCAACGCCACGCTTAGTTTTTTTTTTTCAAGGCCTTGAGTGGGAATCCAACCCACAATTGTCGTTACGTTACAATTGCGTTTACAGTCAGACGCTATGAGTTTAAGAGTGAGTGACTTGCACAGGTTTGATGGGCAGTAAGTAACCCTATAGACTTTGATTATGTAGCGTGGATTAATTATAAATTACAGATTAACAGACAGTCCAGATCGATTTTTTTTTCGGTAATCCTAAAAAAAATAAGAAAAAGGAAAACTAACACTAGCTGGCAAATTCGTGGCAGGACAATAGTCGTTCCTGCCGTCCCCACTGTACACCACTCTGTCGAAACTGCGACCGTCGCTCCACTGCGCCAGGGCGAGCGACTTGCACAAGTTCGATGGGCACCTTGGACAGGAAGTTTGATCCATACACGGCTCTATGTAGAGGCGGTCGTTCTTCCAAAACGCACGGTTCGTTATTATTCNACAATTGTCGCGTTTACAGTCAGACGCTATGAGTTTAAGAGTGAGTGACTTGCACAGGTTTGATAGGCAGTAAGTAACCCTATAGACTTTGATTATGTGGCGTGGATTAATTATAAATTACAGATTAACAGACAGTCCAGATCAATTTTTTTTTCGGTAATCCTAAAAAAAATAAGAAAAAGGAAAACTAACACTAGCTGGCAAATTCGTGGCAGGACAATAGTCGTTCCTGCCGTCCCCACTGTACACCACTCTGTCGAAACTGCGACCGTCGCTCCACTGCGCCAGGGCGAGCGACTTGCACAAGTTCGATGGGCACCTTGGACAGGAAGTTTGATTCATACACGGCTCTATGTAGAGGCGGTCGTTCTTCCAAAACGCACGGTTCGTTATTATTCCTGTTATTGAGTCCTGTTGACAAATGTCTATTTAATTATTCGCATATAGCAGAGTAGGCAGAAACATCCTAGTGACTTAAGGCGGCAGGGAAACTAATATAATACATACTGGGGGAACCCACAACCATTGCATGACACTGGTTATTTCATTAATGTAATTGTGTTTTTATTATGTCTTTAAAAAAAGGAATATTAGCAGGTACGTATATTAAAAGTAATAAGTTGATATCTAAATTATGACGTCACTTATGTCACTTGGTTAGAATAGATATATTTTTAAATCCTATAATATTATCTCAATATTTCTAAATAGTTCATTAATTACCATTGTTTCGTCGTATATATACAAAGAAAATACTTTATAGAAAAAAGTTTAAAATGGAAATCAAACCTAAAACTTCCATTTTCTAGGTGAGTCTACTAAAGGACACCTTGTGTGTACACTAGACCATAATTTGATACAATTTCCTGTAGAATGTTCACAGAAACAATATAATTGAGTTAGATGTTAGCAAGGTCTCCAATGACGCGTGTTTATATGTACTTAGGTACCTACAAATTAATTTAATGTATACGTACGATTGCAATTACTATATTAAAAAAACTTTTTTCGCTTCTATTATTTAAATAAAATTTTTAATAACGATGTAATTTTTGTATAATAATGCTTTTTCATATGCGTTATTTTTGATGCAATAGAATAACATAGGTTTTAGCTAAACTCAACGCCGCATATTATCTAACTGACTGGGAAAATGGGATCAAAGCAACAGCCATCCTGACAGTCTGACGCAGACACATTTTTTTAAACTATTACAAATAACATTTTTACTCAAAATGCTATGAAACCAAAAAGATTACAATATTGAAATCCCAACCTGCAATCCATGCACTTTAAACCAATGATTAACGAAGACGCTGTTAGCATCAGTCAGGATCAGGATCTTCCAGCCCTCCTGCGCCAATGTGGTGATCAGCTCTATGATGCCAGGGTTTGGGCGCATCGAGGCGATGCTGTCCAAGATGTCCGAAGGATGGAAACCAGCTGAATACGCATGTTCAAATACCTGGAATTAGTATAAGATGATTTTTAATTTAATTTCCCGGTGTATCCCGCATATGGCGGGATTCACAGTGGAAATCTAGATTTAAGACACTTTGTTCCACACGCGCTGTTTAATTTTATAAACATTTCGTGTTCAGTGTCGATAAAATAAAAACAATCGAACACAACGTGCCACAACTGTCACGTTTACAGTCACACGCTTTTGCCCCTGCGTTACGAGGGCCTCGTAATATATTTCAAATCAAATCAGCTTCACGCTGTATCCCGCACACAGCAATGTCAAGACACTCACCACTTTCTGCCAAATTCTGGATGCATTGCGTGTTGAGTGGTAGAATTCAACGCCGCGCTTTGCCTCGACACCAGCAGAAGAAATGGAAATATAAATTTAAATAAATATTTCATCTCCCCGAGTGGGGATCGACCTACCTACCGGTCGGTTTTACAGTCAGATTTTGTACCCCTACGCCACGACTAACTGGACATGACTGGACATAATATATTAATATTTTTTTAAGCCCACTATTATTTCACTACCACATAGGGATGTACACCTATCTAACACAGTTAGACAAATAAAAATTGCGCTAGATAATATATTTCTATTAAAAACACGAGGTAATCTCAATAAGCTCGATCTAAATGAAAAACCTCGAGTCATCTGGAGATCCTCGTTTCTTGGCACGATGTCAAGAGCCTTGGCACTGAAAAGTGTACGGTAATGACCGTGTGACCTTCTGTTAAGTAATCGGCTAGAAAGGAACATTTCTGATAACAAGTTTTAGTTGGACTTTATGCCAAAATCTATAAAATCAAATACAATATGATACTATGCGAAGTAAGCTGACCTTATTATGTCAATCTTATTATTTTTTTCTCTTACCTTCTCTTATTATTATTTCTCATTCAGCAGGGTAGGCAGAGAGAACCTAGTGTAAAAAAAAATCTGCTGAAATTCGCGACACTGCATGTTGAGTGGCGGAACTGACGCCGCATTTTTACACCAGAGCGGGGACATAAAAATTAATTCTTTTTTTGCTCACTCTATCCCGCAGGTAGCAAGGACGACAGAGGGAACCTAGTGCTAAGACACTTCGCTCCCCACTTTCCGTCGAATTCTGGAAAAACCATCATAATACACGCTTACAGTCAAAAAATGTTCCGACTGTGTTCCTGACTTTATAAATATATTTTTTTCAGCTTCATGCTGTTCCGCACGTACGGTACGGTAGACAGAGGGTAAGATACTCCGTTTTCTATTTTCCGCCGAATTCTTGGGGCATTCCATGTTGAGTGGCGGAACTCAACGCCGCCTTATAATACCAGAGCGAGAAAATGAAAATATTAAATATTTCAGTCCGCCGAGTTGGAATAGAACCGACAACCATTGCGATTACAGTTACACGTTTGTGCTAGTTAATTATCCGTTGCATAAAAAGATTAGTTTGAAACTAAAGACACGGAACCGCCCAGAAAATATCTCTAGATATAGCCAATGATTATGGGACGACAAAACGCGGCGAAAAAAAAATTTCAGAGTGGAGAAGGAACTACGGGGTGTCTTAACACTAGGTACTCTCTGCCATATTAAAAAAGATTGTAATATGCCTGAAGATAACGTATCTATAGTATCATATTATACTTATGTGTATATATACCATTAATTACAAACATCCATTGTTAGGATTTCCATGGAGCAACCAATTATAACAATCATTAGGTATAAGAATGTGGCTTCTCATTAACAATAGGTCTTGACGTCTCGCTTATATTATAATCGATCTGTAAATGCTGTGTCCTGCAGACACATTCCTTGTCCACAACTTGTCTTGTTACTAGACTCAAGAGCACAGAAATAAAAGTACAGTACGGTCAACAAGTTGTGACCGCCTTGACGTTAGGTGTATATTAGAAATAAACTTTTTTATAAAACTACGTGATCAAAGGAATAAGTATAAATCACTATAAAATGACTTGTATTTGACTCACTGGTTTTCCATTTGTAAGGAAACTTCTTTATAAAAAATACTAAAGTGACTTACTGTTATTATGTATTTAAATTTATGCATAGTCATATCTGTACTTATGTACTAATATTATAAAGCTATATAATTTGATTGTTTAAATTAACACATGTATCTCTGGAAGTACTTACCGGTTCCAATTGAAAGCACCTGAGCCACGACAGCCTAACTGCCTAACGTTTTGAAATTTCCTACACAAATTTGATCAAACAGGATTCAGGAATTAATATTAGTCTCTTTAAAACCCTTTTAGTAATTTGTATAACTAAGCTTCCACAGGATTAACATACTTGGCTATATATACAATGATTTTTTCCGATCAATTTTATCGTCGTAGATAACGCAGATTTACTGTTGATTTGCTGATAAGGAAAGTAATGTTTATGCATAATCTATTATAGTTTAATAAAAAAAATGGAATAATGTGCCTCTTTAGGATTCCTTTAGGGTTCTGGGTTTTTAAGGAAAAAAGGAACTCTTAATGTCTGACTGTCTGTCTGTCAAGAGCCTTTATCACAGGCACACCTTAAGATGTCTATTTGGAATACAAACAATACACTCAGGTCTATGGTCCCATGATTTCCTAAAAAATCGTATTTCTAAATTTACTTAAAAAATATATTTGTTACATGTGTTATGTTTATATCGCAAAAACGCAGTGTGGAAATAACACTATAAAGGGAATCAAAATTAATAGGATACTTCCAGTTCACCTACAGTTATAAAATTTGGCAGCTAGTATCTACGGGTAACTGCTACCCTACTAGTTTAGGAAAAAAATTGAAAACTATATATTTGTGTTTATATCCTAAAAAATAATAGACTTAAAATTGAGACATCATTTGGTATTAAAGTTTTTAGTTCAAGTTAGGTATAATGAAAGGGCTCTGGTTAAGACAAGCTTGAATTGCAGAAAATTGCGCTTGTGGGTTTGATTAATACTTGGGGGAATGAAATATTTTCATTTCCTCTCTTTGGTAACAGGGCAAAGTGTGGCATTGAGTTCCAGCACTAAGCACACAATTTCTCAAGAATTTGGCAAAAAATGAGGAATGGAGGAAGCGTCTTAACATTAGGGTACCAAGTTGTGAAGTTTGTGGTGAAGTTCACCGCATGGCCAAATATAATTAAGAAACAGTGGTACAGATAGTGGTAGTGGGTTATATTAAATGATAATTATGGTGTAATATAGCTTAGAGCAACTATAAAATGTAATAACTAGTTTGAATTTAAAGATATTAAAAGCTTTTTTTTAATTTAAATTAGAAATTTTTGACATCAACTGCGGTAATAATATTTAAATAGTTTTATTATACTATAACAATATATTTAAACATTGTAAAAAAATGGGTACAACTTAATTTATAAAAAATATATAAACCAAATATTAAATAAAATATTTAAATAAAAATTGAAAAATTATTACTCTATTGTGACTAAAAATAAATTTGTTATTACATTTTTTTAAATCAAATTATTATATTTTCTGTGCATATTATATTTTCTATTTGGTATTTACTGATATAGTATATATTATAAAAAAATATTTTTTTTCTCTGTACAGAAAATTAAATTTAATAAAAGTATGCATAATAACAAATCATGTTGAGTTAACATACAATAATATCCTTTTAAAATATTTATCCATAATAAACTTTGATTCAATATTATTGTCCAATCAGTTAATCAATTCATTTAGCATAATGGAATATTTTAAAGTTGTCCTGTTCTTACATTTTATTATAATTCACTAGTTAATAGCGATGATGAAATAAACTATCCAAATCCGAAACTTATACGTAATAAAAAAATCAAACTTACATTGCTCATATAAGGAGTCCAGTCATGATTCCCGGCCTCCCATTCAGGTGGAGGTTTCTTCTCACGTAATCTATTAATGATAGTCGCATCTGAATCATCATTTACTATCGTGCGATCAAAATCAAAAACTGCTAGAGAGGACATTATTTATATTTAAATATGCGCGCGCAGAGCGAGTGACGGGAATGTACTGCGGCAGGGCTTTGAGATCGCGGCAAGGGCAAGGCCGAGCATCTATTAAAATAAGTTGTATGACACAGAAGCGATTTTGGCATTGTGGATTTTTTGCACAATTTTCCCGCAAACATTGAAAGATTTAAACGTTTGACATTCTGCAAGATCGAAAGTCAGCTGTCAATATGATTTAAGAAGAATAGTTCAGGAAATTTATGTAAGAACGTAAAATAAAATAATGTTAATTCTTATTGTTTTCGTAATAAATTTAATGATTAAAATAATTTTAAGTATTACCATAGTAAGTTGTAAACGAAAGATTTAATTAATTTATTTAATTTTTATCACTTACAACACTGTTTGTGACGGATTATTATAATAAAAAAAATAAATGACAGATAAAGAATTTGATTTTAACCTCTTACGTGTAGTTCTGTAAATTTATTTTAAAAAATATAAATTAGTATAAATATGGCATCCTTAAAAGTGTATTCAGTGGGCAGACTAGCTAAATATTTTACAGATTCATCTTTAAAGACTTTACGGCCAAATATCTATAGGTACGTTGCGCAACTTATTCCAACCTAAAAATGTATGTAAAAACTACAAAAGGTTAATGAAAAAAGAAATTTATTTTATTTGAATAATAAACGTAATGTTATTAATGTAATAAAAAACTTTACTATAAATTATTCAGTCAATTTGTGTATATTAATTATTTTTGTAAAACCCAGTAGTATTTCATCATTTCATACAAAATCGATCATTCTAAAGAGAAATTCTTTAAGAAGATAAAGCCTTATATTTTACAAATACTATTTTTAAATTATAAAAAAAAATGTAATTGAATAAGGCACTATTAATTTATTTTATGAGAATATCTTATAAAGTAATGTGTTTGTCTAATTTCAGAACATCAGCTTATAAATATAGTACAGAAGAAAAAGCAGCAGTGTCTGATGATAAACAGCCACCATCTTCTATAGAAGAATGTCACAAACAAATAGAAAACTTGACAAACGAACTTGGTTCAGTTAAAGAGCAAATTAAAGATTATGATGTAAGATATTTACACCTTATCAATCAATTATATAAGAAGTTTATTGTTTTATATTTATGTTTCTTCTGTATATAGTAATAAATGTTAAGCCATTGTGGTTGTGGGTCCAATCCCCACTCAGGGAAACAAATAATTTAAATTTTTCCACACTGGTATATTAAGTGTGGCGTTAAGATCCACCACTTAACATGCAGTGTCTCAAAGTTAGGTGAAAAGGGGAATGCTTAAAAAATATAATAAAATATAATCAACAATTAGCGCAAAGCTTCCCTCTTGTAAACCTCTTCTTTTGACATGTCCATTCCGCACATCTAAAATTGTAATTTTACTTAGTTAAAGATTTATTTACTTATTAGTTAACATGTTTTAAAAATATATTTGGAATGGAATGTCTTAACACTAGGTTCCTTCTGCCTACTGTGCTATGTGCACCTATGTACTTTACAACTGGGCCCCATCTCCATAAATACCCAATGCTTCTGTGAGTCCAAAAATACTAGATATTTTGTTAGCTGATGTTGAATGTTAATAGTAAATATATATTTCTTCTTTTATAATATCATTTATTAATTTTATTCTATATAGGATAAATATAAAAGAGCTTTAGCAGATGGAGAAAATGTTCGAAGACGGATGTTAAAACAAGTTGAAGATGCTAAATCATTTGCCATACAAAGTTTTTGCAAGGATTTATTAGATGTAAGTCAAATTTGAATAGTTTTTTTACTAAAAATTTTGAACATATATATATTTATATAGAAGCATTTCTTATATTATTATAGTATTAATCACACACTAAGGAAACATATTTTTTTTAGGAAACTAGACTTGTTTTTTAGTATAGCATGACTCCAATGAAAATAGTTTTAAACTCATATTTATAAATCATTCTTAAGTCTGTGATTGATATTGAGATGCCGTTTTCATTGATACATTTATAATTTATGAATGAAACTTAATGGACTCATAATAAACTTATATATAATCTGTTCTTTTTCCATTTTCAATAAAATGTGTATATGAATACTTTCTTATAAACAGGTAGCGGATACGTTATCAGCGGCAGCGGAAAGCGTGCCGGAAGGTGTAGAGGGAGAGAACGCGCCCGCGGCCCTCCGTTCTCTGCGGGATGGACTGAATCTTACTAGAGCTCAGTTGCAACAGGTAATATATAATGTGAGGCCATCGTAGTGCGGGGACACAAGTGCGTGACGCGACGGTTGCGGGTTCGATAAAGAGGCAAACGGCATAGAAGGCACGGCGTTCATTTCCGTCCCTCAATGCGCAATGTCTCAAGAACTTGGCGGCAAGTGGAGAACATGTTCTAATGTTCCCTTTGCCCTGTTATGTGCATAAAAAAAAGTAAAAATTAATTTAGATATCACAGAGACTGATTCATCAACTTATGAACTGGTGGCCAATTATTTGTAATTTAAATAATTAAGTATGTTACTTTGTATGTTATTTTTGAATAAAAATATTTGACTTTGTAAATGCAGAGGTTGAGGGTTCAATCAACACTGGGGGTAATGTTTAACTTCAATTATTTCTGTACATGGGTAGAAAACGCAAAACAGAGTGTGAATATTTATGTTATAAATTGTTGTAATTAGAATATTTTAAAGGCCCTTTTTGTAATTTTTTTATTTTTATTTTCAGGTGTTCAGTAGACACGGTCTGGTCGCGGTGTCGCCGTTGCGGGAAAAATTCGATCCTAACCTCCATGAAGCGTTATTCCAACAAGTAAGTCATACTAAAATACATATATATTTATATATACAGATGGTTGACGAGTTGTGGCCGCTCTTAAAATCTTGAACTGTTCTGTTGCGTGTGTCGCTAAACCGATTTAGTTTTCACTATTGTCGTTGTCAAAGGAGTGTCTTAACACTAGGTTCCCTCTGCCTTCCCCTGTCACATGCCTTATAGAAAAGGAATCTAACATTTTTATTTTGCGACGGTTTCCAAGCATCATATCACATTTTTTCTATATTACAGGAAGTAGAAGGAGTTGAGCCCGGCACAGTGGTAACAGTTAGCAAAGTCGGCTATAAATTACACGAGCGCTGCGTAAGACCAGCGCTGGTGGGAGTCGCCAAGGGATCATCCTAGTATAGAGTAGAATAAAACTTGGTTAATTATACAACTATACTATGTATCTTTATTTTAATATATATTTTAGTTTTTATGTTTTTAATTTGTTTTTATTGTGTTGACAGATTGAATTTTTTTGAGGCTATGATGGTTATAGGGGGGAGAAATGTTACATAAATTCTAAATTATTCAAGCAACATTCATTGATTTAAAGTTTTTTAACTGGTTAGTAAAGTTAGTACTTCAGTATACCAAATAATGTGAACATTGTCATAATAATTATTTAATTATTATTTTGATGAGAGGTGCAGGTTCAAATCCTGCTATTTAATATTATATTATTACTAGCTTGTAGCTGCGGCTTCTTCTGTGTGGTCAAATTTAAGTAACCACTCATATATGCCACATGATACATTCTAAGTGCACAAGGTAATTTGACTGCAGGTACTGTAGGTTACAGTGAAATGATCAACCTGATGTAATATAGCCTTCCTCGATAAATGGACTATTCAAGGCGAAAATATTTTTTCTATTCAAACAATTACTTAGATTGGCGCGTTCAAACAAACAATCTCTTCAGCTTTACAATATTAGTGCTATTATATTGTTATCACAACCAACTTTGAATTTTTTTATCTTGGTGACACTGTACATTAATACTTTCTTTTGTTACTAAAGATGTTTTTGTGCAGCGTGTTGGAAATCAGTGATAAGAAACAATAAATACATAATATGTACATTAAATTTGTTTGCATTTCATATATAAATAAAAATACGTATGTGTTAATGTATATGTCACTATCAATACTCCAAAATGATGATATGATAATATACAAAAATAATTTATAATACAAACTGAAAAAAAAATCTATACATTTCTTCTTAAATAAAGTTGAAATCTTCTGCCTTATTGAAAACCACATTACATTCTGTTGTCTAGTTTAAAAATTTGAGCACATGTACATACATCATTAGGAAGCAGCTTTATTTTATACTATGTATAGGAAACTAAAATAATTTTTAAGTTACACGGTTTTGCTGTAACATATACATACATACATACATATATAAAAATATCTAAATTACAATATTTTGAAATAAGCAAATGTTTAGCACAAATTTAATAATAATATTAATTCAACAAAGGCATTCTGTTTGGAAGATATTTTTATTATTATATTTCTTGTAATTCCAAAAACTTTATTTGTAGTTTTAGAATAATAAATAGATTTATTAGTAATGATTAAAATTACTTCTTAAATATATTGCAGTGAAAGAGGAAAATCTTTGAGGCCATTATGTTTTCCGTCATTTTAATTAATTTTGCGATGAAAGTGCAGAACAGCGTTCTAATCCTACTTGTTAATTGTAAATTTTGCACACAAAAATAAACACTTGTTAATATTTAATTGCTATTAAAATTGATTACTATAAATTTTGTATATGCAGTTTTTAAGGGAAAAAGAACATTTGCATTAATTGTATTCTAGAAGTAGTTTTATTCTTATTCTAGTATGTAGTATAGAATAGTTGTCTGTACATGTGTATGGTATCTGTTGAATAAACATTTTAATTGTTGGTTACGTTTTGTTTTAGTTAT
This sequence comes from Heliconius nattereri, assembly GCA_013403645.1. Lineage (NCBI taxonomy): Eukaryota > Metazoa > Arthropoda > Insecta > Lepidoptera > Nymphalidae > Heliconius > Heliconius nattereri. The sequence goes on from JAAIXI010000236.1 coordinate 13,660,287, forward strand.
GCTTTATTGTTGTGTTATCGTGATATAAAAATATTTTGAAATAAAGAAATACAAGGCGAGAAATGAATTCGCAACTCTTGAAAGAAATATTTTTTAACGAAAAAAAAGCAGACTTCAACTAGATCTCATAATCCCCCATTTATGTTTCTAAAAATAAGTTGTAAGGTAAAAAAACAAAAAATAACAAATAATTCCACTTCAAAGAGAACCTAATAAAAAAAGGTATAATAATAATAAAGAAAAACCTCATTTCTTACATAATATTTAATCCACATACACTGCGCTATCACTTAGCTCCATACAAAATCTAGATATGACAGATCAAGTATGTATATATTTCGATACTATTGTTTGCATTTGAAATTCTTTTACAGTTTAGTATTATGACATAAAATGCAAGTGTCTGATATACACGTTTTTATATATATATGACTGAAAAGGAAGGGAAACGTTCATTTCTAATAAATTTGAAACAAAAAAAATCTTATTATTTCACTATAATACTAATTCCTTATACATATGTATTCCTATGTTTTTACATAACAATCAATCAATGTTTTAAAATTTAGGTAGAAACTAAGAAACAAACAACATGACTGCAAAAATAAAAAAATACATCTAAATCTATCACTATCTAGATTATTTGCACAAAAGTCTACATTTAATTTCGATTTAGCACAAAATCTAGGTATAACTGGATTTTCTCGTAATCTTTTACACAGGTTTTTCAGTATATTATTTTAAAAAAACTATAATAGATTTGGACAATATCAGAATTTGAAACTGCACCTGTAGAAAAAAAATAAAGGCATATTGGAATAAATAAAAATGTATAGTAACCTTAACATATTTTTAGCCTTTGCATGAAAAAAGAAAGACCTTTTCTTTATCTTTATGTTATCAAAATAATTTAAGTATATATATAGTATAAAAAAATATATTTAAAACTTTAAAAAAGAATCAAAGTTACATCAATTCTCATAACATATCACTATATATATTAGCTAAAAACTGATAATAAAAAAACCTATACTAAAAATCTATGGAAATATAATTGTAAATTTTCGAATTATGACACTTTCTTTATTAAATTACCTATATAGATATTACATAGTTAAATAAGCGCGGCGTTAAGCTCCGCCACTGATGTCACGCCTTCGAAGGAAACATTTAAAACATAGTGACTTAATATTAACTTCCTTCTTTTATTAAAAAAAATGACTTTAGTCAAAGTATATAGTGAAATAATCTCAGCGTTCAGTAACACCACTCAAATGTAAAAGCAGACTATCTCAACACTTAGTTCTTTGCCCATTCTATATGAAAAAAAAAAAACTAGCGTCCCAAACGCGGCTCTGCCCGCTTCCAAAATTCGGCAGAAAATGAGGAACAGAGGTCTTAATACTAGGTTCCTTCTGCCTACTCTGTTGTATGCAAGATACATGAAGCTTTTTTTTTTTCCTTATACAAATTGTATCCAATATATTGTCCTGATGTGTAAGCTATATTACCGTAAAGTTACATAAAAAATTGTTTAGTTATTTGTGACAGTGAAACAAACATCAATCTTCATAAACATTCACATGTATAACATTGTTAGCAAACTCATGTAAGAGAATAGTTGTGGATGAAAAAGACAGTTATGAATTTGTGTTATTCAAGGCGAGGAAGACACCAGAGTGTAAATCTGCTAAATCCGTTTTTTGTCATAATTTTTTTATACAAGTGTAATAAAAAATACAAAATCAACCTATATTCTCTTTTATATTTAGAAAACAAATTTATTGTATAATTTGCTCAGTAGGTTGTTAACAGTTTGTAAGCCAGTGTAAACTCTAAGCCAAAAAGAATGGTTGTCAGAATGATTAAGAAAAACAGCTCTATGCTGTATGCCACCCACATCTAGCAAGGCAGGCAGAAGGAACCTAGTGTTAAGACATTCTGTTCCCATTACGACACTTTTCGCAATTCTCGAGTTTCTTGAACTTGTTGCTTTCTAACAATATTATTAGTACGATCTTTAGAAAAACCTAGACAAAAATCCAGTTATACCTAAACCTAGACTGAAATACAGACATTTTAAAAGCCTTCTTGATAGGCTTTTGAGTCTAGACGCGCCTGTAGCAGTTCCAATTGTCTTCGGGCCTCGCACTGTGGGAAGTTGTTCAGTTCATAGTATTGAGGTGCTATTTTAAGGAGCCATTCCGCTGAAAAAATAAAACACATAACAATTATATTGACTCTCTCCACCACCAAAGCAACAATATAATATATTCTTATGTATTTACATAAATTGTTGTTCTAAGACCAATGTGTCAATGATCTTAGTTGGTTTGTGCAAAAAAATGTGTCAAAAATTTATATTTAATGCACTGTTTATTTTTATATAATATATATAGAATAAGTCAGGGTAAAAGTAGTTTCGTATTTTGAATGTATTAGTAGTAAATCAAACCTCTTTGGCTCTACAGAATGTAACTGGCTGGTTTTAATAGCATTAAATGTGACGTTATGAAGATGCAATTAATAAAAAAAAACTAGTTCCCGCCATTTTTCAATTGTTTTTCAAGCAAGCAAAATGAACGTATGTGACGAAGAAATTCGATTACATTCGGTTCATTTTGAAGTTTTATTACAAAAAAGGTATAAATGTGACGAACGCCGCGAATTAAATTTATGGACCTAATGCAGTATCAATAAGAGTAGCACAGATGTGGTTCAATCGTTTCAAGTCTGGAAATTTTAGTGTGTAAAGATGAGGTTAAATTTAATGAAATATTTTCCTTTGTATGAACAATACGAAAATATTTTTGCCTCAACCTAATACTCACGTTTAATATCAGTGACAGTTCTTATATAATTCTTGGTGGTCAATACAAATTCATTGTAAATGACCCAGTCTGGTTTGTGGTCCAAGCAGGTAGAGGGATGTAGCTGCACCACCTGGTTGTCCTTGACTGTTAGGTAGTGACCCGTTCTCTCTAAGTGCGCCACCTGGAATATAGTGGGTTAAATTTTCTATAATAATTTTTTTGTAGTAGATTTTTATTAGCAACATCATCATTTTCGTCATTAATAGAAAAGAAGCCTTTGCGGTACAGTCGCACAGCGTGTGACTGTCAACGCGACGGTTGTGAGTTTGATTCTCACTTGGGAGAATTAATTATTTTTATTTATTTGCTTTAGTAACAAGACTAAGCAGCATTTTTAAGTAAATAAATTTATGACACCAGAATCGAACCAGCTCCTTGAGTCTATGAACAACATACCTGCATAAAGAATCCATTGACGAGTGCCTTCCTTATATTTATATAATAGTCTTTACTTGTGAATTCTGTACTTGTTCTTTTTAAATTAAATCTGAAACACAAAAATAAAATTTGTTGAAATAATATCAATATTTTTTTATAAATTGTGGATGTTATGGCCTCGGGGTACAAGTGAGTGACTGTAAATGCGGCGATTATGGGTTTGATACCAAATTGTGATATGAAACTATAAACACCAATTGAAAAAATCTATACTGTATACAAGTACAGTTTTGTGTGACAAAATTCACTAGCAGATGTTTAAAATGACATCATGGTCATTGTTACAATTGACAACCCTGAAATAACTTGTGGGGTTTCTCTATATTTAATTTTGTGCATCTTGCCACACAATGTCTAGTGTCTCAAAACGGGCGTAAAGTATAAAACATAGTGACCAAAGCATCACTAACCTATCCATAATCCTGCTGAGTTGCTGGCGAACATTATCTCCGGATTTTAACGACCTGTAGTTAATAAAGTTGTCGTAGCACCAGTGTGGGTCCTCCATGTCTGAAATTATATATAGAAAATTATGTTAAAGTTAAATTGAAGAATTCGGTACTATTATGATTTGACCCGTTACTTAATAGTAACGGGCAAGCCATCGTAAATGTTAAGTTTGTCAAAATATATTCCGTGCTCTTGTCTATCCTTTTGTTCCAAAATGCTAAAAATGTTATTTTTTAATTTTTACAAATTAAAAAAATAAATAGGAAAAAACACACACACGCACATCTTATAATGGTTCCTTTTTTCCTTAGAAGTAACGGAACCCTAAAAATATATATATTTATTCCTTTATGTTAAGTCCACAGTCCATAAAGAAAGTAACATAACTCACTCTGTTTAAAGGCGTGATAAACATTCAACAAAGTAAGGTGGTCGCCGTCGATGTGTGCAAATCTCATTTTAGCTTCATCTGCAGCTTTTCTTGCCTCGTTGGGACGCACGAAGCATTGTGGCACTGAAATTATTAAATAGTCAATTAGATTAAAATTAAGATATTACAATTTTAGAATAATTAATTTAGTTCTATGGACCTTGCACCGGGACACAAGCGTACGACTGTAAACACAATGGTTGTGGGTTCGATTTCCACTCAGGGAATTAAATATTTCTTCTTTCTTCATTTCCTCGCTCTGGTAACGGCGGCAAACCACGGCGTTGAGCTATACGAAATGCTTATTGAATTGGGCGGAAAGTTGGGAACGGAATTGTATTAATGGGAATGCAGTATCTTAATACTAGGTTCCCAGGTTCCCTCTGCATTACTTTCCAGGAAACTAAACGTCATAATTAGATAATGCTGCAAAAAACGTACCACTCAACATAGCAGTAATGGATAATATCTCATTAGAACAGTTGTGGTTGCAGCTGGCTATCAACATTTTGGCTAACTGAGGGTCGAGGGGAAACTCCGCCATGACAGCGCCCAAGTCTGTCAAGTTGCCGTCGTCATCTGAAAAATTGAAAAAAATTGTGTAAAAATTATACTAGTTTTGTCAGTCATCGTTATAAAAAATCGCGATGATTCTATTTTATAAACAAATTGCAAATAGCACAATTGAATGTTATTTTTTTAGTTGTGCACACTACATAATATTTTAATTTTGTTTTACCTTTTTTACGCTCTATCCCCCACATACAAAATATAAACTCGTAAACACTTAAGTACTTACCCAAGGCAGCCAAGTAATTCAGCAATTCCAACGCCCTCATCAAGGTCTCCGGCGCGGGCGGGTCCATGAAGTCGAAGTGCACCAGATCATCGATGCCCAGCTTCTTCAACTGCAAAACTACAGATCCTAAGTTTGATCTGCGAATGTGAAAGAGAAATGCGGTCGCCGTTAGATTTTGACGCTTCACGCACCTTCAAGCTGTATTCCGCATATAGCAGTATAGGCTGAGGGAAAATAGTGTCAAGACGCACCAAGTTCCCCATGGTTGGGTGTTGAAAGTCAACGCTGCGCCTTGTCTTGTTTGAGAGGAGGAACTGACTATAATAATAAATTTCTCCGAGTGGGAATCGAACCCACATGTTAACAGTCACATGTTTCTTGATAGATATATTAATTTGTTTTTATCTTCACGCATTTTTTAAATAAAGCAGGATAAGCAGAAAAAATACTAGACACTCCAGCTCCCCACTTTTTAATCTCAATATGGTTTACTAGAGCAAGAAAAAAAAATTAAATGTAATGCCTTAAGTGGGAATCAAACACTAAAAACCATACAGCACTTCCTCTGTGTGTTACAATAATATTATTTTAAAGTCTTGATTATTTTAGTTTATGACTTAATAGCATTTAGCATATTATTAGTGCAGGTATTCAAGCTGTGACCATTGTATATTTACCATATATATTAATTATACAAATGCAAACATTATAAGGATATATAGAAAAAACAATGATAAATTTTCTTCATATAAAAAAATGGAATCGAACTCACAGTCCATCTTACTGATCAGTACAAATTTTGCTTTGTCTATTAAAAAATTATGATCCATTCATAAAATATTAATATTTAAAAAAATCTGCTTAAAAAGAAATCAGCTTCACTCTGTATCCCGCCACACAGCAGGGTAGGCAGAGGGAACCCCAATGTTAAGACACTCTGTTCCCCAATTTCTGCCGAATTCTGGAGGCATTGCGTGTTGAGTGTGCCTATACACCAGAGCGAAGAAATGAAAATACAAATGTAAATAAATATTAAATTTGTATATATTTCATTTTAATCACATATGAAAAAATTTACAACAATTGAACAGAGTAATTTATCATTAGATCCTCTCTTCTATCCAAAAAATCCTTAACATAATAAATGAAAAAAAAAAGAAAGTTAAACACCACTATGTCACCTCAGAATCTCAGGATATGTATTATCCTGCATTTCATTCTTGTACGCCTTTTCTGTATACAGCCTGAAGCATTTCCCTGGTCTCGTTCTTCCAGCCCTTCCAGCCCTTTGCTGAGCCGAAGCCTTACTAATCGGAGACACCAGCAATGACTCCACACGAATCCTTGGATTATACACTTTTTGTTTGGAAAATCCTGTATCTATTACGAACACTACACCATCTATTGTCAGGGAAGTCTCCGCTATGTTTGTTGAAACCACCACTTTTCGTCCTATCGCCCCATTAGCTCGGTTGGGAGGAGCTGGCTCAAATATTCTTTGTTGTAAATTAGGGGGTAATGTTGAATACAGTGGTATGCACTTTAATTCCCCCACATCTGGCCCCAAATTGTCAATCTCCCTCTTAATTCTCTTACAGGCATCCTCTATCTCTTCCTGGCCAGTCAAAAATAGAAGGATATCACCAGCTATCTCTTCACAAATGTGTATTTGTATCACAGTCCTGATCGCCGCTTCCAAATAGTCCCTCTCAGGTTGAGGAGTGTAAAATATTTCTACAGGATGTGTTCTTCCGGGAACATTCATCAAAGGAGCATTATCGAAATACTGCTGGAACTTCCCAGCATCTAATGTGGCAGACATAATAACTAATTTTAAATCTGTGCGTTGTTTTATAACTTCTTTCAGGACACCCATGAGAATGTCTGTAGCTAACGTCCTTTCGTGGGCTTCATCAAGTAAAATAACTCGGTACTGTTCCAACATGGGATCCGACATGGCTTCTCTAAGCAACATACCGTCTGTCATATATTTGAGGACTGTTTGGGGTCCAGAGCAGTCTTCGAAACGAATGCTGTAACCAACTTGCTGTCCAAGAGCTACATCCATCTCTTCCGCCACTCTCTGCGCCACCGACATGGCCGCTACCCTTCTAGGCTGAGTACAGGCAACCCCTAAAGACTTCCCAGCTGTGACTGCTGAAAATTCGACACACCACTGTGGTATTTGCGTGGTTTTCCCTGAACCTGTTTCACCGACCAGCACTACACACTGATGAGTGTTAAGAAGTCTCATAAAGTCATTTTTGTATTCCCATACTGGGAGGCCTAGACGACGTCGTAGTAATTCATGATAGCGGGACGAGTGGGGAAGGCCTGAAAAAACAATATTGATTTTCAAAATAAATAATTATTCTTTTAGTTTCGCACTGTGTCCTGTATATAGCAGGGTAGGCACAGGATACTAGTGTTCAGACACCCTGTTGCCCATGCACTGCCCAATTTTTAAGACATTGTGTGTGTTATGTCACACTTTGTCATTTTATCAGATTGATGAGATGAAAATAATTCATACCCACAATAGTATATTGAATTTAATATAATGATTAGGCTTAAAGAAATAAATTCACATATATCAATGCTCACACATATATCTCATTTTAAGGGTATGTAAACACTTAAATACCTTAGAAATATTTTATTATAGTTATTTTATGAAGAAATTGAAGAATTGATTTCTATCCTATTATAATTTTAACAAATTGGGATAGATATATTTGTCAGTTTAATGAATTTAATTTATCTCTCCACACCCACCCTATTGATATCTTCTTAAAGTTATGAAATGTTTTGAAACCATATTGACTAATACATACACACAGAATTTCAAATAGTCTATGTAATATTATGCAAAAATCTTTTGCATCACTCAAAAATATCTATATACCTGTATACTGATTAACACCAGGCATACTGGTTGCAGTTGGTGGTGGTGCATTGCCTAGGGTAGCTACAGCATCTGATGTTTCCCCACTGCTGCCAGATTTAGCTGCTGCTGCTGCTTTTTCCTCTCTATAAAATAATTTTATGGTATTTAATATAAATGTTATTTATCTCATAAAATAATTATTTGTAAGAAATATAATAAAACTTTAACAAATTAAACAGGATACGCAAAAAGGACCTAGACAATTATAGACATTGCATGTTAGCTGGTGGAACATGAAAATAACTAAAATATAGGCTGATGGGAGTGATAGAGGCGGAGATTAATTATTAATAACAAGACATTGTGTAACTACGACAGGATGACGTCAAGATTATCTATCTACACGTATAATAAAACTTTCCTTAACATTTGGTATTAGTTTTGATTAAATTGGTTCATAAAAAAGTTATGTCAATTTAGAGTATTGCATGCAACCATATTTCTACAAATGAATGTTTTATTAATTTGGCTGTAACTTTGGTTTTCAATGTATGTAAATATACTATTTTTAATGCGATTGAATAACATTTTATTACATGATAAAAGTAATTCTGGCAAGAATAAAATAATTATTATGAGGTAAAAATCAGCTGAAGAAGCAGGGTGGGCAGCTAGTACAGGCGTCCCTCGTATAAAATGGTTAATTCATACCATGCTATATTGAAACCGTGTTATACAAAACCAGGTATACCTGTATATATATATATATATACTGTACACCGTGTAGTATCGAGACCTTGTCTTGTGTTATATCGAAACCGTGTTATACGAAACTTTTAAATAATATAAATAAAGGCAATGTATACCATCTTATATCGAAACCAAATCTTAAGGTGCAAAATTTTATGATAGCTGGAATTTCGTTCCAAATACTACATAAATGAAAAAGGAAGTTACCTTAAAGTTTATATCAAGAAAAATAAATTAAATTAAATTTTATGATGAAATACAAAATTAAAAAATATATTCAAAGAGTAATAATAATAATTACATAGTATAAAACAAGTGGAAATAGCTTATAGAACGGAAAAAAAGTTCAAATTTAAAATGCATATTTTTCAAAATTGTGTTATACTAATATCATTTCTTGTATCGTGTAATATCGAAACCGTATTTTACAAGTACCGTGTTATACGAGGGACGCCTGTATAGATTTTTTCATTGATCTCAGTAAATATTTACAGTTACAAAATATAATTTATTATAATTTGTAACTAAAGTATTACCATGATTCCTAATCACATCAACAATAGTATAACAAATTAAGTGTGAATTTACGATAAATGGCTAGGTTAGAAACGGTAAACTAAACTTTCATATATGAAAATGCATTTATTTTTTTCCGCGTTGCGGCGTTGAACTCCGCCGCATCACGCAACTGTTTTGAAACTTGGGCGGAGCGTGGGAAACGGAGTGTACCATTAGGTTCACTTTACCTATTCTTATAGATGGAATACGGTATGAAGCTTAAGAAAGAATAAATAAATGAACCTAATATACTTTGGATATAGGCAAGGCATTTTTAATTAATTATTAAATGCAAGTGTTTTAGCCGCATTAATCATATGTAACTAGATTTTTACTCGTTACAATATGTTACTAATTTCTTAGCATAAATAATTTAATATTGCCTTATAAATGTTGTAAATCACTTCATGCGGTTAAAAATGAAACACGTTTACTGAATATTTTTAAGGAAATGCGAAAAACACGTTGTTAGCTAAATGTAAATAACACACGCACGCACGGGTTTTATTTTTTTTGGTAAGAAGTATAATTTAAGACCAGTTATTGTGTACAATAGTTCACTTAAGATATTTTACTTAGGCTTGAAATGAAAATTGGAAAACAAAGGAAATATGATTATTACTTTGGCATGTTTTCCAAAATTCACATAAATGCATAAAAAATGAACAGCATACCTTTTTTTCTTAATAAACGGATCCATCACTTCAATCCTTCGTTTAGACATTATATCAACTAACACATATAACAACAAAATAATATAACACAAGAAAATGTCCCGAATTATCAATAAAACGAGGCAGCTAACAAAATGGCGACTGTGCGGTATACAATTTATGATATAGGTAACACATTACACAAATATACATGGCAAATAGAAATACTAGGTGAAATGTACTACCGTACTGTATAATAAATGTTGTACCTATTCTAATAGATAAAAAGAGTAAATTTTTATTTCTTTGTATAATTTATAATAAATTACAAAAATAAAATCATAATTTAAAAAGTACTCAAGACTGTTTGATATGTTTTTCAGACTTTCGTTTACTTTTATTTGAATATTAGTTATATGTTTCCAAAAAATATTTTAGAAATCTTTATTTATCTAATATACTCAAATATATTAATATAAAAATACTTTGTTATATATTTAAATATTTATAGTACCGTTACCACGTTAAATTACGTAGTCGTACCGTAAAATGGAACGTTGATGAAATCTCAAACAAAAATGTCACCGACAAAGTAAATTGCGTATTATGGCTCCGTGCTATTTATTATTACATCGTATAATTATTTGTATATAACGTTTTGTCAAGTGTCGATAAATAATGTAAAATAAAATATTAAATACGACATTTCAGACTTCCTCTTCAGTGCTTTAAAGTGTTAATTGGAAATGAACGAAAGATATAAATAGTTGAACTATATTGTGTAATTATCTCGAAAACGACTTTTACTGGAGTAAATTTTAAAAAGAAATAAGACGTAAGTAAAGTTATCTATTTATCGCTTTATCTCAATGCATGGGTTTGGATGGATCATAGCCATTTCAAGATGGCTGCCATTGATTTTCTATGATTTATTTATTTTCTTCTCAATATTACATATACATACTAAATTTTATCTATTATATTTAGTTTTACTTAAATAATATTAATGAAATATAAGTTTGTATATAACAAGTTCTTTTGAACTGATTCAATATGATGTCATTTAAGGTTGTTGAACCTGTCACAACATGTCCCAAATAGGTAAATGTATGCTACAATATTTTTTTCTTGCTATAAAATAATCGTTTTAAGTACCTATATGATGATATTAAATAATAATATTTAAGTGCAATAAGTAGTTATTTTTTTCAATTTCTTATTCCACATTTAATATGTCAACCTAGTTTAGTTTTGCTGTGATACTTTTCTAAATTTCTGTCCCTATTAGATAGGAAATAGATAATTCTAGTTTTATTGAAAATATTGAGAATCTATTAAAACATTTTCTGAACATGAAAAAAAAATTCAAATTTTGAAATATGTGAACATAAAGATATTAAACACCCCAGACACTAGTCTAAAAATTAACAGTGTATGTTGCTGTTTGTACTTGATCTTTAAGAAATGCAGGTTCAAGTTTCACATTCATATATTACTAAAGTTTTTCAGAATATTTTCTTTTTCTTATCATTTCATTAACATCAAATAACGCTATATTATATATCAAAGTACCAATAACATAAAGTTTTACTTTTTCACAAAGTGTTTCTTACAAATATATTTATGATTTTACTTTTTAATACAACATATTAAAATATATATAATATTATTAAAATTCTGTCTAGGCTTAAATACAATGGTTGTGAGGTAATAAATTATTTTCAAATACTCTGATGAAACAAATGTGGTTTTGAGGACCCTCAATAAAATAAATAAATGCCTCAACTCATGCAAAAAGTGCAGAAAGAAGTTTCTTGATACAAGGCTATATATAGGATACAGTATGTAGATGCATTATTTAATAACAATTTATATTCATTTGGGACACAATTAACAAAATAATTTGTAAGTTTTTTTCTTTTATAAAATCTACATAATATTGATATAAAATATTAAAATTAGTGCTGTACAAGTTCCCTTGATATTTTTAATTCAGTTCAATCGTGGGTTTCTGCAATATTAGCTTGCATTTGACTCATCATACAGTTCAATGTGACTAATTACTTTGTTGCTAATTGATTCTAATTGTTCCAATTTAGTTGTCCATCAAGCTGTAACCTATTTTTAGTATGTTTTAGGAAAAGTATCCCATATAAATGTATGATTTTAGTTTTTATTTATAATAGACTAGCGTTAACCAGCAGATTATCTTGTGGTCATATTGAAATCACTAAGACTGGTGTACAACACATGAGATAATATTGACCACAGGAACAGATAGTGATACTGGCTTTTTTTTCCTAGCCTGCACCATCCCATTGTTGGGCAAAGGCCTCTCTCAACTTCTTCCATCTGGTCTATTTCGCGCTATTGAGTTATAATGGTCATGGCTATAGAATTTAGAATGTTGATAAACATATTTTATATCTCTCTATATCTCTTTGTTAATCACATTATTTTGTTACTGTTATTTATACTTGGTAGCTAACTTTTTTCCTAAGCTTTGCCCTTCCTTTTGCATGGCAGAGGAGGCACAGGAAACAATATGTGCTCGAATAATTTAAATAGATATTTAACTATATACATATAATTGTAAGTTTATTTCCTCGAAAAGATGATTTTGTCTACAAATTATTAATTAATTTATAATGTCAGGATAATACAATGTATTACTTATCATCACATAGAGAATTCCATCATATTTATATTTACATTAAATACACATATGTGTGCTGTTGCAGACCATCTCAAAATAACGTAAGTTAAAATTAAGTTTGTTTTTGTTATAATCTATATACATTTAAAAGGAGAAGCTTCTACTCACTAAGGTATAGACGCACAGAATTAACCGCTGATGGTAGAAATGTGAAATTTGGACATGTGTTTATTTTCATAATTTTGTTAAACAGTGAAGCACTGGCACTTTTGACAGTGAGCTACTGTGTTGCAGGTAGATATCTTTAATTTGTGGTCTTTTATAAGTAAAATTTCTGCGGTACTGGGCACCACCACACCATGATGGGGTGGACATGGCCTACCTAGCCTATTCTATACTTACATCAATGTACATAAACAGGTTTTTGAGTTATTTATTAACAGGTAAGTGTTTGTTACGTTGACTTGAAACTATGGAATAAAATCTAAGAAACTTAATTTGACCTTACACTTATAATAATTGTATCATTGTGAAACTTGGCAGTTATACATAGTTTAATTGACAATACAATAATATGATAACATCGAGCTGTTCTGATGATGGAGTCAAGGCTTGAATAGTGGAACACTAATTACAAAAAACCTCTCAAGTTTAGGATCATATAGTCTGTAACTCTGAGCATATAATAGCACTTGTAGAATATCCTATTTTCTTTCTTTCTTTTCTATATAATTATTAACTAACAAGCAAAGTCTGAAAAATAAAAGGAAAATGGAGAATAAAGTATCTTAACTTAAAACTGTATGATGATTTTTTTTCTTTGTTCTAGATGGTAGTTCGCTGGGTGAACCACGCATAGTTGGCAAGTAACAATAGAACAATGGGTCAACAAACGTCAAGGAAAAGTAAGTCATTTTTAAAAAAACATTTTTAACATGCAAATGAGACCGTAGTGACGTAGTGTCCCAAAAATTGGTCGGAAAACGGGTAATGGGGTGTCTTAAAACTTGTTTCCTTCTGTCTACCCCGCTACATACAGTGCGTGTCAGCAAACGCGATGGCTGTGCATTCAATCTCCACCCAGATGTCATACCCTCCTTCTGGCAAGACAAAGTGCAGCGTGTATAAGTATGACACGACGCATTCATCATACGACGCATGTGCAACAAACGGATCAATCGAGGCCTATCCTAGATTACTTATAGGTATCCTAGGTATGAGAACATCCTAATGACTGGACTGTACTAATACAAAATGGAACATTTGTATAAATATATGTAGTATATTCCATTAAAAAATATATATTTTTAGGCGGAGAGTGCACATGTGGGTGCGGCGCTTGGGAGAGGCGGAGATACGCTGAATCACCGAGTAGTGTCCACCGGTACGTCAGCGCTGTTACTGACAGGTCAGTTACTTGTTATGTCGTCAACTGCATATAGGCTCCAATATATCTATACTTATAAAACTCTTCCCCACCAAGGGAACTGTTTCTGTTTGCTAAATTATAAAGTCCACCACAAAATAGTAATGAACAATTGTATTGATAATACCAATTATCCTCAATCAATATATATACAAATAGTAAAATGACGATGATTATTTAGGATTAAATGACAAAAGATGAATTTTCATAATTTGGTACAATTTTTTTCTCTCACGCATCTTCCTTGTAGCTATGCGGTGAACACGTGTGGTGAAATACTATTTTCTCCCTGAGAATAGTTATTGTGGAATGGTATAAATGTGCCACTGTAAACACGACAGATTGTGTGTTCGATATCCACTCGAAAAGAAGGAAACATTTAATTATTTCACTTCTATGTTAATGAGGCAAAGCGAGGCGTTGAGTTTCGCCACTCAACACGCAATACCTCCAGAATTTGGCAGAAAGTGGGGAATGTAGTTTCTTAATACTAGGTTCTCTCTGCCTACCCCGCTACGTGCGGGAAACAGCGTGAAGCTGATTTTGTTTAATTGTTTTTACACTGTATATAACTTTTATATACTTATTTAAAAGTTGAAACCTAGTTCGGCCCCTCTTATTTATATAATGTGACAGGCAATTAAGATGACCTCCTTATCTTTAATAGATAAGGAGGTCAGATCGGGATCACTTTAATTAAAATTACATTAATTTGATTGTTTTATCATATATTTCATTTGAATTAAAATATATACATACATTAATATGTAATGATTAGGGACATTAGCTCTTACGACACTTATATTTAAGTATATGACTAGTAAATATTCAAATATGAAATGTCAATTTTGAAGTTTCGGTACATGAATGAATTTAAAGTGTGAATTTGGAAATATGATTTTCTTAGTGTCTCGCTTATGAAGATCTAGTGTTGAGACACTCCGTTCTCTACTTTCTGCCGATTTCAGGAGTAGGAAACTTTGCGTGTTGAGTGGCGAAACTCAACGTCGCCCTTTCCCTCGTTGCCAGAGCGAGAGATTAAATATATTATTTGCTTCCAGATGGAGTGGGAGAGAATGCGCGTGCAGAAGGCGTAGATGGCGCCGGCCCGCCTGCGTGTGCACGGCGTACAGGCGGGTCAGCGACGCGTGCCACGATGATAGGTATGACTAAAAATATTTGTTTTTTTTAAATTTCACTCTGTATCCCGTATATTGCAGGGTAGGCGGATCGAAACTGGGGTTAAGACACTCGGTTCCCCCCCGCGCCGCCGAATTTTAAGATATTGCGTGCTGAGTTTAGTATTTTTAGTACAAACGAAATTTAAAAAATATTTTAAAATTAAAGTAACAATTCTTTTCTTGAAGCTATTACAGCCAGTGTAAACAGGATGCCTGTGAGTTCAGTCCCTAACATTATTTTCATATGTGAGGATAAGTCACTCTGTTCTCCCCGGTTTGTTTCGGAAATAATTTAAGAATATAAAAAGACCATTCCCTCCTTCCTCTAGTAAAATTTGAACCTATAGCTCCAAATTTAGTCTGGCGTGTGTAATTTACGCCACTGGGGTATTTAAAAGTAAAATTACTTATTTTGTTAAGTCACTTTACTTTACGTTTACTCATCGACGACATTTGTGTGATAATCTATTTTTTTTTAGACTGGCAGCGGTCCTGACTCTGGGCGCTAGTGATCTAAGGAGGGAATTAGACGCCATTGTCATCAACACTGGTAAGTTTATATATTTTTAATTAAAACTCGAACATCTGTAAGATTTTCTTGTGCCACACTTAGAGGTGACAACTAGCTTTTAATTGTAATTAAATTGTCAATATTACAAGGACGATATTAAAGAAAATTCTTAATATCAGTTAAACGTTAGTTGGCCTTTAGTGTGAGAATGTAATTTGTTGATAGAGTTTATGTTACTTTTTTGCGCAATTTCTGTTACTAGTTTTTAATGAATCATAATTGTTCTTCTTTTCAGAAAGTGACAATAACAGAGAGAACGGTGAGCCAACGGCGGAGGTTTATGTGTTGTCAGTGGCTACTAGGAAGTAAGTGTATTTTATAGTGCCATCCATAGTTAACTTCAGTGCGGCCACAACTCCGAGACCATACTGTACATGATTCTTCTATATCATCTATGTATTGTATGAATATTTATGTCTTATTAATGCTGCCAAATCTGTTTTTTGTCGTTATGTTCTCACTTTTTTATATCATTCAAAACTGTAAAAGAAATACAAAATCATCCTATGTTTTCTTTTATATAGTAGAGAATAATAATCTATTTTCAGAATTGCAAAAGCTTTTTGGTAATGTATGTATACTCTTAGTTTTTGAAAGACATATTCTGTATGTCTTGATACAGATTTTTTAACAAATTATGTTAAAAAATCTGCCAACAACCTGTAACTTGTTTATACTAAGCCGGCGATATTCCGAGTTCTCGATGCAATAAACAGTAGGATAGTAATGTCCTTCATTTAGCAATATCTGTACTCTAAATGTATTTTTTCTAATTTCTAGTGACGGCGAACCTTCTCAAGAGGGCCGGAGGACAGAATTGGCTCAAGCGAACGACCCCTCTATACGACGATTTCAGGTTTAATATATTTCTATATTAATATTATAAAGCTGAAGGCAGTGGATGGCTGTTTGTTCGTTCATTATCTTACGCTGCCCATTAATGAATATTAAAATTTCTGTTTGCAGGTGGTCTGCGGTGGTGAGCTCCGCGCATTGTTGTTCAGAACGCCGCCTCTCGCACATCAGTCGATAACTCCACCCACCACTGTACATACACAGGTATAAAGGGTTCAAATTGTCTACTTCATTGGGGGATCTATTAATTTTAGTGATAATAGTGACAAAATAATGATTTCACGATTTGTTGTAGTAGTTCTTCTTAGAAAATATATCTAAATATATTATAGTAACTTATATTTTTTCGTTATATCTAAATCGTATTTAAAGACAAGTTAAACTTAAAAAAATATCATTTTGTTGTTATTATTTCCCTTAGTCTTAAATCCTTGAGATCCTTCCTTTTGTTTTTAAAAATAATCATAAATTTGGATTTTAATTTAAACTTTGTTCTTTTAGTCATATTACGGAGCGGATTCAATTACAACTTTTACAAGCTTTTTTCTTGGGTCCCCCTTTCGGGGTACCCAAAAGAGAAGGTTGAAAAAATCCCAGAAGAGTGTAGTGTATCTGAATGGTTTGGAAACACCTGCCTTAAAATAATGTTACTCACAGTAACAAAATTCAAAATACACATTAACTATGTTTTTTCATATATTAATTAATTTATATTAAAAAATGTATTATTATTTGTTATTTCAGGTGGACTACAAACATTGTCTAGTGCCAGACCTGCAAGAGATCACAGCCTGCTCGTTCTATTGGGGCAAGATGGACAGATATGAGGCTGAAAGGCTACTGGATAATAAGCCAGAAGGTATTTCATAGTTTTTAATTTGTATTACAAGTGCACATATACATGTACAGTACGTATATATGCATAGGAATATAAAAACACTAAGAAAATGTGGAATAATCTAAACATGTTCATGGAGTCTGTATCGATTTTCATGTGGATAACAGTCCGGCGTTCTTACGGCGCCGTAATGACCTAACTTTCACAACGTGCCTATATGTGTAGTGATTATGTGTAAACTCTATAAGGAGTCCCGATGTATCGACAGCCTATTTAAATCGTCGAAATCCCTCTATGTTGGTTGATTTGGCTTGTTTTTTAATACTATAGTGCTCGTATAAAATTAAAATTACCCTCAATAACGACAATCTCGATTGTTTCCATCATAATTACACAAAATACTAAGAAATCACTGTTCAGTTTTAAATTTTTATTACCATGTACTTTTAATAGTATAAAAGATATATAAATACTTATTTTTACATTATTGTTGGATATTTGTACAATTGACAACGATAATAATTAAATTTTTTCACTCACTTTATATAACGCCACATAATAGTCATACTTACTATGGAGTTTCACACTGCAGTTAACATTTTTTTTCCACTCCCCAGGCACGTTCCTCCTTCGCGACTCGGCCCAGGAGGAGCACCTATTCTCGGTGTCGTTCCGCAAGTACGGGCGCTCGCTTCACGCGCGCATAGAACACTACCAGCACCGCTTCAGCTTCGATTCCCACGATCCTGCGGTCTTTGCCGCCAACACTGTCACGGGATTGATTGAGCATTATAAGGTGGTTCTTCTTTTTTTTTCGTCTTTTTTAAGCATGGGTAAGGTAGGTATATGAAAGGGTAACCAACAGAAAGAAATGGCGTGGAACTATGGTAAGAATAACGAAAGCCACAAATGTGACTGTATGATGACCACTCTGTCAAGAGCGTAACGACTAAGAAGGTAGGTAGTGAGGAGCATAGTGTTAAATAAAATCAGCTTTATGCTGTATCCTGCACTCAGCAGGGAAGGTAAAAGAAACCTGGGTACCTATTATTAAAACACTTCCGTTCCCCATTTCAACAAAATTACGTGCTTTTTGCATACAACAAAAAGCTTGTTGAGTGCACAGACAGTCGTTTAATTTGTAAAATTAGTGTACGGCATGCGGGTATTCCCCACACGTGGCCTAATAACCACTAAATTATAATGAATCAGCCGTACCCTGAGTGCGGGCTATATACTAATGAAAACGATTATGGATGTTATGATAGTTCCCTATGGATGAGAGCACCGAACCAATGAAAGTGAGCCCTTAAACTCCATATACATCTTCGTTTCCCATAGAACCCACACCAAACCCCCTATAAACAAGAGCACAAATAACAAATTTGACCTTCCAGCAGGACCCCGCGTGCGTGATGTTCTTCGAGCCCATGCTGACCGCCCCGCTGCCGAGGACGGCCCCATTCGGCTTGCAACAGCTGGCTCGGGCGGTCATCGTGTCGCGCGTGAGCTACGATGGTGTGTATGCTGGGTGTTAATGTGGCAAGGTCCGCGGTGTTGAGTAACCGCCACTCAACTTGTGTCTCAAATTTTGGTAGAGAGTGGAATGATTTGGTACTAGGTTTTCTCTGCCTGCTCTCTTATAAGCAAGATGTAGCGTGAAGCTAATGTTTGATAAAACAAAATTTGGTGTTAAGTTTAGGTTTTCATCAATTTAGTTTGACTATTATACAACTTTAACTTGGAATCATTTTAATTAACTTAGCTAAAAAACATATAAGACATTTTTTGTAGATCATTTAATTTACTACAAGAATATAATAGATTGTAGTTTTTATTTCGATTCTGAAAATTAAATCACAACAAAATTTCAAATGAAAAATATAAAATTCTCCTTCTTATTTATATGGGAAATCGAAAATCGCGATGAGACCCCTCTTAAAATAAAAATTAAGAGCTGTCCTTTTGACAGACGTATTTTTTCGGTGTCCACAACAATATTTTCACTATCATTTAAAAAAAAGATTTTTTCTTAATTTTGATTATTTTCTTCGCGAGTGTACTTACGCGTACTTACGTACTGTACGCGTAACTTCGAGGCGGCCATTTCAACCGTAATGTAACTTGGTTATATTAACAATTTTACATTATATATAACACTCGATAACCTCCACAGGTGTCGAGCAACTACCGCTACCCGCGCGTCTTCGTGCTTACCTAAAGGAATACCACTACAGGCAGCGGGTTCGAGTCCGCCGTCTCGAACCGGACGCGTACGAACAGCAAATATAGCCAGCGATGTGGCGCGATTATGCGCTAACAATGATAATTATGTATCTTCTACTGGCCTTCATTCGAGTGTACTTTGGTGGAAACTAGTGTGGTGAAGTGTTGACGGGTGTGGCGAAGTGGTTGCTGATCGATTTGTTGATTTGGACAATTGGCTTTTTTGAAGGTTAGGTTTTGTTCTTTTAGTTTTTTTTCTTGGAAAAATTAAATTTATGAGCAGTATCACATTTTTGTTTGTGTTTTGTTTTGGTGGATTTAGGACGGATTCAAGCATTTATAGGACAGTGGAATGTCCTATTTTTTTGTGTTATTGGAAATTATATTAATTGTTAGTTAATTCAATTATTATAAAATATAACTTTAAAGTTTCTCAATAAACTATTGCTTGTAATATTAACAAATACACATTAAATATTGTTCTTTAATAAATAATCAATATGGGTTTAAAATTGATAAATTGCAATTTGGAATTGAATCTGCTAGCCTCGATTATCTTTCAATAATAAGCTAAATAGAGGGTAGCACTGCGTTTGATTCATTATTGTGTAAAAATATCACATTACATATATCACTAAATAACTATAAGTAGGGAACGACGTGTCTTAACACTAGATTCCCTCAGCCTACCCTGCTGTGTGCGGGATACAGCGTGAAGCTGACATATATAACTACTTATGTAAAAAAAAATATTTAAAAAAAACAATATCGGTCGGTCTTGTAAACAAAACTACAATTTCACGGACGATCTATTCTACTAAGAGGTAGTCTCAAACTGCTATAAGTATTATTATTTATATTAAATGTAAATGTTGGGCCAATATTGCCAATGTTGTTGAACACTACTAATATTGTTTGTCTATATTATACAGGTGGTTATTAAAATGTAATTTTCGAAGCATTGCGTTTTGAGTGGCTCAATGTCGCTCTTTATATTGCTACCATGTATGTATTGTGTGAGGAAAGACAATAATTCATTCTTCAAGTGGGAATCGAACTCACAACCATCGCATTTACAGTCACACAGCCTTAATATGCGAGTTTTAAACATATAAACAAATGTAATTGTATATTGTAAAAGAAAATTGGATTGTATATATTAAAGGTTGTGATTTCTTCCTAGGACAATAATGTATAAAATTACTTAAATAACTTTTCATTGGCTTATAATATATCTTTTATCTGTGTTATTGTGTTAAAAAAAATTGAAAGAAAACCTTTGTCTTAAAGGTAAATTTTGAAATACATTTATACATTTTAATGAACGCCATGTATATAAATAAATGAGTTGCCCGTTGGTATATTGGCCAATATTGGTAATAAGTAGAATAATATTCAATGTAAATACAAATATACTATATAGGTGAAATTGATAATTGGTCAAATTAAAAAGTTAAAGCAATTTTAACTGATAAATGTTATTCTATACAAAACACAGAAAATTATTTTAGTAAGGTCTTTACCAGAAATTAAGTGTATCTTGGTCTATTCAATATAGAACATAACTATCATCTATGCAGTGCAGCTTCTAAAATTGACCTTTCAATTTGACCATTTATTATTATAATTGTTAAATGTATATAGAATTAAATTATATATTAACCTTAACATGTATATTATTAGTTTTTTTATTATTAATAAAAAATATTTTAGTTTTGTCTAAAAATATATGTGTTACGGTTGTGGGCTCGAGTCCCGGTGCGTACGGAGTTAGTGTTGTAGTCGACATGTAAATATTACATATTTTTCTAATATTTTTTTCTGTGTTAAAAAATGATCTATTTTTCGAAAGTATTAGGCGGTCTTTATTTTTATTTATACTTATTATATTATAATTATATAAAAAATATTTTTCCTATTTTTAAGTAATGTGTAGTAAACATTACTGCTTATAACATTTTTTTATTCTTAATTAAAAAAAGGCAAAGGCAGTATTTTGGTCTGTTGTCAGCTTGTCTGTCACAAGTTTGATTCCTTCAATGGTGCTTTTAATTTATTAAATTATATATTTTTTTCATTTATATACTATGTATATTTCAATCAATCAATCAAATCAGCCTTTTCTGGTCCACTGCTGGACGTAGGCCTCTCCCAGGGTGCGCCAAAGCTCCTTCCGCATCCAGTCTTTCAGGCGAGGCCAGGCCAGGCTTTCGACCTTCTTCAGGTCGTCGGTCCATCGAGCTGGAGGGCGCCCTACGCTACTATGTATATTTATTTGGTGTGATTG
Source organism: Heliconius nattereri (assembly GCA_013403645.1). Lineage (NCBI taxonomy): Eukaryota > Metazoa > Arthropoda > Insecta > Lepidoptera > Nymphalidae > Heliconius > Heliconius nattereri. The sequence continues at coordinate 13,682,165 of JAAIXI010000236.1, forward strand.
AAAGGTACTATTTATACAGAATGTTGTATTTTTGTTAAATAAAGTTTTTTTTGTTTATATCTATGGAACAATCAACAACCATCTTGGTTATTTAATGATAAGCAATTATTTTTTTTTTTCAAGTGCATAAATAACATTTTTTTTTATTTATCGGCTATTTCGGCTTTTTACCTTCGGATCAATCATTTTTTTTAAGAACATACAAAAATGTCGAAATGTTTGTCGTTGTGACTTTCCTTGAAACTAACTAGAAGATGATCCTAAAATATGAATATTTATTATAATAATATATATTTCTATTTTTTATATTATTATTTTATATTTATATATGAAAAAAGTATTATTATTCTACTTAATTGTAATATAAACATAAAAGTACTCAAATATGAAATAGAAATAAGATATTGTATAATTAACAGGGCGTCAAATTAGTTGAAGTTAGTATTTTTTTTATTATGAATTGAGTCTACATTGCGGGCAACGAAAGAAGCTTGAGAGTTGTTTTGCCCCCAATGTTGGCCCATTTTATGGGTAAATTAGATTTGTTTGGAACAAATTGGAATTTTCACCATTTTCTAGACTTTTTTTCTAATTTATAGTTCAAATTGCTATAAAGCGTCAATATTAGCTAACTGTGAACTACCCTACTTCATTTATACCTTGAAATAACATGTAATTGAAATATAGTAGAGATTCAAATATAAATAGTTTTCTTCTAAACTACAGATAATTTTTAGAATTATTTTAATATCTGTTCCATATTTTTTATTTTGGGCCTATTAAATTGATTTATTTTAATTTATTTTATTTTACAGTAAAATAAATAATTTGTTTCTAACTGGATGTATAGCGTGTTCTTTTTTAATATTAATATTTTTTGTACAATTTCAGTTTGAAAAATATTTATTTATGATGTGTTTCTTTCATTTGTTAAATAGAGTCAGTTAAGTTCATGTTAAGAAAAAAACAAAATTGAACATTGTTGATAAATTTATAATGAAAATTTTATTTGAAATACTAAAATTTAATTATAGAGCTTTCGATAGTGCTGTACGTTCAGTGGAAGATATTTTTGTGGTTGTTAAATATATTTTGGGATAATTCGTGTAACTGTAAGCCTTATTTTTAAGTATAATTGTGGTTTTTTTGTATAATTTTGTATAATATGTGTACTACTTACTATATTAAGAGTGTAACCGCGCGAAGCGTACAAATAATATTGAAAAATCAATAAATAAATGTATTTTAAAACTAGTTTTTTGTTTAATTATTTTATTTGAAATAAAAATTATAATGTTCAAACGAAACAAAATTTTAAACCTGTAATTAAAATATTCATGATAAGGGCCGTGAGCACGACGATCATGGGCTCCAGTACACTCGCAGGAACGAAACGTGTCTTAACACTAGATTCCCTGATTTCCTCTATTTATCCTGCTACTTGCGGTATACAGCGTGAAGCGTGACCATAATCTTTATTTGAATAGACTTAAATATACTTTTGATTCTTTGGATAAACATTTCACCACAGTGTAAAAGACTTTGTGGGTATTGTTTTTATAGTAACAAATTAAGAAGGAAAGTCAAAACAGTTTCGTATAACATTGAAATATTATTATGAAAAACGAGAAATAATAGTATAAACAACGTGAGTTATTTTGTCAGTTTCAAATTATTTTCTAATAATCTTTCCCAAACTGTGTAGTTACATAGTATGTACTTATTTATTTTGAAATATGTATGTCATTATTCACCCATTAATATTTATATTGTACTTTGCTGTTTACATTTTACTCTCAGTGTAATACTTAGCTGAGAATACTTTAATAAGTAACATTTAAAAGCAAAAGTTAATAAAATACAAATATTATCTAACATCCTCTTTATTACATCAAATAAATTATAAATATTATAGACAATATTACTTTTTAATATTAATAAAAAGCGCATGCATCCGCCTTACTCTGTAGCGACACGTACGAAACTTACATTTAAACTTATTCTATCAGAAATCTATATTCATAATTATTATCAAAAAAGGTGAATAAAACAAAAAAAATCTAATTTTTTTGTAATTATTGAAGTTATTTAATTATGAATAACAGTTTCTCTTCTAAACAACAAAATTAATACTGAAAAACAAAAGATTTCTACCATTTTGGTAATTTTCACGACAATCTACCATTTTGGTAGTTTATGGTAGAAAATAAATACGGAATGTTACTAAATGGTTTACTAACTTAACTTACTACCTAGTAATTTACAAAAGGCCTAAAAGCTACACATTAGCAACAAAACTGCAATAAATATAATAAATCTATTATTATTTATTATACATTATAAAAGAACTCTTCAGTCGAACACTATTTTTTATCTAAAAGATAAAATAATGGCAAAAAATACCGATATGTTGGTTTTATATGGCAAGGTAATGAAAAAATAAAGTTCGGTTCATACTGTCTTGCTAATGATCTTTATATAATATAGAACTAAGCACCTTTCTTATGTTTGTTTCAAGCTACGCAACTGATTTTAATGCGGTTTTTATTAAAAGAAACAGTGCTTCAAGAGTATACCTATATGCATCATACATGCATGTTGTATTTGAGTAAGATCGATAATATCAACGTTTTGTGATGTGATGTCATGTGAGAAAAAAGAAATAAGTTATAATCGTGTAGCCCTCGCGGGCGAAGCCGCAATGGAAACACTACTTCCTAATCACATCCATATTAGGTTTTAAATATAGGTGATAATAATAGAGGTTAATATTTAGCGAATTAAGGCACCTATTTTCGGAGAACGGCGCTGCTCTCATGGACAACACATGACTCGTAGTATTTTGAAGTTGATGCTTATTTTTATACAAATGCATTTTTAAATGCAAATAAATTGAAAGAAAATGCCTGTAAAGAAGTTTACAATCAGCAAGTCAATATGAACCACCTACAAATGCCTAATTTCTAATAAATTACATAATAATAATAATAATATCATTATAATTAAATGAACACAATAATTGTTTTATTTAAGATAATTTCACATGTATTATAATGGCAGTTTGCAATTAAGTCTGACGTTTGTCCGAAAATAAAAAAATAAGTGTAATTATAAAAAGGCGTAACTTTTTGTTATTTTTTTTATAAGTTAAAGAAAGTAGTATGCATTTATTGCCCCTTTTCAAATGTTTCAAATATTTTTAAGCAAAGTTTTGTATGAGATATGTACTATGAAGAGACAACTCAATTTACTTCTTTCATTATTCTTAAGTTACTTATTTTTATAAATAAACAACCTGTATATAAAAAATATAAAAATGAATATATTTGAACATTCATGTATAAAAAGGGTTTTTACATTAAATTCATTTTTTAAAATTATTACTTTTAAGTGTAAAAAGCACAGATAATAAATATTTAAATAATATAAAAACTTAGACAGATTATAAAAGACAGAGTTAGCCTCCAGGGCTTAAATTTAACAGTAAATATTAACCTATTTGAGTATATTAAATAATCTAATTGGTTACAATATTAGATCTAAAGTACATACAAAATCTTATCAAAATCGGTAGTTTTAATTTTGAGAAGTAATCAGAATCAGTTCAAAAAAAAAACTTATATTTATTCTTTCCTTTTTGTATAGAGAGAAAGGAATTAATGTCATAGATAAAAGAGTATGGTTAACAATTTGTATGACAGTACTCAACCATTTTTTTTGTATTAAAGTTTGCTCATTATATAATTATGTATATTAATGGTTATATATGAGTTTCAGTTCTGTAAATAGGTTCAAATAAATGTTAAAATTATAATAATTAATATATATATTCTTTAGATTTTTATTTTAGGCCATATATAGGCAGAAATGAACAGATTTAGACCTACACCTTTTGTGTTTCAGTAAAGTCAAAAAAAAATAAACACTATTGACATTATTGTCTGTGGTTCTTCGTTGATTTGCTTTAAATATAAAAGACCAACTTCTTTATAAATAAATTATTAAAAATATAAAAATTAGTTTATTTTAAATGTCACATCACATTCAACTACAACAGTTGCTTTTATTAGTGCACTGATTAATTGTCCCACTCGCACATCAACTAAATGCCACATATTAGAGTGAGATGGCTAGATGAAACTTATTTTACATGTATTAAGAATAATACTATAAATACAAATGAAAGAGACAGCTATATCTTAGAATGAGTTTCTAGTTTGCATCTTATTTTAGGGATGAAAAATGTAATTTTGCACGGAAACAATGTCACCAAGCAATAACGTTACATAAGAATCCATACAAATATTGTAAAGCTTATAGAATTTGCTTGGTTGATTTCGCTTATCTCGGGAACTACTGGTAGTCCATTTATCGAAGAAGCTATATTATGCTAATAGGTTTAACGTCATCCCTCGTACCTACGATCATACTTACCCCGAAAAGCAGGTAAAATTTGGGCATCACGTTAGAACAGAATTTTATTTATTTTTTTTATTTCTACTTCATATTTCATAGTTGAACCTTATTAAATTTATTGCTCGGTGAGAATTATTAACGAAATTTCTCTAAATATGGTATACAGATTGGCTTCTAGTCTTTTGTTTTTTTGGTTTGTTATTTAATTTTGTCTGTTTAATGAAAAGGTGTGTTTTTAGAGCATTTCTTACCGCAAGCACACTTCCGTACTATTTCAATGTCTTTGGTGTACCTCGTGCCGTCGGAGCAGACTAGGCGTATCTGAAAATTAAATAATAATTATTATTATACATAAAGGGTCAGCAGAATTTCTTCCCAAATTGAAGGTAATATTGAAAAAAATATTAATTATTTATTCATAATAACGTAGTCGGTAGGCCTAGGCAAAATGCTAGGCAAGTATCGCGCTGAATGCAAAGATTGTGGATTATTTTCTTATATATTAAATTGTATTACTTCTATTCTTACTGCCTACATTCTCTACCTTCACTTTCTAAGTCTTTCTAACATACAACACTGTAAGTGTCATTAATATGTAAAATGTAACATATTAATGACACTTACAGTCCGCGAGGTGTTATTATTAAGTGAAACTACACATCAGATGGGAGTGAAAATGATGAGGATGCTTACGGTGTTGATTTTTTTCTGTCTCTACTCTTAATGATCACTTCCAAAAATGTAAAGCTCAGTTTAAGGCCCGCAAACTGTACCTTCCTCTTCTTAATCTTCTTAATACACAGAACCATATATCTAACATAGTTTTTGAACCCACCTTCCTCTTCTTAGTTTTCCTGGCGGCGCAACAAGTGTTCTTCCCGCAGGTGTTGGGCGCGCGTACTGTGCATTTAGCGCCGCGGACTGGTCGACGACTGCGACAGGTCCCCTCCGTTATATAGTCGCGAGTTGCTTCCTGTGTAGGGTGGAAATTAATTTCTTTTTAACATCTTATTTGTCTTGTAACATCTCTTTTATTATTTGTAAAGTAAACAATAATATTTTTTCCAAGTTAACGCTTTATCCCGCAATATGGCAGGGTAGGTTTAAAAAAAATAGTGTTAAGACAACACCAGTGCGCAGAAATCGCAATAAATCATTGACGCGAGAAGGAATTGAGTTTATAACCATCACGTTTACTTGAAACTCAAAATGGACCAATCAATGGATTGATACTTATTGGCCCCAAAATATTATGTAAAATATTCATGTTCATTATTTTTTTATTTATTTACCTTTCTACAGGATGTCTGTGCGGGGGGTTGCGCGGGCGCTTCATCTGGATATTGCTTCTGGGCTGGTGCAGCTGTAACAAATATGAAAATGTTATTATATATAATATGATAATTACACTTAATATTAAGTATTTTTGCCCAGCGTAACAAATATTTTTTTTGTTTCACGCTTTAGCCCGCACATAGCAGGGTAGGTAGAGTTAATCTGGGAACCTAGTGTCAAGATATTCTGTTCCCATTAAGAGACTTCTGATCATCACGGCAGAAATCAATCTATGTGACCTACTAAAAAAACAAACAAATATTTTATTTTCACAGTAAATTAATTTTGCGCCGACTTATATAAGTCTTAAATTAGCATCAAGTATGTGCGCGACAAATGGATGAATAACTCAATATCTCGCCAACCGATTTCGATGAATCTAATAGGTTCTGATTATGGCAGCCAGTTCAAATTGAGAAGGCGGTTTTTTTTGTTAAAAAATATGATTATGTTACTTTGCATTACATATAAAAATTGTAGATACAATATATAATCACTATGGACTAAACATAGCATATTATAAAAAAATTGCTGCAACCAGCATATAACAAGTTTGACCCACCTGGCGATGCTTGGACGTTGCTAAACACTTGTTTCCGAGGAGGTAACTTCGACTGAGTTATGACTGGAGCTCCTCCTATAACATTATCATTTGTTTAAAATCAAAGTTTTTATTTGCATTTTCATTTCTTTTTAGTAACAAATCAGAAATTGATTTTCACCACCAAACATGCAATGCCTCGAGAATCTCTGACTACCCTACCATGTGCGGGATGCAGTGTGAAGCAAAAAATAAATACAAAATAACAGATGGAAAAAGGTAGATCAAAACTCCAATGGCTTGGAAGTAATAAGTAATTCTGCCTATTCTTGGTCTAGTCTCTATTCTAGACCAGGCCGAGGTCGATGGCTATAAAGTATCTCACCGACGGAGGCGCGGAGCTCGCACTGCGCGCCCGCGGTGCCGGCCCGGCACCGGCACGTGTAGTCTGAGCGCGAAGCCGGCTCGCGCACGCAGCGCCCACCGCGCGCACACGGATTGGGAATGCACGGGTCCTGCAGCAGGACGGAATATACAAAATAATTAATTGATGATTTTATTATATGGCTTAGTAAATTATTACAATGATTATTTTAAGAACAGGCCCACTGATGAGGAATATATGGGTCGGGAGTTCAAAACTGTGTTGTACTCATTCACACACCTTTCTCAAGAACTGAAAACTGTTACACTATTTACATCTTTAGCTATTTTTAAATTATACTTTATAAGTCTCACCGGTTCATGAGCGCCGTCCTCTTGCAGTACGTGCGCGGCGGCGGTGATAGCGGGTTCATCTCCGCCGCAGCCGGCGCGCGTCCGAGAACTGCGGAGGGCGTTCACGAAGTCCACACGCTTGTGGTTGATCCATGCTTCTTTGAGGCAACCTGGTGAAGGAAAATTAATTTAAATTTATACGTGATATTTAGTGCAAGCGTTATATAGTTGGGTAAGTAGAAAAATTGGTATTCCACACTTGGTGGAAAAACCTTGCTAAATGATAGTTCAAATTGCTACGCGTATGAAAATGTCGACGTAGCTTGATGAGAATTTGTCAATTTGCCTAAGCTTAGTTGGTTAGAGTGCAGGGACGGTAAACAAAAGGTGATTTCGCAGGAAACAATTTTTCAAATGAATTATTTAATGAGAATGAAATGATATTTGCCTAAGTTACTTAATTATTTATATGAAGATCAACATAATATAAAACAAAACCAAGCTTACCTTTGAAACTAGTGATGTTCCTCAAATGCCACTTACTGAAGGCATCCTTAGCGACATCCGGGGGTACTCCGCCCACGAACATCGGCCTTTCCAGACGTAAATACTCTTTGCTACCTGGAAAATTATGTAAATTTATAAAACAATACACTCTTTAATATGGCATCATTAAAAAGTAGTCCCTGATGCAGGAATAGAATCTACAACTATGGCACAAAAATGTTTCGCAACTGTTCATTGGTTACATACAGTAACCATTGATTGGCAGTAACAATTAAATAATTGAAACTTTGTGGCAAAATAGTAAAGCACTAAATTTCATAATCATTTTGTTACCTTCATTAATAATAGACCTGGCGGGTCCGTCGTCGACACGTAGAGTGAAATTTTTCTTAACAGCTATAAGTTCTGCTTTGTGGTAGTTGCCATCAGATACCATTTCGAAACTGTAATATATTCGTTTTAATATTAGAATGTGGTTCCGGTTCCCATTCACGGCGTAGAAGTCCGCCACTCAACCCTCTCAATGTCTCGAAAATTGGATGAGTGTCTCGTGGTGAGTGTCTTAACTCTAGGTTTCCTCTACCAACCCCGTATCTCGCATATAAAAGTATGCAAGAAAAAAAATCCTTGCGAATATTCATAAATATTTTTCTCTTTTTTATCACTTACCTGTACATAGTGGAAGTTGGGTGGTTGCCAACATCGTAGCTGATACGTATCCTGCCGTTAAATAATTCAACAGCAAGATGTTCGTTGTCTCCAAAATACATGAGAACACCGTGCGATTGCTTTGTGCTGAACACTGAAAGAAGACATTTCAGCTTTAATAAATATAAAATTGTTATAAGTATTATATTTACAGAACAGTGAAACAAAATAACAGATAGAGATAGAGAAAGACAAAAGGGTTTTAAAAGTAATAGCGATCTCTGACAACTTTAGAAGACAGTAATTTAGGCCTAGCAGATCGAGCACGAGTTGGTGTAAAAGAATATTTTAAAGATTATTAAACCAATATATCAGCCGATTTCAATCCACAATCATAACAAAATAACATTTTGCGTAATTAAATGATATAATTACCGAGAGTGACATTTGCCTGTGGAGCGGTGCGCAGGGGCTCCAGCTCCACGAGCGAGTCGTTGTAGTTGAATGTGAGTGACGTGAGGTATTCACAAAGGCGACCTGTAATGCCAAAAAAACAGGTATCTTTTAAAGTTTTTTGTAGGTATTGGACAATATACATAAATATTTGTGTTTTATACAAAATGAACAAATTAATTTGTTGCACATAGCAGGGTAGGTAGAGAGCCTAATCCAGTAAATGCACTGTCCTTCCGGTTTGCGTGATAATGCGTTTTGATTGGCGGAATTCAACACCGCGTTTTATCTTGCTAGAGCGGAGAAACAAAACTAACTTACAATGTAATCATTTCTCGAAGTGGCAATCTACCTCACAATTAGAATGCTAATTAAGTTAAGCAGACGAATTTGCCTTTTGGTCTTACCGGAATAGCCCGGCGCACACTTGCACAGGTAGTCGGAGTGCGGGGCCAGCAGCGCGCGGTCCATCACGATGTCGTCCTGGAGACCAGGTACTGATATTTAATTATACACCCCTTTTACTTTTGCCATTTACAGAACCAAGGGTTTATTTTTTGTAAGTAGGCAGAGAGAACTTTAGTTAAATCTCACAATTTTCTCTCGTGGATTGCCAGCCAATTTAAAACAATACTCAATTCTATATTTTTTTTTATAAGATAGTAGAAAAGGAAATATTTTAAATATAAGTAAATCTTTAAGTACGTAAGGTAAAGTATTTTTTGAAGTAAGTTTAAAATTAAAAATGATAGAATCTGCAACTAAATAATTTAATTATCAACAGTGACATAATTAAGATTATTTAAGTGTTATCTGAATAAAGTAGGTTTTGCTTCCATTTGTCATTAAATATATAACTATATGTATATAAATATTTATCGATATCGATATAATTGAATAAATACAGTTTGATTTTCTAAAAAAAAATGACGCACATGTAACGCGACGGCGGGCAGGTAGCACACGCCGTGCACGCAGTCGTGGTGCGCGCAAGGCGACGTGCCGAGCGCGGCGTGCGGCGCCGCCTCGCAGTAGCGGCCCGCGTGCCCGTTGGCGCACGCGCACTTGTACTCGTCCAGCCCGTCTATGCATGTCGCGCCGTTCTGGGGGAATTATTATAATCAAATTCAAATTTCAAAATATTCTTTATTCAAATAGGCAATTATTATAAGCACTTTTGAATCGTCGAATGAACATTTGAACAAAAAGCTACCACCGGTTCGGAAGGCAGTTCTGCTGAGAAGAGCCAAGAGGCAAGAAACTCAACAGTTGCTCTTTTCAAAATCAATGGTACAAACTATTACATTAGCTGGCAGCTATCCTGCATTACATTCAATAGACATTAATTCCATACATGCTTATCCTCCAAATATTCTTGAACATTAATCATTAAGAAAACTATACAATACCAACAAATTAAACTTTAAATTGAATTTTGAATAATTGCGTGTTGAGTGACCGAACTTAACGCTTTGAACTGACTGACCAGAGAAAATGTGTTATTTAATTTCCTCGAAATCGAATCACATGCATGCGCCCCTGTGCCACGAGTGACCTCCAGACGATCTACCAAGTCATTCATATAATAGAAACTAACCTGACACATATGATTGATACAATCGTCCGCGTTGACAGTGCAGTTCTGGCCGGAGTACCCGCGCGGGCACGTGCACGCGTAGTGGCTGGTGTGGTCGACGCACAGGGCCCCGTTGGCGCACGGGTTGAAGTGTTCAGTGCAGAACGGGATTTTCCTCTCGCAGAATTCACCTGTTTATTTTTTTATGTCTCATTAATGTATATTTTTTCTCAGCACCACGCTGTCCCGTATATAAGGGATGAATTAGCATACTTTGTATCATATAAATAAGTACAATACACACCCATAAACCCAGGAGCGCATTTACAAGTATAGCCCTCGAGGTGATCCACGCAGGTCGCGTTGTTCTGACACCGGTGCGCCACACAGTCGTCGATGTCCACCTCGCACCGGACGCCGGTGTAGCCAGCGTGACACGCGCAACTAAAATATATTATATTATTTTAGAAAATGTATATATTTAATAAATCTGAACGTAGTTGTTTGGTGGAACTCAACGCCTCTTTGCCTCGTTTTTACAGCGAGGACGCTATGTGGTTGCTATAAAAGTAGCACATCTGTGCCCTGTGCAACTGGTCTTAGTATAACTGGAATACTATTTAATATTTTAGCGTTTTGAAAATGAACGCAAAACTGCTATGTACACGAGGAGTACATAGTGACAAGCAATTGTAGAAGATGATGGTATTATGTAGAAAATGCAGAAGACAATTTTCAGGAATTTCAATTGTATTTTTTCATAACTCATCTCTCATAACATTATCGATAATGGGAAATAATAAATCGGTGAAAAATATATCTACAATTACAAAATTTTCCCTTTTGCAGCGAAATATATTGTCTTGAGTAAGTGGCCAACTTCTCTGGAGAGAATTTTTCATTTTGACGTATATTTACTGTTATAAAAATAACGGTGAATACGTCTCAATAATTAAATTCAATCAGTTCATCAGTTACAATAACAAACAATCACATAAACCTATACTCAATCATTCCATACAAAAGACAGAGAAAGAGAGTCAACTCACTGAAACCGTCCCTCCTCCAACAGCTCACAGACACCAAACGCACACGGTGACCCGTAGCAGGCGTCTATCTGGTGCTGGCACACGTCGCCGTGGAAGCCGCGCGCGCAAGCGCAGGTGAAGCCTCCGTTGGGGGTGGCGCGGCAGGCGCCGTGGTTGTGGCAGGGGTTCCGGTAGCAGCGGTCGCACTTTGATATCACGTCGGCGGGCGGGTCGTCTGGTTGTGGGTACGGGTTTCATTTAGTTTTTTATATTTTTTATGGTAGGGCAGTTGGTAAATGGAAAGAATTTCCTTTCTAATGAAAAAAGTCCCGCCTTGTTTCTTACACACCAATCCTTCTCAGGGCTGAGCCGTTAACTTTAGTGAACTGGTTTTATATTGTTTGACGTTAAAAAAACTTTTCTTCTTATTTGGAATCCTTTTTATATGGAATAAAATAATTTATATAATCATGTTGACATATTACTTTAAATTTAAAGTTTTTCACGCTATTCCCTACAAAGAGAGAGAGAAAACTTCAGTCAGAGAAAACTTTGTGCGGTAATTTCTTACCGCCTCAGTTGAGGAATAGAAATTATTTTAAACATTATCATTTCTTCGAGGAATTCTTAATTTCAGTCACTTACGCAATATTTTGAAAAATTGGGTGATAGGTACGTGAAGGCCGGAATGTCTTAGCACTTGTTTCCTCTGTCTGCCCTGCCATATGCCGCCAAAAAAATGATACTATATGAAACAAAAAAATAGTAAATGATCATACATACCTTTACATACAAAAGAACTGGAACTAGTGCTCAGCACCAGCTTATCCCTCATCGGTGGTGGGTCGGCGCATCTCGCTATACCTGCCTCCACGTACTCGCCTGCCACTTTCACCCACTCTGACAGCCAGCGGATGGAACAATCGCAGTATAGTGGGTTTGAACCCAGCGCACTAGGGGGATGAAATAATGTACAAAATAGTAAATCCTACTAAAATTATAAATTATGGATGGATGTGCTATTTCACTTAAAAACTATTGAACGGAGTTGAAAACTTTTCAGTAATATAGCTTATACTTATAAAATATGTAAAGATTTTGTATAATTTGCCTAAAATATTCTTATATCGCTAGTAAATCAATACAATTTGTGTTATTAGTATCAAAATCTTTAAATTTGCATGCTGTCAACAAAAAAAATACTTCATAACATTTTAAAATCATATATACGAATGTAATAAGTCATTTTTTTGTATAGCAGCGTCGATTTTACCCATATGCATAAATAATAACTTTCGGATTGACGTCAACTATTTTTAGGAAATATTTGAAATTTAATTTACCCTGTCAAATTGCTCTTTTTTAGATTCACGTACACAGCAGGGTAAGCACAATGAACCTTAAAATCTTGTGTGAAGACACTCCGTTCTCATGAAAAAAACTTCCGTTCTCCACTTGAGCCACAACCGCATACAGTCGCTCGAACGTGCCCCGCCGACACGTTGGCCTCAAAATATTCCTTTGAATTGAAACAACTTACACATGAGATATGGATTCCAAATCTCTGAACACTCCGTCAGCTAGCATCGATATGTTGTTGCCATGTAGGGACAGCACTCGAAGTTGAGTTAGACCTTTGAGGGCGTCGCGCTGAAATATAAATTGTTTTATTTTTTTTTACTGAAATAGGCTTGCGGTGGCAACTATGACCAGTGTGTGGTGATAAAAATAGAACCCCGAGTGGGAATCGAACTAACAACTATCATATGTAGAATCAAGCCGCGAAGTTCTTTATTTATAGGGATAGAAGATAGAATTTTCGCCAGAACAAAACATTGTAAGTTGAGCGGCGGAAGTTGCCACGAGAGCGAGAAAAGAGAAATTAATTAATTCCCTTGAATTGAAATCAAATTCTTATTCCCCTGTGTTATTTATTGAACAAGTGAATAAAAAATAAATTACCTGCACACATCTCAACTTGTTGTAACTGACAATCAGAGTCGACAGTTTCGTCAGTCCTTCAAATGTGTTGTTGGAGAGAACGCTTATTTTGTTGTTAGACAGGTCAAGGCGGGTCAGTTGTGTAAGGTGCCTTATTTGGTCTGGTGATATGCTTGTTATTTCGTTTGATTCTAAATATCTGAAAAAAAATGTAAATGGTTACTTGACAGTAGATTCAATACTTCGGTATATTATTAAATATTATTATAATGTTTCATTAGCGATTCTCAAAAAAACACAAAAATACACAACACTTTGCTTGTTTACCATAGCGACGAAATGAAAATATAATATTTCATTTACTCGAATGGAAATGGAGTCCACAATCTGTCGCGCTTAAAGTCGCACGCTTGTGCCTCTGCCCTCTGCGTCACGACTGGCCTCAATCTAATATATACAATAATATATATTTCTTACAAATAGTCCAAAAACTCACAATTCAGTAGTATAAGGGGGTATCCTTGCCGGCATCGAGGAGAGACGCGCGCGCGCGCATCGCACCACGGTGCCCGCACACGAGCACCCTGCAGGACAATAGTCGTCTGGCAGGCAACCTTTATCCTCCGCTGGAGACAGAAAATACATATTTTATAGAATAACCTGTATAGTTTCATTGTTGCATGGAAATTGTTTTTTATACGTGCTGTGTAGTTTCATGTGAGGTACAAAGGCTGGCTTCTATTCCCATTTGAAATTTGAAGTAAAGTTGGAAAATTTAGGCAATTGTTTGTTGTATGTTACCTAAACTTTCATGTGCTGAGAGTGAGAAACTGATTAAGAATTCCCATCTCTAAATTTAACTATACCCAAATGCAAAATAAATATCGCAATGCCGGCCAATCTATACTAATATACTCACATGTACACTTAAAATCAGCCAGCTCCAAATGATGCAAATCGGTGCCTCTCAACGAAGGTGGTTGGGAACAGCTGGCTCCGGTGGAGAGTCTTCTGGATCTCAACCACACACTGACCCAAGATATGTGACAGGTGCATTGGAACTGGTTGTTTGTTAGAGATCTGGGAGGGGTAATACTTTATATATAGGGTGATCCGTTTAACTACACTTGTATACTGATATTATAAAGCTCAAGAGTTTTTTTAAGTTAAAATTATAAAACTGTTTTTGTGTTGAATAATCCAATTGTCGATGGTACTATATGCTATCAAGTCAATCGCTTCTATGTGACGGATTTACTTTATATCCTGTACAATACTTACAAGGATGTCAGCAAGTTGAGATGGTCGAACGATCCTGGCGTGATGCATCTTATCTTGTTATCTGTTAACGATCTAATGACAGAAATAAAGACATATAATATTAATTAAATTAAATTAATATTAATTAATCGCTCTTTACATATATTGATGGTGAAAAAAAAAACGTTTCTATAATGTTAACGTTTTAAATGTTATTTTAATAAATACTTACAGCGTAGTAAGACTGTGTAATCCAAAGAACATTTTATCAGTGACTGTTTGCAGCAAGTTGCCATCAAGCAATAGTTCTTGTACCGACGCGGCGCCGTCAAACGCATTGTCTTCTACCAATGTTATACCTAGAGAGGAATATTACAATACTAAATAATATTTTGATATAATTATAAATTTATGTACGAGTTTATACTCATGCAGGACAGTAAAAACTGTTATTGTGGGTTTAATGAAAACCAGAAAAGTATCTTAGTTCACTGTTAGAATCTCAGATATAAGATCCGACTGGAAACGCGACAGTTATATTCAGTAGCCCCTTGCAATAATGAATTATTTTCATTTTCTCATTCTGGTACCATTTAATTATTTACTCTCTCTTATATTGACATTATTTAATCTCTGCCTACTACCAATATACAGAAAAATTAATTCGGCTTTAAATTGCGCAACTCAATACCCACTTTGTATTTTTTTATAATTCATCACGTATATAAAAGGAAATTGTACGTACCATTATTCCGTAAGTCTAATTTCGTTAGATCTGGTAGTCTTCCAAATAAACCATCTGACTTGATCTGACCTAAATTGTTGTCCGGCATAATTCTGAAACGGATATAAAATATAATTCAGGCCAAATAAAATATAATTCAGGTCAAATAATCAGCTCCACGTCAAATAAATCTCAGAAATATATTAAAATTCTGTAAAAATAATCAGTCTTTTTATTTTAAGAATTATAATATTTGAGATAAAGTATAAAAACAACAATGTAGCGGGACTCAAACCTCCGTTTTTCGAAATCCATCCAAACGCTTTAACTGCTAAGAAAAACGCGTAAGAATTTCGAAATAAGAAGCATATAAGAGTTTTGATGTATGGTTTAGTGGTCAGAGCACTTACACAGTAAACAAGAGGTGCGAGTCCGAGTTCCACGAGTTCTGAAGCTCTAAAATACTTTGCAATCTTTAGTGTGGAAAACACTTTAAAAATGTAATATCAAAAAGCACGTTTTATCTTCTAAGCAATATGGTCTTGTTTTATAAAAGTATAAAGT
The DNA here is from genome assembly GCA_013403645.1 of Heliconius nattereri. Classification (NCBI taxonomy): domain Eukaryota; kingdom Metazoa; phylum Arthropoda; class Insecta; order Lepidoptera; family Nymphalidae; genus Heliconius; species Heliconius nattereri. The sequence continues at coordinate 13,697,875 of JAAIXI010000236.1, forward strand.
TAATTTATGACCATAACTTAACTAATTCCGCAATAAATGTTTCATAAAGCACTCACAACGCATAAGTACTGAGAGGCAGATCCCTGGGCAGGTCAGCGAGGGCTGCGCGCGCGCACGCCACGCGAACTCGTCCGGGCGGCGAACGCGAGCACGCGCACGGCGTGGGGCATGGGGGCTCGTCGCCGCACGTGTCGGGGGTGTCCTCGCCGGCTGTGGGGTGAATGTGTGTAATGATGACTAAAATTTATAATATCTAATATAGCTTATATTAATTACCTCAAAATGACAGAATTATTTAAAAAATCATAAAATGAAAAATAACGAAAATGAGACCTAAGTCGTGGAGTGGCTCATTGTTTGACGCGAGGGTTGTGGATTCAGTTCCCACTCGGGTTCTTGCAATGTTTTCAAAATTAGGTGGACATTGGGAAATGGAGTATACTAGGTTTTACGACACTTCATTACATTCTTCTTAAATCTTATTATTTTCTTATTAATCTGTATTCGTTATACAGCGTGAACAAATATCAAATACTCACGTTTACATTTAAAGTTCTCCTCTCGCAATGCATCGATTCGTTTCCTATTCATTCGTTTTGGTGAATCGCATTTCGCTCCAGAAGTTTCTATTGGGTTTTTTCTTAAGTACGCCGCCAGCCATCTTAAGGAACAGTCGCAGGAAAACGGATTTCTGCCCAGATGTCTGGAGAAAAGAAAATATACTGTTGTAAATGTCGGGGATTTGTGGTTAGTAATATTATCTTTTTAAATTATGTTATTTAATTATTCATGGTTCCAAGTTTAATGTTTGAATATACTATGAATATTTAAATATATTAAATTTATATTTAAAACTATTTGAATTCCCAGGACATATAGAATAACATAAAATAATACGAGAAGTTTTTTAAGTTAAAAATCTATGATGTATATTTACTATGGTACCTTCGTAGAACATAAATAGAACAGTCGGGAGTTCTTTTTTTCACTTGGTTTATTTTATTAAGAATTGATTAAGAATTTTTAATTTTTATGCAATTTTAAATATTTTCTTTGATGTGTAGTAGTTTAGTTACTTACAACGTTTGTATGCCAGTGAGAGAGTCGAATGTGCCATTCTGCAGTGTCCGTATATTATTATCGTACAGAGACCTGAAGAATGAGAAATTTGTTATAACACAAATTCTTTTTATAAAGAAAAATTCAATTAATACTATAATTGGGTAAAAACAGCCTAACAACAATGCATTTTTATTAATTTCCGCTTATTTTTTAAAGGCTTCGTGAATATTTATTTGGGAATGCTTGAAATAATACTTACAATAATTTTAAACTTTGCAAGTCCCTGAAGGTGTCTTTACGTACACAAGTGATTTCATTCGAATTCAGTAATCTGAAAAAAAATAGCGTTTTATAATATATAAGCAATTAAAATTTAAAAGTTACAGCAAGTACCAGTTTATAAATTTTATTCAGATCATTAAAATATTTTAGATAAATTGGATCCTTTACTTTTATTATAAATAAGATTTGTTTAGAAAGCTTACAAGAGTTGTAATGATGTCAGGCCATGAAAAATCCCAGATGGCAGATCTTTTATTTTATTTCCATAGAGGACCCTGTAAATTAAAAAGATATAAATAATTTCAAATTATAATTATTGTTATCCCATCGTGACTCGAACTTGACTTATCACGGTGTTGATGGTTGTAAGATTTATAAATTATTTCTTAATTCAATCTTAGATTTAAAAATAAAAACTGTTATTATTATTACTATTAAAATGTTAATAATAAATTAATTTAGAAGTAATCTCAATTATTATACTGCAGATAAAAAACTTACAAAGAAGTCAAATGCGTTAAGCCGTTAAACGCATCGGCGGCCATTTTGGCGATTTTATTATTTGACAGATCTATTCTGGCGACCCTCTTGACAGCTGAGAACGCGCCCGCACCAACCTCGGCTATCTCGTTCTGTTCTAGGCGACTGGAAAAAGATACGTTACTTATGTAATACGGACGGTCGTACGGAATAACTGCGTAATGTACGTCTGTAAGTAGAATGGTAATGGGAGGGATGATTATATTTAAATTATTTTCACTTCTCTGCTCTGGTAAAACAGCAGGACTGTTTACGGTTATACAGTTCCACTATTCAACATGCAATATCTTGAAATCTGAGAGGAAAGTTGGAAACGGAGTATTTTAATACGTGGTTCCCTCAGCCTACCATGATTTATGCAGGAGGAAGAGTGAGGCTGAAGAAAACGGATTTGTATTCACAACTTTCATAGTAAAACTCTACTCAATACTTACATCTCCGTGGCTCTGTGTGGAATAGTAGTGGGTAGTTCAGTAAGCAATTTCTCCCTACAGTCGACAGTACCGTCCGGAGAACATCTACAGGGTGGTGGACAACGCGGTTCCGCTGAACACTCTGTAGTTATTGCTGTTGTGGGCCCTGTAAATAGATTTTTTTAGTTTCACCCTGTATTCATCATAGGCAGCAGTATAGGCAGAGGGAAACTTGTGTTAGGTTAATTACCATAATTAATAAGGAGGTGTAGATTAGAATATGGTAGTATTAAATTTATAAATAAGCAAGTTTTATACATTTAACAGTTTACTTTTTGGTAATTATTTTAAATAGTAAGTAAAAATGTATTTAAACCTGTGCATGTTAGTTCGTGAGTCTCTAGCTCCGTGAGTAGGGCTCCTCTGAGTGTAGCAGGTGCTTGGCATCTGAAAGAAAATAAATTTAATTGCGTGTTGTTGTCGTTAGTGTTAATATAGAAATATTATTTTTTGTAAAGTAAGTATTCAATGGTTCACTAGTTAAAATCTCACCTTGCCCCAACACCCTGTATACCAGCCGCCCTTACAGCCGCCGACAGACGTGCGACACGACAGTCGCACACGACAGGATTGTCTGTCAGTCGCAGTGTGTGGAGACGCGCGACTGACGCGGCTTCCAGGGATAGGTAGGTCAAGTTGTTGTTGTTCAGTGTTCTGGAAAGAGGTAAAATTATGTAAATTTAAATGAATTATTTAAATATTATTAATTTATAACTTTCTAGATAATGTGGTTTCACGCTGTATCTCATATATATGAGGATAGGCAGCGAACCCAGTGTTAAGGCACTCCTTTCCTCATTTCCCAATTTTTGAAATATTACACATGGAGTGGCAGAACTCAACGCCGAGTTATGTCTTGTTACCCGAGCAAAGAAATAAACAATAATTAATTCAACAACGCCGCATATACATCAGACGTTTCCTAGTCTTTATTAGTTTTTATATGAGCACTTACAAAACTTCCAGGCTTTTCAAGTTTTCCAAAGCTTTTTCGTCGATACATTTCAATTGATTCCCGTCCAAGTGTAAACTTTTCAGTGCGGTCAGACCTCGAAATGTCCTTCGGCTGATTGCGGTAAGTTCGTTGCGGCTTAGGTCTCTGGAAATTAAAAAAAAAAATTAGCTGTCTCTTTCTTATGTTAACTTTAGATATATCTTTCCTTTTCATAATAAGCTCTTGTCGTTTTGTATGAACATCCAAAAAGGAAAATAAAATGTTTTAGATTTGTTATTTTTTTAATTACAATAAAACTAATTATTTTGTTTAAAGTTTAAATCTATTTATTTAAATATGGTTAATTATTGTGCATTTAAATGTCACTTATGTAATGTTTATAGTCATAATATCGACATTAACTCGGACACGTTAAAGGGCGGTGTTAAGCTCCGCCATCCAGTGCGCGGTCTCTTAATACCTGCACTACCTCGCCACTGATAATGTACAAAAAAGATATCTTCAATATTAAATTATTTACAAATTGGTGTTAATAAGACCAGACGAGGGTACTAACTTGTTTCGAACAAGTTAACAGCCCTCAAAAAATATTTTTGGGGGATTGAAATTAATTATTTTTTAACACCCCTTCAGGACACTTAAAAATGTATCTCTGATTTACTAAAAGAAAATAAAAAAAATGAGCTTCTTATTTTATCGTTAATTAGAGGCCAGTCGTGGCGTAGAGGTACAAGCGTGTGATTATAAACGTGACAGGTTGTGGGTTCGAATCCCACTCACGGAACTTTACATTTCCGCATTGATATGGAGGCAAAGCGCGCCGTTGAGTTCTGCCACTCAACACGTATTGTCTCTAGAATTCGTTGGGAAGTGGGGAGCGGAGTGTCTTAACACTAAGCTCTCTCTACCTACCCTGGTACATGCAGGACACATCGGGAAGCTAAGAATTTTAACCCTACCCTCTAGATAGGAATAACTAATTTTCTAAATACTATGTACCACAGAGGCCAGTCGCGGCGCTGGAGCACGCGTAAACGCAATAGTTTGTGAGTTGAATTCCCACTCAAAGAATTTCAATATTTAACATTTTTATTTCCTCGGTCTGGCAACGAGGCAAATCGAAGCGTTGAGTTCCTCCACTCTTACACTTACACTACAGTGTCTTAACACTAGGTACTCAAGTTCCCTCTGCCTACTCGGCACGTTGTGTATTGAGTTGACGGAACTCAACGCCGCATTCTCCCAAGTGGGAATAGAAAACGTAACCGGCAAATTTACATATACGTAGATGCTTTACTTCTGTCTCACGATTAATTACTCAACACGCAATCTGTCGGAATTTTTACGTAGTATGTAGTGCGTTGGGAACGAAGTGTTTTGTCACTAGATTCCCTTTGCTTATAGGAGGGCTATATGCAGAATACAGCACGAAGCTTAATAAATGGCCTACAATCCTATATTCAGCGATATAAATAACAATTATATTATTACCATATCTATCTATCTATCTATATATAAAGATATATAAGTAGTATTTCGTAAATTTCAGCTCGGGCCACGAAGCACTTGGCACGCGATCGTTAAAATTTCACGAACTTCAAACTATCATATTCAGCCAGATGGATAAGGCTTTTGAATGTTTAATGTTCATTTTTAATCTTTATTCGTTAAGTGTTTTTTTTACTTAAATTTAAGACACTCCGCTGTGCAGTTTCTGCATATTTTCACATATTACGAGTTTTTATTCTACCTTCACGCTGTTTCCCTTAAGTTTAAGACACTCCGCTCACCATTGCCAACGTCTTAATTCTCGAGTCTACGTGTTGAGTAGATGTGTTGAACGCCTCTGTCTATCTTGAGCAGGGATTTTTTTTTTAAATATAGTCATTTCCACGAACGAGAATAGAACCTACAACTTTACTAACGTAATCACTGCTTTTAAATTCAGATGCTGTCTACTTCGTAACGTCACCCTCATTGAATAATATCTACAATTAGAACAATCAAAGTTACTAAGCGAAGATAATAAGAAAATTAATATTAATGAAATCAAATCATATCCATATTATTATAGCTTTTAGGGTATCTGTCGAAAATTGCTAGCTATCTGTTTCGTCTGAATAATTAATTGCGTTCCCGATTGGGCGGCGCCACGCTGTTGAGTGGGAAAATTGTGGATACGGCGTTTTAATTGTATGGAAATATGAAATTTGTATGAAAATGTATGGATTTACTATCTCATTTTTATGGGTTGTGAGCGCGTCGTTTGTGGATTCTATTCGCATTCAGGGGAATGCATTATTTAATTATATTATACAACACGTAATGTCACGAAAATTGGGAAACGGAGATTCTTCACGCTAGGTTCCCTCTGGCTACACTGCTATGTGTGGGATATAGCTTGAAAATATTTTTTAAGTAAGTTGAAATTGTACGATAATACAACATAGGTACCATCTCCAAACATTTCAACCTCCTGTATCCTTCGCTAGCGGAAATCAATTACTCTATCGTTATATATTATTAATATTTGATGAGAATCGGAGGTCTTTTGTTCTTTAAGTGTAATACAAGGTTCAAGCATTTGGATTTGTTTATTTTTGAATCAATTAAAATTGTTTCATAGTTTTCTAATTTGGAATATTTGTTAAAGTATTTGTATATAAAGACTAGTTTTTATCCACGGTTCTACCCGTGTGGTTCAGTGAAAATATGAAGTTGTGTCTGACACATATATGATAATCTATGCAATTACGAATAGTCCAATCAACACGAAAACTTCTCGAACAGGATTCAGCGTGAAGTTAACAGAATACTTACGTCATTTCTCCCACAAAATGATAACTAGTATTATTTTTTACATCAAAAGCTACAGCTCCATAGTTACTGCAAGTGCTTATAAGGAGTTGCACTTCTTTTTAGGCACAGTAGGTTAAGACTTGCCTCATTATAATGACACCTCTCAAGAGTTTTAAGCGGTTATTTACGCATATTCTAGATATGTGTTACCAGTACTAAGCGTGTTTTTTTTATTTTTATATGACATAGAGGTAGATCTTGCCAGTAGCAGGGAAGCTGATTTGATTGTTTTTAAAATAATATTATGAAATAAGAAAATATATAAAAATGTAGATACTATTTCCTAGAAGAAAATATAAAAAAATAACTAAACCGCATATATGCCGCCATTTGCTTTCCACTTGAACAAGATGGCGGCACACAATGGCGTTAATGCATTTCAAGTTGGCGGGAAAACAAAGGAATCTTTGAAAATGGCAATTCGATGTGTTCAAGAGCTTACTATGTTTGAAGTGGGATTATTGTAGACACCAAATAATATTATAATATTGACTTTGAATCCCACTCGGAGATGAATTAGTTTTATTTATAAGACAATGCACGGCGTAAAGCTTCACCCTTAAACACGCAGTACTTTGAAAAGTGGACTGTGCGTGGTGAGTATCAAGTGTCATAACACTAGGTCCCCTCTATCTACTCTGTAACATATGCGATACAGCGTGGAGCTAAAAAAACATTTACCAACATTTCTTCCGCTCGAGCACTTTTCACTTACAGCTAGATAGACAGCGCCAGAGGTATTCCTCAAGTGCGCGAGAATGCAAAATGATATTTCAGTCTGAGTCGAGTAAGATATTTCCGGAAATGTTCGTAATTAGTAATTAATACTGCGGCACTCCGCAAAGTGACTCTCGCTACTGCCATTAGATACTAATTGGGCAAGATGTGTTAGACGACATCATTTTATAATATACTAGTGATTCAAACGCGGTTTTGCTCGCTTACACTTATTGTTATTTTATAGCAAAATTAGACAAATCCTTAGATAGATTTATGATGTATCCTCACAATCTTTTACTTTTATAATATTAGTAGGACCAACATTCTTCATTCAGCTCGTCTTCGACCTGGTGTTTTTCATAATTCAGTCAGAGGATTCATAGTTACAACTTTATTATATATAATTAATTTACGGCCGTCGTGACGCAAAGGAACATATTAGGTTCCCTCTATCTACCCTGCTCTATGTGGAATGTAGAGTGAAACTAACGCGACGACGACGTGACGCGTATTTCAAATTCAAATTCTGGTTGTCCTAGAGTTATGAAATTTGGCAGCTAGCACCTGCAGGTAGACAAAGTTCAGGAAAAAATCTGAAAACTATACATTTGTGGTTCAAATCCTAAAAAAAATAGCCTTAAAAGTGGGAAAAATTTAATATTAAAACCGCTAGTTCAAGTGACGTATCAGATGAAAGGACTCTGGCTAGGCCTAAATTACGCAGACAGCTCGAGATCTCCAATTTTTGTACGGAACCCTCGGTGGGAGAGCCCGTTTCGCACTTGTCCTGTTGTTGTTGACTTGTGATACGTCGTCGTTGGACTTGTCTTGATGGCGCGAGTTGCATCAATTTAGTCTATGCGACCAAGTTTTTTTAAATATAACTCACTTGTTTATATTTAAAATACTTGCGTTTCTTACGAAAGTTTACATTTTTTTCTATCTACCTAAATAGCGAAACATTGTATTTGAGATATTATGTAAAAGAATATTTAATATTTTAAATAATATACCCTGGTAATGTTCCAAATTCATAATAGCAACCTCAATTTAACTGAAATAACGTTCCGCACGTCCGCACCGGAAGGCATTCAGACACAGACTGAGCGTGCCGGACGTGCCGCCATCTTGACTCCGGAAGTCGGTGCCCGTAATGAGCTCCTGTCTTTGAGTGTTTTGTTTTGTGATCTTTTGGTTTCATCGTAGTATGTGCTTGTTATGTATGTAAATTTTAAATATATTTTTGTTTCTATTACAAAATTGTAAGGTATGAAGCTAAAAGTTATTGTTTATGTCATGCCGTGTGACTCTAAGCTCGACGGTTATGGGTTAGATTCTCACTCATTTGAAGGCAAAAAATATAACTCAACACACTGTCACGAAACTTTGGTTGCGCGTGGGAAACAGAGTGCCTAACACTAGGTTCCCACTGCATACCATGGAAGAAGCGTAAAGCTATAGTAAAGATGTTGCAATTGTTTATTTACAGTCGATGCGGGGCCTTATATCGGGTCAGCAGCCATGTGCAAATGCCCTTAGGCCAAAAGGCGGAAATAATTCTGACTGACCCACAAAAGGGAAATATTATTGCAGAAAAGTAACTTTTAATAATATAACACATGAACACTATTTATTAATAATAATTAGTGTAAATATTTAAGTTAAATATGAAATTTCACCGTTCATTAAACAATTAAACACAGGCCGCCATATTTAATTGCAACTCGGTTTTCGCCAGGAAGTTACAACAATGTTTTGAACTTAAAATAATGACTTAGTTTAGTCTTTTGTCGAGTACTATATAGAAAATTGGATTTCCGGAAAGCTATATATATATATATATATATCCTTTAAAACATATTTATGATACCTATGTACCGCTCTGTAAAAGCTGCGTTATTACATTTATTTTATGCTTCATCTCGCATGTCGTATACTTGCGTAGAGCAGGGAGTGAACTAGATACTCCGTTCTCCAATTTCCGAATAACTTTCGAGACATTGCACTTTGGGTAGGTACAAGAGCGAGGAAATGTAAACAATTTGTTCTCCTCTCGTTCTTCCAAGAGGGACTCGAACTCACAACCGTCGCCGTTATATTCAGATGCTGTGCCGCTGCGCCACGACGACATGCTATTACATAATTATAAATTTATTATCAATAGAAAGTGTCTAAATTAGCGGTGCATGGGGAACGAAGTGCTATAATCCTACTTATCCTCCATACAGAATAATTTAGTTATAAGTTAGGTTTTTTGTAAATTCGACACAATTTTTTCACAGATTATTAACAAATATATTATAATAAAAATACAATATTTAACTAAAAAAATCATACTTTTAATATTTTAATTGGCTGTACAATACCACTTACTACACGTCAACTATAGAGAGTGATGAAAAAAACAAAAAACTTCATAAAACAGACATTTCAGTAAGCTATTGTTTTGGCGCGTAATCCGCCATTTTGGGCGGCCATGTTGGGGATTTGGAAATGCCAATTTACTTAATAGAGGAAAGTTCACACGGAACAAATATTTTATATATTTATTTATTTCTTAAATGTTTTCTAAATTGTACTGAGATAATCTTAAATTAAGGAGATCTTGTTACTTTATTAATGAAAACATTTAATTATTTTCCCTTTCCAGTTTCACCTAAAACCGACTCATTTATATTATAAGGCCAAGGTTGTGGAATCGATTCCCACGTGTGAGATTGTATTCTTTTAATTCTTTTAACGCAACGTCTCAAAAATTCGTCGGTGCGTGAGTTACCTACCCTGCTATATGCGGCGTACAGCCTGAAGCTAAAATAAATAAAAGTACATTACAAAAACCCAGAAAGACCACTGTCTTACAATTAATTTGGACATTTAAGTACAGCCCGTGTGCATATAGCCCAACCATTATTACACTGTTTGTTTATGTCACTTCAGACATAAGAAACCTTTTTGGAGAACGAAGGGTGGTTATTATTTTATAACCATCTTCTTTTATTTCCATTCTAATAGAGACTATTTAAAAAAGCTTGGTGAAAGTTAATATATCTATATTAATTATTATTATTATAGCCCTGAAGAGTTTATTTGCATTTTTTTGTGTTGGATAGTCTATTTATCGAGGAAAGGAAGTTAAAAAAGAAAAATATCATATAAGCTTATTTATTTAGGATTGAATCCACACGTCCATTCAATATAAAGTATTAAAAAAACAACTCCTTGTGCAAAATTGAAACTTAAAGAAGCTCTTTTCAACAAACAAGTAATTTAGCATACGAATCTAATATTCACTGTATTTTATAAGGCCTCTATAGATATGTAAATTTTGAGTATTTCACGAATATAAGGACGGCCTTTTATCTATTTTATTTTACTTGATAGCAAGGCAAGGTTAAGGCCGTATTCACATAGTGTAAGACTGTAAACACGACCGTTGTGGGTTCGATTCCCATTTATTATTAATACGCTTTTATTAGGTCACGCTATAAGTAAGTAATTATGTAATAAATTTGAAGATTATACATTAATTAAATGACAATACAATAATATGGTACCATCGAGCTGGTCTAATGAAGTAAATTCAAGACGGCTGACGGAACTTTCGACTGCCTGCTACTAAACATATCGGAGTTTGTGCTCATCACATTCGTCTTATTAATGTGCACTGTTGAAAAAAAAGTTGTATAAGAAATACAACTTTTTTTGCAAACAAAAAGCTTTTGCAAACAATAAGCAAAAGGCTTTGGTAAACAATTATCTTAATAGCAAACAAAGATTGCTTGAAAATTGATTGCTGTCTTCTCTTATCCATGCAAATACAAAGTTAGGCAAAATAAAAAAATAAAATAAAAAATGTGCTAAAAATTGCTTGTATAAGTTAGTTTTTACACAATTCTAGGGATGTCCCCGCCCTTTGCAAAATTAAATGCCCTTCTACCGGTCGTTGTATGAATTATCAATCTCCCCCCATACACTTTCCATCCCTTGTCCCATCCCTAGAGACTTTACTGAGGGTCTTTTCACGTTCTTTAGACCTTTTGGTATTCTTTTGCCAGATAGTACTATCTTTTACTGTGAGTTTGAAAAATTTCTGTTTTTTTTTTAATAATATTATGAAGCAACCCTCTTCTATATGTGTTTGTGTTTTTGCATAGCGTGTGCTTTGTGATATATGCATAATAATGGCAAATGACCGTTTGTTATACGGAAGTATATGTACTGTCTAACTGCAAAAGTTCACGAGACACAGCCTGGTGACAGACGGACAAATATTAAACAAACGGACGGACAACGGAGTCTTAGTAATAGGGTCTCGTTTTACCCTTTAGATACGGAATTTTAACCGGAATTCTAACAAAGGCCACAGTGGCTCAGTGGTTTAACGTCTAACTCGAAACATGGTGTTTGAGGGTTCCAACTTCGGTAGGAGGAGTAAATAATTTTCATTTACCCGACCTAGTGAAACACGACATTAAGCCCTACTACTCATCGTGCAATGTCTTGAGTTCCGGCGAAAAGGGGTAAAGGAAGTCTTGTTACCAAAACGAGGAAATGAAAGTAACTCCCCCCAAATGGGAATCGAATCCACATCTGTCGCGTTTACCGGCGTCGTGTTTACGGGCGTTACGCCATCAAAATTAAAGAGGTGTAATGATGATAAGATCTGCAAAGTTTTATCAAAAATACAATGACAAACAGTGGTTTTCACTAGCCAAAGTATTTCCGGTTCCGCTGCGAGCTTCCGCCGTACATTATGTATGTCAGCGTATCGGCGTGGACGCGCATAATGTGTAGTGTAAGCTTTAATAAGCCCTATTCACTATAAGGTATTATAGCGAAATTAGAATAAAATTTTGTATTTTTATATAAACAGTACTATATATTGAGGTAAACGCGAGGATTACAGGTTCAATTCCCTCTCGGGGAAATGAATTGTTATCATTTCCTTGCTCTGGTATCATGACATAGTGCGACATTGATTATCGCCATTCAACACGCAGTGTCTTGAAAATTGATCGGTGCGTGGGGAACGAAGTGTCTTGACTCTTGAAATTAAACGGCAGAACTCAACGCCGCGCTGTGTCATGTTACCACAGAGCGAGGAAATTAAAATATTAAATATTTAATTTCCTGAAGTGGGAATATAACTTAAAGCCAGTCGCGTTTACAGTCGCACTCTTGAATTGAATAAAATAAATGTAAATAATTTAAGTAAAACTATTCCTTCAACACTAAACACAAAGGCGCGGTAAAGAAAAGCCGCGTCTGAATGCTAGCGAGCTGCTTTGTAATATCCTTTGAGAGTAGCTCGACCTCGCGAGCTACAGTGCATGCCACAAATAAGAGTAAATATATTATGTATTTCTATTGTTATCTTTTTTTTCAATCTTTCCTTTTTTTAATTCTTTCGCTTTTTATATTATTGTGTTTGTATTTAAATTAAATATTATTGATATAAAAACTAATTGCTTTTGTATTTTATTCTTCTGAGTTCACACAGATACACCGATATTAGTAAACCGTCGCGGCGCAGGGGCTCAAGTGTGTGACTGTATATTTGTATACAACGGATGTGGGTTCGATTTCCACTCAGGGGAATGAAATATGTAATGTCTTCCTTTCTTTGCTCAGATAAAGTGAGGCGCTGAGTTCCATCACTTGGCGCGCAAAGTCTTAAAAAAAACGAGAAGATAAAAAAAAGTCAACACATTTTTCTTGTCTTGCAATGTAAACTTTCATAAAGCGTACGCTTGTTGCTTCTCTTTCAGTGGTGTCTGAATAGACGATTATACATCACTATGGTATACTACTCACGCCTTAATTTTGTTAGCATACTATTTGTATTTATTAAAATTATTTTTTAAGAGAATAAACCGTTGTCGTTTTCCGAATAACTCACTTCTCTGTCAAAATGTCTTAACATAAGGTTTCCTATGCTTACCCTGTTATGCAAGAGGAAACGTGAAACTTTTATTCGCATATAATATCAATTAAGCGTTAATTATCATGTTTGAGTCCGGCTGTGATACATTTAATAGATGATTGACCTAAAACCTATAGGCCTTTGACTATCTACTAATAAATAGAGTGAGATAATAAAAAAGTGTATGTCCGTTCACATGAGCATATATCATGCTGTCACTAAAAGTTTCTTAAGTAGATTCGGTAGTCAGTGTTGTATGTTGGTTTCTATCGTTATCGATGTTTTTAGGGGGCGGGAATATTTGCAGGGGCACAAAGTTTGACTGTAAAATCGACTGGTGGCGGGTTCGATTCCCACTCGGGGAAATTAAATATTTATTTAATTTTTTTTTCATCGCTCTGGTGCCAAGGGAAAACGCGGCGTTGAGTTTCGTAACTCAACACGCTTTGTTCTCAAAATGCTTTTAGCTTTACGCTGTATCCTGTACACAGCAGGGTAGGCAGAAGGAGCGCTGTTAAGACACTCCGTTCCCCACTTTCTGCCGAATTCTGGAGGCATTGCATGTTGAGTGGCAGAACGCCGCGCTTTGCCTCGACACCAGAGCGAATGCTAAATAAAATGCTTTTAGTATAAGTATTTTTCTCATATTTGTGCAATAAAGTATTATATTATTATAATTACTATTATCTTAAAAAAACTTTTGCGTCTATATTTAAAAATAAAAATAGGATAAACTTATTATATCAAGTCAGTTAAGAAAGATTTAATATGTTAATTTCGTGAGAAATTGTTTCTTAAGACATGGTTTCAGTTTTTCTAGACTGATTTATGTTGTCTACGTATTATTATGTTTTCTTTTAATTCATTTCACTGGAGATCGTTGTCGCCCAGCGGCATAGCATCTGACTGTAAGCGTCACTGCTATGGGATCGATTCCCACTCGAGGTAATCAATTATTTATCCTTACTTTAGCAACAAGTCAAAACACAGTTCTCAGTTCCGCCACTCAACACTCGTAGTCTCAGAAATTGGTGGTCAAACGGGAAACTTAGTTTCTTAACATAAGGTTATCTTTGCTTGCTTTGATATATAAGTAATATGTTTCTCTTCAATGGCTGGAAAGTTAGAATAGGAGTTTTCACGTTCTCTCTTCCTAAAAAAAATATATTCCCAACCATGTACTGTATGACAGCATTAGAAAAATCTTATTAAATAGTAAATACAAATATAGTAAATTTTAACAGAACACCTAAGCCACAAAGAAATATAGCTAGCTCTAGCTCAACCTGTGACAAATTTCCTAAGTCGGGATTACGGTGGAACATCTGCTTGGTCTAATTAAATATAAACACGTGAGCTTTGCGGAGCTTTGCATGAATTGTAGCAATTTAGACCTTGAAAGTATTATGTTTTTTGAGATTTTAGAAAAATGTAAGCATTAGCAACTTTATTTGAATAACCGTGGATCGAAATGAGATTCCTATTGTGGTAATGTTAAAATTACAATGCATTTACATATTGAGTAAAAAGTTATCAACAATACCATTTAAAACTAGCATCACTCTGTTTGCTCTAGGAAAAGTGGTTAATAAGTGAAAAAAAAATCTTAAAATATTAATATAATGAACGATAAACGAAATAATAAACAATGGGAAAATTTTAATATTTTGTTAGACCTTTTTAAGTTCGCATATTCGTACGTAGCAAAGTAGGTAAGAAGACCTAGTGTTACCAGTGTCCTAGTGTCATTGAGTATTGAGACGAAGAATGTTTTATAGATAGTGGAAAATACAATAATTTTAAATCTAACCAGTCTCTTAAATACAAATCGAACCCATTGCCATTTAAATGTAACAAAGGTGAAAATTTGATTCGTACGTACAGAAATAAAAATTGTTAAAAAAAGAAAAAAATATGTAAATGTCGTAGAAATATAAAAAGAGGACGACGTTAACCAAGTGAATGACAAGCAGTACATGGCCAAGCTGGCAAAACTACGGAGAGTAGAAATGTAAATTTTGCATGTAAGCTCTGTGAGAAAAATAAGGCAGCACTAAAATTCCTTTAGGAACGGAAAAAAACGATTTTACATTCTATAGTATACCAAGTTGCGAGGTACTCGGCTTTATAAATAACTTGGTGTTAATACACTCTGTTTCTCACCTTCTCAGAGACATTTGAGGACACTATGTCTAGGGGCAGAACTCGACATCTCAAAGCGAGGAAACGAAAATAAATAAAAAACCAAACCTACAACCACCGCGCTAATAGTCAGTCAACTCATACTTTAATAAATACTATACAATAAATCAAAAGCAACACATGTATTATAAATATGTATGTATGAGTCCATTCTCGATATTATAAAAAATCACGTACACCATTCATTTATAAGAGGCTTATAAAAACATTTGTCTAAAACACATTTTGTTTTATCGACAAAAGTAAATCTCCTCACTAGAGCGAATGTCACGTCCACTCTATTGTGGACTAATTTTATTATGCTATAGTACTTGCATCCGGTTCCAATGCGTTTTTGTCGTTATGTTGATATAATTAATTATTTTATTCTAGTTTTGTACTGTGACTTTACGTGAGATTTAAAGTTATAGAAATACAATAAATTATGTTATTTTAGAATATATTTCAAAATTATACGTTACTAGCTTTTCGAACGTGTCTTTGCCCGAGTGGTTTAGCATTTTGCTAAGATATTTTGTTCGCTGTAACAATATCACAAATTCATTTATTTAATTATATATCAGACACAGGTAGGTATCAGAAATGATGCCAAATGCAGATGAGAATTCTAAGTAATTATCTTTTGTATTGAATTTATAAACATCTCTTGTACGGAGTTGAATCGTATGGTTCTCTACGTTTGTAATACGTTCGATAAAAATCTATTTTTCTGCCCTAAGTGTGAAATAACGCTTTAGTTTTTTAAATACACACGATTTTTGCCTTGTAGGGAATTATTATTTATATTTATTGGTATTAAATAAAAGTAAAAAAAATAAGTTTCAAGATCAAAGTTTTTCTTTTAGCTTTACGCTGTATTCCACATGTAGGAGAATAGACAGAGTGAACCCGAGAACCTAGTGTTAGGACACTTTGTTACCATTAAGACATTTCCATTCCAGACTAACAATCAAATTCAGGGGGTACAATTGAGCTTAACATAAAAATCTAGCTTACCCTATTTTATTTACAAAACACAAAAAGCTTGTACCCTAGAGGGTGGTTTAGCACAACCTTGCACCGAAGAAAGCCCTTACGGGTTACCTAAAGGAAGAGTTAGAAGAGACTGATGAAATTAAATTAGTTTTGTGAATAAAATTATATTTAAATGTTATTTTATTGTGAAACAGACACACAAGTTAAAGTGGAGAACGCTGAAACGCTTTTACTAGTTTTTTCTGCCTACCCGCTAAAGAAGTGAAAAAAATGAGCCCACAATACATTTTCATCCAACGTAATTGCTTGTCTTGATGGCTCCAATCTGTAGATATTAAGTATTTTTCACTAATATAATCTCTTTCATAAATATATTTAACAATACTAGTACTATAATATCTGTATATGATTTTACATTACAAGTGGGAAATGAGCTAACTATTTTTACTTTAACTATAACAGTTACCAACTACTAATCCAGCTCTTTGAATCTAGAAATCTAAAATGTTACTTAGAAACTTTCTAAGTTTGATATATGAATTAAAAAAAAAAGATAAAATAGAATATGTTATGAAATATTCAAATTAGTTGTATATTAATTGGAGTTGCAAAAAAATTAATTGATCAAAAGTTTTTTTTATGGTAAAAAGGACATGGCAAACTAACTACTCGTGTATTTGATATCATAAAAAAGATAATCATCTATAATTGCTGTAACACGATTCTTAAAAAAATCTATTTGCTTTGAAAAAAATAACAACTTGTTTTAAATATTTATAAATTTTATTCACAAAACATTGGCTATTGATCGTATATCCATTAGGAGGTAACGGAAAATTAATAACAGTGTGAATGGTACATTAATCGGAATAGAACCCGCACTAAGCGAGGGTATCTGCGAAGCGGGTTTCGGGTAAATGAGTCAAGCACCGGGGTACCTACAGATAGGGTAAATTCGAGCATCAAATTGAAATGTACTGTAAAGAAGCATATATATATCTATATATATATTCATGTATTTTTGAGGCTTTTTATACTTATGGTGTTACTATTTTTTTGGGAATTTGGTAGAGGTCGATAGGTTTTCCAAGTCTTTCATCAACCTGTATAATTTTCTAATTTGACACCAGAATTCACCCAAGAAATACTAAAGATTGTCATTTTACTGGTGTATTTTATTCATAATACTCTCTTCCAATGTTTTTATAACCATTTTTTTGTTTTATATAATAAGAGTGATTACTTTCTTAAAAAAATTCAAACAAGGAAGCCAAACAAGCCAAGGAAGTAAAAACACCACAGTAAAATACCAATCAACAGTATCCCATTGGGTTAAGGGTACCACACCACGTCTGGGACACCCCATACCACTACTCACAAACGTTGGAGATGCCTCAATCTGACAAAAATGCCATCTGGCAAGTGTCCCAGTCGATTATTGCTCAGTTTCCTGAAATTTAAACACAGAAAATAAACTACACTACAAAGTTACCCCGTACAATGGTCGCGAATAACACGCTAGGATTGGTCGAATTTGCATTTTATACTGTGATTATTGGCGACGGTATAACTTTGTATGGACGTTCTTCTACTTACAAGCGTTCTAAAGTGTTGAGCTCCAAGAAGGCATCTCTCTCGATGGTGTGGATTTGGTTTTCTGATAGTTGTCTGAAACAAGATTATTGCTCTTTAGTGTTTTTAAATACAAATATTTATTAAACGTAATGTATGAGAATTTATTTTCCGAAGAAAAAAAACAAGATGTAACTACTTACAAAATCTTCAATTCCTTCAAATTCTGGAAATCACTCTGAAATATTATGCTTATATTGTTTCCTTGAAGGTCTCTGTAACAAATAAAACAATACATACATAAGGATTTAAAACTTAATAAAAATAATGAATGATCATCTTTTCCATCTGAGCCTTCCTGTCACAGTACAATAATTACGGGATGTAAATGCAACGGTCGTGAGTTCGATTTTCCTCTCACATTTGATAGGCGAAAAAGTGCGTAAAACAGTTTATATATAGAGAGGCAGAAGGAGACCTCTGTTGGTCTACGACAACAGTAAAGATGAAGACCTCGGGAGAGCATATATTGATAACAGAGGTCGAGGCAAAAGAGGTATGCGGAGACTCTAGCTATCCCGCTAGGGATTAAGGGATAATTAAATAACAGTTTATAAGTAGTGGAATTTGAACCTGTGTCTCTAGTGTAATTGGCCGCACTCTGAGTAACTTCGTAATTTAATACAGATATAACTTTTGTATTCTTTATAGATCATTAAATGTGTTTATATTACCAAAACGTGAGAACAACATATCTTATGTAAAGATATGCTTAATTTTTAAATCTATATGCTACTTGGCGGGGTAGACAGAAGTAAGATAGTGTGAAGACACTCCACTTTTTGCCCCAATTCGAGACATTGTATGTTGAATGGCGTAGTTCAACGCTAGTCTTTGTGTACCATAGCGTAGATATATCTTCCATTCTATATTCTATATTCTGTATAGCCTATAGCTAGCCTTCCTGAGATTAATGCGTTGATCCGAATCATTAGTTCCTGAGATTAACGCGTTAACGTCAAACAAACTCTTAAGTTTTATAATGTGATAGACTAGATAAGGTAAATTTGAACCCAAAATGTTTGGAACACATCTAATAACTATACCACCTGGTTTCTTACAAAAAAGTCCACCCATGGCCATGGGTGGTCGTTCCAAATGAGTAAATAGATATATTTTTTGTCTCCCTCTTAACTAGTTGCTTCTGGTGGAAGTCACGAATACTTCCATATATGGCGAAAACAAATGATCGATGGTTGGTTTAACTATTAACACCGAAGTGAGGTTTCGCATGTGGTTTTTTTGCTTTAATATTTTAACTTCTTGTGAGGTATATATGGAAATTAGTGATATGTTTAGTTTCGCGCTGTATCCCACGTATGAGGATAGGGAAACGACATTGTTTTAAGAAATTCCGTTCTCCGTTTTGACCGCATTTTGGAGGCATTGCGTGTTGAGTGGCGGAACTCAACACCGCGCTTTGCCTTGTTACTAGAGCGGGGAAATGAAAATTGACATAAGACCACCTACCCTACTTTAAATTGGAGAAGCGCATTATTAAAGATACTTTGGAAGTAGGCCACAGTAGCTCTCGAGATGGTCATTTTGTTAGAAGAATTACCGTTGACTTGTAAAGGATTGGCATTAACAATATAATAGCGGCGTTTAGTGAGCACTACCTGTATTCAGCATTGTCCGCGGGTTCGGTTCTCATATGAATTTATGGATGTCAATAGCGTGTGACTGTAACCTCGACGGTTAGAGATTCGATTTCCATTCGAGGGAATGAGTTATTTAATATTTTCCTTTTCTTGTGTAAGTAGACCAAGCGCGGGGTTGATTTCCGCCATTCAACATATAATGTCACGAAAATTCGACTTAAAATGGGGAAAGACTGAAGTCGATCTCAAAGTAAAATCAAAAATAGTTGTGGGTAGTTCTTTTAATTTATATGTTTTCGAAATTTACTATTTTCATTTCCCTGCTCCGGCAAAGCAAAACGTGGCACTGAGTTCCGCCTCCCAATAGGTCCCCTCTAGCTACAGTACTATATGGGAATATACCGTGAAACCACTTAGCCATGATGGTCTTTCAGAAGAAATTATAACGAAATTATTCATATAATTGATAACCAAGGCACGTTCAAAACAGCACGACTCTAACTTGTATTTGTATTATCTTATAATGTAACACCTTGAGCTTAAGAATTCATTTTAAAATGCATAATGCATACCTTTGCATATATAAATGACAGTCTTGTGGGTAATAAGTTTGGTTCCCACCAGAGGACTTTTTGTTTGTGTCTATAACATTTATCGACAAAGAACTTAAGTTACAAGTTAGTTTATCGTGCAGTTTTCTTTGCATTGTTTTTGTAAACAATACAATTCGTAGTAGGCAGAGAAAATATTGTTTTAAGACACTCCAACTGCACTTTCCGCCCGCATTCGAGGCATTTCGTCTTGATTGGCGAAACACAACGCCGAGCTTTGCCTCATCGATCTGGTAGCGTAAAATATTAACTATTTAATTTCTTCGATCGGGAATGGAACCCACAACCTGGCTCGTTTACACACACTTGTGCCTTTGCGCCACGCCTGGCCTTTGCTAGTTGCAATATATACTATATACTATATATATATAATATTATATTTTAGACACAAGTTTCTACCGTATTTTCCCCTTGAAGTCTCCCACCTATACCTCTGAGTGCTCTCCACCTAACTGCCAACGTGAGTTACTTAACTAACTCAATTAGCACTTTGATATGGTTATATACATATATATGCATATGTTTATACGTGGCATGTTAGCGTATTTAGTATTTTGACACTTGCTTAGCTAGCTGAGAAGGGAGAATTTTTTTTAAAAACCTATAAAAAATTGCCTTATTTTTTAGCTTCACGCTGTATCCTGCACATAGTAGGCTAGCAGGGGGAACTTGGGAACCTGGTGTTGAGACACTCCATTCCGTCTCATACATTTCCGTTGCCCATTTTCCGCCGAATTCTGAAGGCATTGCATGTTAAGTGGCGGAAGGTGAACTGGCGCTTTGCCAGAGCCTCGTTGCCAGAGCGAGGAAGAGAGAATATTAAATATTTCTTTTCCTCAAGTAGAAATCGAACCAACAATCTGTTACGTTTACAGTAAATAGCCTAATAGCAACAATGAAACAGATAAGAGAAGAAAATTGATAATTCTGTAAGCTCGTAAATGGCAGTGTAGCGGGATAATTAAACTTTGAAACTGCGTTTGCCATTTTGTGTCTGGATTCGAGGAGAATTTAAACACCGCGCACTGTCTTATGTCTTATAAAAAATATAATCTATCTCCTATTATTTCTTCCCGAGCGAGTATCGATCCCAAAAGCACAACCTTTGCAGTCACTCTGTCTCAAAATCAGCAATAATTTAAAGTATTTAAGAAGGCACATATTACTATAAAAATATAGCTTTAGGCCATATGTTAAAAAATTCAATATGAATTTTGAGACTAATTAGAATCGTCTATAGTTGTTTTTATGTGAACGTTTCTTATTACCTATGTTAAGTGTAGGGTGACAAAAATATTATAGAAAAAAAATAGTAAAGGTAACTTTGTGTGCTGTGCCCCGCATGTAGCAGGGTACGCACCCTGGTAGGGAATCTGGGAACCTGGGTGTTAAGATATTTCGTTCTCATTAAGACATTTCCGTTCTCCATTTCCCGCCGAATTCTGGAGGAATTGCGTATTGAGAGCGGGGACTCAACGCCGCGTTTTGCCCTTTTTAATTATGTTTTATTAACTGGTAAAATGAAATAATTTTATTTCGAAGCCAATTTTTATTTACAAATACGGTTTTTTTTATTGGAGTAAATAAAAACGTTGCGCTCCATCGACATGCTTCTTAAGAATTTGGCCGAAAATGCTGTAGTAATAGCATTAAGCTATAAGAAGAGAAAACGAAAACAATAAAAATATATTTCTTAATTATGGACACTCTACCGGATCTTAAATTAGGCAACGCCGTCTATTTCCTAGTGTTGTGTGTAATACACATCGATATATAATATTTATTTTACAGTGTTTTTTTAGTTACTTGCTTTAGTTCGCATATAAAGAGTAAACAGGTGGAACCCAGACACTTCATTCCGCTCTCCGCTCGAACTCAAGACATCCAGAGTTGAATGACGAAATTCATCGCCGCGATTTGTCTTCTCAGAGTGGGGAAATGGCAAGAATCCATTTTCTCGTGTTGAGTGATGGACCTCAACGTCTCGCTTACTGCCTCGCTACTAGAGCGAGGAAGTGGGAATTAATCTTTTCTCTGCGCGGGTATCGTATCTACAATAATCATGTTTATAGTCAGACGCTGTATTATTTGTTAATAATTACGGGTATATTTAAAGTTTCTTTAGTCCACTTTAAAGTTATTTATTCTCTATTTACCGTTTAATAAGGACGCTGTAGATCGAGCGCGCAAGCATCACGTTCCTACATATATCGATAATCGATACAAATATTTACAAGTCACTATATAACCTCATACCAGCTGGCACAATTGTCGGTCAATCATAACTAATTTACTGTAATTGCGTTCAATAAATTATTATACAGTACGATTGAATTTGGTAATTATATGTATAGGTATATATGTATATAGAAATTTAGGCCGTCGTGGGACAGCATGTGATTGTAAACGTGAAGATTCTGGATTCGTTTCCCATTCAAGATTATTATATATACATATTTATTTATTTTCATTTTTTTTTTCGGTAATGCTGTTAGCCCTATTGGCCTTTACAGCGACTCCGGGTGGGTAGGGAAGAGGGTACTCTGTCCCTGAAAATATGCAGGCAATCTCTCGTTTTTCTAAGAAGACTCAGATCAGCTAGCCAACACGTAACGTCTCTAAAATTGGCCAATAATAATAGAAAGTGAGGAATGGTTTATTTTAACACTAGGTTCCCTCTATCCGCCCTGTACAAGTAATTAAGTCTACGTAAGCCACGGTGCAGGCCACAACTAGTATAAGTAAGATACTCAGTGGGAATTGAACCCAAAACTCATAACATTCCTAGTGATCCATTATTATTATGAAATTATTTACTTAAGAAATTGTCGCTAAAGGAGGCAATAACTAACGGTATCTCAGCGTCAGCTCGTTTACAGCAGATGTATTGACATACATTATAATATTACAACATACATATATCTATACTATTTATTACTTACGTACATGAATATACTTTTATTAAACTAGTGAATCAATTTTACATTTTTAAATATAAATTATTATAAAAAAAATACATTTAAAAATATAAAAAACCTTATATTATATTAACGTATTACTTTTATTATTAAGCTTAAGAGTTTGTTTAGTTGAACAATCTTAGTGTTCCGTTTTGCCCTTTGGATACGAATTACAGAAAAAAAAGGAAAAAAAACAAACAAACAAAATCATCGTTGAATGATAAAAATTTGTATTTGCAGTACCTATGATGGAAGGGAATCTGATTACTTGGGAACCTAGTGTTAAGACAGTTCGTTCCTATTAAGACCCTCTGTTCCCTACTTTCGTGTTGAGTGACGAAATTCAACGTTAAGCTTTGTTTCGTTACCAGAGCAAGGAAATGAAAATATTGAATATCTCATTTCCTCATACCTCACCACCTCGCAAAGTCGCACGCTTGAGTCCCTACGCCACGACTGGTCTCTAAAATAATTATTATCATAAAAAAAAAAACTTAATGACAGTGGACGAGGCGAAAGAGGTATGTAGAGAGTTCTCCCTGATTACCCCGCTGGGGATAAAGCGTGAAGCTATGTATGTATGTAAGTAAAAAAATACTCCAGTTTCATCTTTAGCATGCGATTGTTTTTGCGAAGCAGGATGTAGAGTAAATGTAGGTTATAATATACCCTTCCCCACTTTTGATCCAATTTTCAAGAATTTAAAACAACGTTGGGTAGCGAATTTTAGCGTCGCTCTTTGTCCTGTTACCAGATCGAGGAAAATGAGAATAATTCTATCCCTAGAGCGAGAATCGAAACGCCCACAACGGCCACGCTTACAGCCACACCGCCTCATGTATAAAATTTCTAGTTGAAATTTATACAGACACGGTTGTTAAGTGGCGCGTGCCTTCGCATTAGCGCCGTACATACTTGGGAAAGCAAATAGATATATTCTTAAAGAGCTTTTGTTTTTATGCTTGCTTCTAGGTAGCTAGCGGCTTCAATTCTTCCTTCTGATACGGTTCAAATCCTACTGATAAAAGTGAAAGTTTTTCAGGATGGATATTTATTTCACTTTCAGTAAAACTGCTGAACCAATTTAGATAAAACTTTACAGTTCATATTGGCAGTATACATGGCTTATATATCGGCTACAAGCTATGTAAACATTTTATATAATTTGGCTGTTTTCTCCAGACACTCCGTTCACTATTTAACGCCTGAGTTCGTGGACGACGTGTCTTATAACACTAGACTGCCTCTGTATAATGTAATATATTATTATTCTATTATCTCGAAAATACTACAATATTAATATATAAATGTACATATAAAGATTTTCCATATAAAGTAAGAAATTTCGTTATCTTCCTCAGACAGATTTAACTTTGATCAGTTATAATTAAAATCGGGGTAAGGCGCTCATTACGCTACGACCACGAGAACGGTGTACACTGGTGAAGAGAAGTGCTCATGTTTCATATTTTATTTTATGTATCAAGTTAAATAAAATATAAATAAAGGTGACCTTATTTATAAAGAAATATTGTCCAGCCAAACAATGGAACTGTCAACTGTCGGGACAGGAGTACAGAGTAATTATATAAAAAAGTTCATCTGTCATGAGCGGCATAAAGAAAATCTATCATTAGACAAGCCAGAAAAATGTAAAGAATTCCTTTATGTATTCCAATATTAATCCCAATATATAAATATATATTAAATTCTCCGAGTGGGTATCGAACCTACAATCAAAAAAAAAATCAAATCAGCTTCACGCTGTATTCCGCACACAGCAGGATAGGCATAGGGAACCTAGTTTTAAAACACTCCGTTCCCCACTTTCTGCCGAATTCAGGAGACATTGCGTGTTGGCAGAACTCAACGCCGCGAACCTGCAAACATCGCGTTTATAACTGAGCCGCGACAGCATTTTTTATAATTTTCTTTAACGCTTCTTTTATCGCCGGTACTACAGTAGACTGAAATTAATCACAACTTTGTAATAGCGAAATAGTTTAAAATGCTTCCATTGAAGATATAAATGTAAAATTGGGATTTTATTATGAAACAAGGCCGTATGACTAAAACGCGTGGGTTCGATCCCTGCTCGATGATCTTTTTTTTATTCTTTCGCCCTTTGGGTTTCACCAGACTGTCTTAGCTATAGGTTTCCTTTACTCTGTTGTGCAGGTTAAACCTTTTTCATAAAATATTTATATTTCCATTTTGTTCCATATCTCCCGTATATAGGAGAGTACCACAGAGCGCCTAACGTCACTGCTTTCTCTATTTTTTCGCCTGAATTCGAGAGCAGGGAAATGAAAATAAGTTACTCGGAGAAGAAGGAATAGAACCCACGATCATGTTTACAATCGTACGTTGACACTGCGTTACAATGGTCTCAAACATTGATTTAATTATGTTTTGTATCTGTATTTAATTATCATACGAAAAATTAAACGAACCGGGATTCGAAGCTGCGCCCGTTGGAACTTGTCCAAGTTTTTAACTAATATGTAATTTAAGCAATTCTATATACGACTATACTACGTTAATTTAATAGCAAAACTTTCAAGCTTTAGGGTATCTTATGCAGTACGAGGTTTTAAATGCATAAAGTTGAGGCCGTCTCGGCGCAGTGGCATACCGTATGACTTTTGTTGCTTCGATTCCTACTCGAAAAATACAAGTGTATCGACGCGTATATGCGGGGTTCAGGGTGAATCTGTCGTCTAGTTTTACATAAAAAATAAACAAGTAAGCTGACTTACCCCTACACCTCTGTTGTATGTATGTATATGTACTTATATATGCTCACGCACACAACAGGGAAGGCAGTTGGAACCTAGTGTTAAGACACTCCGTTCCGAATCCGAATTTTGAGGCATTTCGTGTTGAGTGGTGGAACTCAACGACGGGGGTTTTGCCTTAGTGCTAGATCGAGGAAGTCGCACGCTTGCGCCCTTTCGACACAGCGGTCGTGGCTCAGTGGCACACGCGTGGTCTTTGAGTAATTCATAAAATACTTAGTACCTATTTAAACATCAAATAAATATTATAACACATTCCCTTTCTATTGATTAGGAATTATAAGAAATTTCATCAAAATCGATTCAGCAGTATTATTGCTATAGAATCTCGAATATTATGGGAGATGACTGCATTGCGCGCTGGCTAAACGCCAATACTGCTCCTGGCTGGGAATGCCTTCCTACTACGAAGTACCTACTGAAATTTTGATAAACTTATTTCTTAATAACAGTAAAGAGAAAAAAGTATTATGGCGCCGCGGTGTAGTGTCTGAATGTAATTTTGATGACTATAAGTTCAATATTCACACATAGTAGTAGTTTATATTGTTTTTCAATATATGTATGTATGTATGTGTAAAGTACATAAACATTAAACACTTTTTATGTAAGTTTATTTTTATATTATTGACTTGTTTTATTATATATTATTGAATTATATTTCATAAAATTTGCACTGAGACGTTGTCCCCTTTCTCCTCATTACAATTTATCCATAATGTTTCAAAGGTTGTCTGGTAGAGATTGCTTAAAGCAATAAGACCGCCTTTGCATACGTATTTTTCTTTCAATTTTATTTGTGTTGTTCTTTGTATATATTTCTTTTATGTGTGCAATAAAGTGTATTCTATTCTGTTCTATTCTATAGTAGGGTAGGCAGAGCGTTTACCACTGCCACTTCCCACTGCCTGGGTAGGTACTGCCACTGCCTTNTTCAATATAGACTTGTTTTATTATATATTATTTAATTATATTTCATAAAATTTGCACTGAGACGTTGTCCCCTTTCTCCTCAGTACAATTTATCCGTAATGTTTCAAAGGTTGTCTGGTAGAGATTGTTTAAAGCAATAAGACCGCCTTTGCATACGTATTTTTCTTTCAATTTTTTTTTGTGTTGTTCTTTGTATATATTTCTTTTATGTGTGGAATAAAGTATATTCTATTCTATTCTATTCTATAGTAGGGTAGGCAGAGCGTTTACCACTGCCACTTCCCACTGCCTGGGTAGGTACTGCCACTGCCTTCTTTGTACGGGATACAGCGTGAAGCTACAATTATTTTGCAAAACTTTTAGAAATAATACGACGCCGATCCCAATATCTTGCAAACTGAGTCATCTACTGCGTTAAATGGCTATACCTAGATTTTAAGTAATAGTCTAGACAAATAAACCCTAGGATTAGACGCGATTTTGTACGGTCGCGTTAGTTTTATGGGTTTCAGGTGACATTTGTTTTTTTTTTAGTTTCACGCTGTATGACAGAGCAAGAGCACCCAAGCAGAGAAAACCTACCGTTCGACTCAAACTCACTTCCGTATCGAGTGAGGGAACTGCACCAATGGCATCCTCTAGCTGGCTGTCTCTGACCCCAAATAAACGAAGCGCAGTTAGGAAAAATATCTGTAAAATTAAGCGGAAAGCTGTATTTAAAAAAAACTTGATTTTTTTCTGCCTAATCTGCTATAAACGAGATTCAACGTGAAGAAAATATATTTTTTATATATTTTCCATACAATTATTAACATAAATTGGTTATAATAATAAGAACTTCCCCCACAATAAATTTCGATAAAGCTCCTTATAGCAAACGAGGCAGGCTGGAGAGGTGCCAGCGTTGGCAGTGTTCCGTAGATAATTGAATTAACTGGATAATAATTTAGGAAAGCAATAAAATATGCTGGTTTTTAAATGAATACGGTGTAATATCTAATGATTTAAGAATTGCGTCAATTTTGATTTCGAAATGAAGCCCCGAGGTCCCAGGTCGCGGGGCAGGGGCATAAGCGTGCCACGGAAGAGGTTGTGGGTTCAATTCCTACTCCAGTACATGAAATAATAATATTGTCATAATATTGAAATAATAGTATTGGCAACAAGGCAAAGCACGGCGTTAAATTTCGCCATTCAATATGCAATGTCTCCAGAATACGGTGGAAAGTGGAGAATGGAAGTGTCTTAGTACTAAGATCTGTCGTAGCTTCTTAAACGCTGCCCATCCTAGCTAGATTCCACGAGAGATCTCTTCTCTAGAAGTTGGACTATTTGTCCCAGACATATGTAAGGGTCAACAACTTCGAAGGAATAATAGATAGAATAATTTCAAATAATACTTTAATGATTATATTCTAATTAGTCTCTAGTCCCCACACGTATAGAAGAACAAATCGCGGCGTCGGGTTCTACTAATCAACACACAACATTACGATATCAGCCTTTAAAGGTTCTCTCTTTTTGCG
This sequence comes from Heliconius nattereri, assembly GCA_013403645.1. Taxonomy (NCBI): domain Eukaryota; kingdom Metazoa; phylum Arthropoda; class Insecta; order Lepidoptera; family Nymphalidae; genus Heliconius; species Heliconius nattereri. Next base: position 13,725,927 of record JAAIXI010000236.1, read on the forward strand.
TTTCTGTTCCAGCTTATAAAAAAAATAAAAAATTACAACAAATGGGAATAGAATCGGCAATTATCAAAATCATCTATTTTAGTCATATTGCGTCACAATGGTGTCATGTGATAAAGACATTATATCCCCCCTCAAATAATAAGGATCCCTAATCTGTTCAATTAATATTAATTCACGCTTAGAGTCGGTGTGACGGAGCGTTGAATTTCTAATATATGATATACGAGTATATTTTATTATATTGTAGTTAGGTTTAGATTGTTATGGGTTCGATTCCAACTCGGGTGAATGAATTATTTTCATTTCCTTGCTCTGGTAACACGACAAAGCGCGGCGTTAAGACGCGACTCAATGTCTCGAAAACTGAGTGGTATGTGGGGAAGGTGTGTATACACTACACTAGGTAGGTACTAAGAACACTCCGTTACCAATATTCCGCCTAATTTTTTGAACGAAAAAGTTCGTTTACGTTACTTCGTCTACGAAAGTGATGAAATAAAAATTATTTATATAATCATTCCCTCGAGTCGAATCGAACCGACGACCTTTACGTCAGACGCAGCCCCATTACCTGGCAAATCGAGAAACAATGAAATTACTACAATGATGTGGTCTATGCGAGCAACGCCGCGGGTTGAACACTAGTTTTACATAAAAGCTATAATATTCTAAAAAGCCACAACAGGTAGTAAGTAAAAGAAAAAGGAGCAAAATGATCCTTCCATACATTTTGTCGTGAACTACTCAATAGATAGCACTTGCCGCAGGGTTAGACTTTTAAAGTGGTTTAGGGTGACATAGAAACTAGTTTTTCATAGGATATGTCCAATATAGTATTAATAAAAAAAATTATTATATATCTCAAACAAAAGAAAAAAAAAGAAAAGAAACATATATTTGATTCATACTTGAAAAAATTATTCCAATTTTTATTTTTCAGGTAGAATCTGACCTCTACTAGTCGTTTAAAAGCGATGATCATCCTATCGAAGTCGAGCTAACTTTATATACAAAATGAAAATTTTCACATTATTAGTTTACCATGTAGAAAAATGCTAAGCAGTGCCAATTTAAAAAAGATTCGTAAGCTTCCTCGATATTACTTTAAAAAAGTCTTAATCGAAACGGACCTTAACACTAGGTTCCCAGATTCCCTCTGCCTGCCCCGCCATGTGCAGGATACAGCGTGAATAAGTAAAAAAAAATCTATTAGTGAAAAAGGTGGTGCAAGTTTATTTTCGTGGCCTTTATGACGTAAAATAGAATGCTTTTTTGCAGTCAGTCACAGAGTTTATAGATTTACCATAACATGGTCACCCTTTTTCGTCTCAGTTTAATGTTACAAAGGCAGTCTTTCCGGTCAATCTATGTAGCCTTCAGGCATTATGTAGGTACACTATTTTCTAGTTTTTTTTAGATTTTATATTAAGAAATGCTGTTATAATGTTAAAAGGCAAAAGTTACTTCAGATAATAATTTTCTTCTTTTTGTAACTATATTCCGTTCTGTCTATTAATAGGCATAGAGCTTCTCCTGTAGTAACACCATTCACTTTTAATATAGTACGGCTTACGAGTTATGGCCGCCCTGAAGTTAGACTTTGTGAACTTTTGCGCATTGTTCACTCGCGAAGAATATATATCAAATGTAAAACAAAATTAAGTACAAAACTCAGAGTTCATTGCAGCCACTCAACACGCAATATATAGATCGGCAAGCTTAATATTTTTTCAGATTTCTCTATACCCGCAAAATAGAGTTTGCGGGGTGAAGCGTGAAAGTTATGAAGTGAAGCATAAATACGACAATAGTCTTCTTACTAATATTACAAATGTTTTATTCTAAATCGGTGAGGATGTTTGTTCCACTTTCGCGCAATAACTAGTAAACAGATTTACATTAGTTAATAGATATGCTATAATGCGTGTAAAGATTTCGAGAATAAAATAACAATAAGATTAAGCGATTGGCTAGCATCGGATGGATGCGAGAAGTCCAGGACCGGGTTGGTTGGCGCTTGATGAGGAAGGCTTACGTTCAGCAGTGGGCGGCGATAGGCTGATTAAAAAAGTTTAAGCGGGCGAAGCCGCGTTTGGGTCGCTAGTACAATGTATATGACAAGTCAAGATTCACAAGAGAACCGATCCCACGACCCAGTAACCGTAATTATGTAACCCAAACAGAGCTCTTAAGCTTCCAATGACACAGTAATGTAATTTGAAAGCTATCTTTTAAAGTACACGTTAAATTTAATAACGCATCGCATATAGAGGGAGCAATAATTTGCATTTACATAGAGTATATAGTTGTAGAGACTGTTATTATTGTTTTTTTATAATTTTAAAGTACTTTTCTACATTTATGAAATTAACACATTTTTTTAAGAATTTGAACTGAATTTGTACCCGCGCCTCTTCAAATTCAAGGGGGGGCGCGGATTCGGGGGGAAGCGCTGACCATTAAGCCATACGCTCTTACTTAGGTGAGAATCAAAGCCATAACGATCTGGAAAGTAAAAGTCACAATTGAAGTACATTTTGCCTGTCATATCCATTTATTTGTCTGTATGTCACTTACTCTGCACAAATACAACACAAAAATGTAAATCTCTCGCACGGAACGACACTTTAATTAATGTATTCAAGATTTCTTTGACAATAATAAGTAATTGTTTTTACGTACATTTGTTTTACTTACTTTAAGTCCACTCCTTTAGTTTCGCTTAATATAGTTGTAGGTATAAGTAATATTTTTAGCTTCACGCTGTATCCCGAATGTAGCAGGGTGGGCAGAGGGATCCCACTTTCCGCCGAATTCTTAAAGGCATTGCGTGTTGAATGGCGAAACTAAACGTCGCCTTTTGTCACGTTACCAGAGTTACACGACGTTGAATTACGCCACTCGTCACGGGTAAATTAGTGTCGTAACACTAGGTTCCCTCTGCCTATCATACCACATGCGAAATACTACACTGAGCTGTATATAGCAAAGAAATGGATAAAATCACTGTGTTTGAACTTTTTAACAATATCCCCTGGAGGGGAAACAGTGGGAACCTTGTATTAAGACATGCAGAAGCATGCAGGGTCTAATTTTTGAGATTTAGCTTGTCGAGAGGCGGAAATTAATGCTGAGCTACGAACCACGTTAGCAAAGCGAGTATATCACTAGTTGGAACCCATAGCCGTTGCAATCGAGCACTAGCTATAACCAAAGGTAAAATAGAAATATACAGTATATTGTTACATTTCAACTTAAATAAGATTTCCATACATTATTACTATATTGATACACCCACAGACGTTTGTGTAAGGCTATATTGGGTACAGTCGACTAGCAACAGTCTTAAAGGCAAAACAAAAAGTGTTTATAGATTTTTTAACTGGCATTTTGTAAGAAATTCGTTTTGTAAGAAGTTCGTTCGTTAACTTAAATAATTATTCCTCCGAGGGCAGTGGAAATCGAATCCATACAGTGAAAATTTACACAAAAAAGCAAATAAGTGTCCTGTGTAGGCGGAGGGCCGAGGATAGGACACTAGCGATAAAACACTCCGCGCCCCATGCACCGATTTTCAAGACATTGCTATTTCACAAAAAAAATAATAAAAAAATAATAACACTTTTATCTCCGAATGTGCGAAGTTATTGCGTACAGTGTATTACACGCCCCTAGTTTATTGAGTATAGAGTCGACTGAGACGCACAGAGTAGTTGTGATAGAGACATGTCTATTACTATATATTATTATTATAAAGCTGAAGTGTTTGTTTGGTCGAACGCTCTAATCTCAGTAGCTACTGATTCGAATTGAAATATATTTGTGTTTAATAGTCTATTCATAGAGGAGGGCCTATGATTTTAGCATTATAGGCAGAGGGAACCAGGGAACCTAGTGTACAGTCCATTCTCATTAAGACACGTTCCCCACTTTCAAATTCTGGAGGCTTTGGGCTATATTATATCATATTAATCGTTTCGATATAGCCCACTGTCCCTGCGGTAAGAGTTACTTCGGACATTTATAATGTGGCATATATCCATAACTCTTAGTAATTTCTATATGACAACGAAGATATAACATATATGGATAAAGAAAAATTGAAATATTACTAAAAACAAGTAGTCTACGCCTATCCTACACTCGCCCCATAACGTAATATGCTCGCTATAAGCAGTCAGCAATGTTCCCCTACCAAAAGCATACATCGACTCATTTTACAAAATTACCTATTTTACCGATCCATCCATCCATCAGCCTTTCAATGTCCACTGCTGGACATAGGCCTCCCCTAATTCTCGCCACCTATTTTACCGATAGTTTTCTTTTATTTTATCGGACGGAGAAGTTAGTTACTGAACTATTCTTAACAAGGTTATATTATGTGTTTTAGCTTCACGCTATATCCAGTCCATATTAGAATGGGCAAAAGGAATTTGGGAACTTAGTGTTAAGACACTAGTTTCTCCACTTTTAGCTGAATTCTTAGAGCATTGCGTCTTGAGTGGCGGTACTCAACGCCACACTTTGCCTTGTTATCAGAGTGAGAAAATGAAAATATTAAATAGTAATCATTTATTTATACTATAGGTACTATTACCTACTACAAATATAGAACAAATTTCTAAACTCGCGGCGGTACGGTATTCAATTTATTGAGAAGCCATAGACATTCCATAAGGGACTTTTCCATTTATATTTATAGTGTATTATGGTTGGAGGTTGGTGTGGGGGGGTTAACGCGAGGGTTAAAATTTGTGGTAAACTAAAGAAAACTTTTGTAAATGGCAATCAATTTCCCTAGGAAAGTTACTTTATAAAGTATGGCATCAGTGTTGAAGTATTGAAGTTATAATGTCAGAGTAAACATTTTATGTAGTGTTAGATCACTACGTGCAGGACACGGCATCATGCTAAAAAAAATTAAATCTGACATGTCACTCAGATAGTGACATGAATTTTTGTCAGCATGATGCCGTACCTAACGCATAAAATAAAAGGGTAGTGTTAAGACACTCCGTTCCCCACGCTTTGCCCAATTTTCAAAATGTTTCATGTTGAGTGGTGAAACTAAAAGCCATGTCTTGTTTTGCTATTAGAGCGAGGAAATAAAAAATAGCTCATTCAAAGAATCAAACCCACAACCCTTCCAAATCTACCCCCAAATCTTACAATATACAATACAATATATGTTCATATATATACTTCTAATATAATTAACACTTTTTTGCTCGTCTTCCGACATCATGAGGAAGGAATTATATATAAAACAATCAAATCCCCACTCACAATCGATGGGCATCAGTAGGTAGTCTCCTCGGGGCGTGCAACAGCGCTCTGTGGGCACAGTCCGCGGCGTTGGGCCGGCACGAGCACGCCCACGGGCAGGCGACCGCGGCCGCCGCCAGCACCAACACTAGGAGGATGGCTCGACGCATGACTGTCGGAACTAAGTCATCTGAAACAAGAAAATAGAGTTACATTTTCAGCCGTCGTGGCTTTGCGGCGCAATGATTGACTGTAAGCCCCTCCGTCGTAGGTTCTATTCTTGTTCGGTGGGGCGAATTATTTTCATTTCATTTTTATAACAAGACAAATTCAGACGTTGAGTTGCACCACTCGGCACGTAATGTCTTTAAAATTCGTGGAAAAACTGGAATCGTAGTGTTTCAACATTAGGTTCTCTCCGTGATATTCACCATACTTTGTGTAATATATCTAAATTGTCGGAAATTAAAAAAATAATGTTTTAAGTCTACTTCTGTGTGCATATCCGACGTAACTTCTGTCAGACACACAATCCATTTAATATTTTCAATTACAATTAATGCAATAAATACACATATGTGTATATTATATAGAAACCAGTCGTAGCACAGTACAATCATACACACAAGCGTGCGACTGTAAGAGCGACAGCGACAGTGGGTTCGATTCCCACTCGAATTTAATATCTTCATATCCTACCTCTAGTAACAAGGCAAAGCCGTGTATTGAGTTTCGCCACTCGGCACGCAATGCCTTCAGAAATCGGCGGAAATTAGGGAAAAGAAAGTGTCATAATGGGAATGGAGCATCTTAACTCTAGGTTCCCAGGCATAGTATAACCCTATGCGCGATACAGTAAAAAGCTAAAATAGGAACATACTCGTAGTCTATGACTATTTATAATTAGACTTGAAGCTCAAATTAAAGTTAAAATAGCAGTTAATTTTAACTGCAGCAGTAATATCAAAAGCGCTCTACTAAAAGCCAGTAAGTATTCAATAACCAACACATTTCCGTTCCATATATAATTGTGCCACAGACCGTGCAAACGAACAGCTTGTTCACGAATTGTGAGACTGAAGGATCATCATATAATTTTTTTTTAGTTTCACGCTGTATGCCGCACATTCCACCTTCCCTGCAGGTGGAAGGAACCTGGGAACCTAGTGTTAAGATAGTAGTGTACTGCTGTCACGCTTATGTCCCTGTGCCAAAACTGGCCCTAAGTTTTATAACTTATTTATGAAAAATAATTATTTTTTGATCTTTTCGCGCATAGCACGATGGGCAGAGGTTACCTTGTATTCACATTCCGTTCCCCACTTTAAGCAGAATTTTCGAAACAATGTATGTTGAGTGGTGGAGCTCAACGCCGCCTTATGTCTTGTTATCAAAGCGAGGAAACACGAATAATTCTCCCGAAAACTGACTTTCTAAACTAGCTTTAGAGCGGTTTCGTCGACCGTACTATCATGTATTATAACATTTGACGTTTGTATATTTGGAAGACATAAAAAATTGGATCGAGTCCAGCTGGTCTTAAGTTATGGCACAAGTCGATTATGATAAAGCACAGAAACATCTTAGATAACGCACTTACAGGTTATCGCTCCTTAATGTATCTGAATGGGATTTTTGTGATTTATTAAACAAGGTTACCAGTTCGATTCCGGGTTGATACTTATTGCCTTTGGAATACTATTTTTGGACGAAACTTGGCCATCTTTGTATTTTAAGCGCATATCAATGACTATCTTTTACTTGTGGCTCTACCCGCATGGAAATAACTACAAATGCGGGAGTTAACTCCGACCGCAAGTACGGTGAGTTCCAATGAAATTATTAACGTGATATAATACTACAAAATAGCCTTCAACATATTCCTCGATGACCGGACTGTCTAAAAAAAATGTGTTTTGCAATTTGTTCCAGTAGTTCGTGAGATTAACGCCTTCAATCAATAAAATTCCTTAGCTTTTTAATATTAGTTGAGAAATATAGTTATGAAAATTTTATATAAAAAATTCTTTTAAAAAAAATATTGTAAAAAAGTAACTTTTCAATTTTTCGTCATTAAATGGTAAATATACTCTGTCTTATTACCACTGTAAAAAAAATATTTATCCGTGTGGCAATCGAACCTACGATCGCCGTATTATCTCGGTTGAACCAGCAAAATGAAGCTTATACATGAAGGTAAAAAAGAAGCCAATTCAACGACATCACAAGATCATATATAATAAATTAATCGAAGCCATTACGAGGTCGAGTGATTGAAAGTCCACCCCATCGCGGGTTCAACACCCGGTCGAGGTATTTCTTTATTGTGCAAAGCTATTCAGGTGCTGAGAGGTAATTAAAATTGAACTGATGAGAGATTTTATTGATTTACAAGCTTATTTATTATACAACTTTAATACTTTTTGTGAGCTTTGTGTCGCATTGGGATGATAGCTTCTGACTTTAAACGTGACGGTTGTGGGCTTGATTTCCGGTCGAAGGAATACTAAATTATTTTCATCGCGTGTAAAATTGATAACGTAACTGAAATTGTATGTACTTGTTCATTGTTAACTACTGTAGTTACTTTTAGTTAACGTACAAACAACAGACTTTTAGTTAACGTTAAAAACGTTTCTACGTTTTTTGTATGATTAACGAGGAATATCACGCCAGAATCGAATCTACAACATACATCACTAATAGACTACTAAAGACAACTTTACTTAAATAAAAAAAAAGAAACAAGCATTAACATAAATGCGTCAAACCGAATAAACGTTTGACAGTTATAAATTATCTGTGACATTCGAATAAAGGTGTTGAATTCAAATTTGGAACAATGGCATTTGACAGTTGAATGCTTTCGTGCAATGGAAGCGGGGTTTTTGCCTTTCTTTTTTAAAAATTTAAATAGGCTATGGAGTTAATTAAGTAGGGTTCAAGTAATTAGTGTGAGAGTTTTTATAATTATGTGACATATTGAATATTTAGTGTAATGTTATAATGTCATGTTAAGGCATTAATGGGTGGGAAAATATTTTTGTATGGTTTTTTAGTGGTAATGATGGGATATCTGTATAGTAAATAATTACAATCGAAAAAAAATTATACTTGTAAATTGTAATGCAGAGAGATCAAAAAATGTCATATTATATTTTTTGACTCTAAGATAAACTTACTTATCTGTAATTTCTAAGATTAATTATCACGCTTTAACTAGTCAACTATTTAATAGATCATCTTAACTTTCTTGTACATCTATTTCTAAATCTATAATAAAAAAATAAGGACATAGAATATTTTTCTATTCTTATATAAGAAAAGGACTGACGAAAACTTTTTAATGATGGCATAAAAATATTTTAGTGCCTTAAAATAATTTAAATTTCATTATCTAATTTACTTTACAAAAATTATTGGAGGTATTTTGATAACTTTAACGAAGAAAATCGCGGTTAAAGCTATTAAATAAATGAACCCACAACCCTCGTCTACAGGTACTTATAAAAAAATACATTTTACCTGGCATTCCAATTTCACAGTTATTGTGTAACGTATAAACAATAAGTTTCATCTTTGTATCGAACAATAAGAGCGCGAGATTTCGGTAGCTTTCGCCCGTCCCACATACCGTGTTCAATTGTGACGGTAGTTTTGGGAAATAATTGAAATGTCAATATTACTGGGTTTAACGCCGTAGTGGCGAAGTGGGATAGGAATCGGAGGGTACTTGGTGAATTTACGATCGAACCCTATTTTTTCTTTCTTTTTTTTTAGAATCACGTTGTCAAGTTGTTCTTCAAGTGTTAAGACACTCCATTACCATTAAAACACTTTTGTTCCCCTTTTCCCGCCGAAATTAGCGTGCCTCGTCACGAGAGGGAAGAAAGGAAAATATCAAATATTGTATTTATTTCCTCCACCTGGTAAAAAGACAAGATGCGGCTTTGAATTCTGCCATTCAACATTCATTATCTCGAAAATTTGGCAGAATAGTGGAGAACGGAGTATCTTAACACTAGGTTTCCTATCCACCTCGCTATATGGGAGATACAGAGTGAAATTAAAAAAGAAAGCATATAATGCACCCCATTTATTCACTCATACTAAACGAAAGCTGCAGGCAACTTAGCAATCCTTTGAAACCCTCTCAAGCAGAGATCAAAAGAAAGAATTAGATCAAAACTGCATACTTATATATGTATTGTATAGGAATTTTGAGCACTCTTCCATTTATGGAGTGTCCTTAATTAATTTAAGGGTAATGTTCTTTTCTAATTGAATAATTAGAAATGGGAGACTGTAAGGGCGACGGTTGTAGATTCGATCCCACTCGGGGGAATTTATATTGTCATTTCCTCGCTCTGGAAACAATGTCAATGTTCAGCGATGAATTTCTCTATACAACTCGCAAGATTCCGAAAATTTGGCAGTATGTAGGGAAGAGTGCCTTAAAAAGTTCCTCTGCCTAGAGTGCTATATGCAGGAAAAAGCGGGTTTGTGATAAAAAATATGTACAAATCGTCTTGAAGCATTCTCCCATAACCATCAGTCAGTATTTTTAAATAATTTAAGGGTCGTGTTCTTTTTTAATTAAACAATGAGAAACGGTTTTTTAGTTTTCAAGCATCTTTAACAATTTGAGAGTCTCATTCATTTATTCCTCATTGAAAGGGTTCCGTAGTCCAAATGAAAAAAGACAGAATCCTTGTTGGACAACTTTGATATCCATCTGTCGGTCTGTCCGACGGTCAAGACCATTCTTGAAGTATCAAATCAAGTAGTGTGGACTGAAATGATGTAATATTAAATATTTGTTCTTCTCTTGGAACATAGAAAAAATTAAGCTTCGAAGTCAAAGCAATCAAAAGATACAAGCCTTTGTATCGTTTTTTGCCGCATATCATTTGAAATTCCACGGAATCATACCTTATTGAAACAATGGGGTATTATGTAGAATATATTCCGTGGACCTACAATTATGAAATTTGGTAAAGAGAAAGAAACTTTTCCTACTTTGCCATCCTATATGTATTGATAACGGCGGAAGATAAAAAATCTATTAAATGCAAATTCCTGCGGTACATTTCGCAATGTATAACACAAATTGGCAGTAGCTACTATAACGAAGGGGCTCTAAGTGAGACGGACGGACGACACGCGCGACTGTTATATTGTACAGACGATTAAAAAATATATTTAAAAATATATATATATATATATATATATTTAAGATATTTTTTATGCATCTCTCGTTTGAGGCTATCGTTGTGCAATGTGACCATTGAGGGATGGCAACGCACGGCGTTAAATACCGCCAATGACTAGCCAATTCCTCTTCATATAGCTTGATAGTCACCGACAACCCAAGTAAGCCGTTACGTTCTCCACGCTCCGCTCATGTATAAAGTAATGCATATTAAAGGGTGGAACTTAATACCTTAATTTATGCTAATTTAATGATAGTTACACGCTAATTGAGGATCCTGAGAGCAAAATGTAGATCTGGTAGATTGTTACGTGCCATACAATCGATTAGCGTCAAGAGCTTCTGAGAAAAAGTTAAAATGAATATCATTGTTGATTAGGTAACAACGAATCGGAAGATAATTATATTTATTGATCCGTAAAGTCTCAAGTTCAAATCCAGAAACAAAAAAAAAAGTATTATTAACTTTTCTTCACGATTGTACTCTAACAATACTCCATTCTGATTGCCCGCTACATTCACTTAATTGTATCCCAGTTGCGAGTTACACATACATACACACAGAGCCTGTACCTTCTATACTCGTATATCTACATAATATGTATGTATGACCTGAATGTAATTGAATGAAGCCACCAGAAAAAGTCCACCAGAATTCTGCGGAAAGTGGGGGGCGGAAGTGTCTTAATGGGAACAGGTGCCTTAAAATTAGATTTCTATGTGCGAAATACAACATGAAGTTAAAAAATAGAACCAAGTTCTAAATGTTATGGAGAAAAAGTCATTCATTCAAGATTCAATTAAAAATCTGTTAGAATTAGCCTTCAAGATTTGAAAACATTAGTTAAATTATAATGTTTTTAGTTTAGTGCATTCTAATAATGAAAATAGAAATTTTCATGTATTGATAATTTATAATTTTTAAGGGTAGGAGTACTCAGAGCCGAAACTAGCCCCCAAAAATGTTGTGGGCTTGGCCACTCAAATAGGCCAAGTACGAGTTCTTTTTATGTAAAAATTCTTACTACCTAGAGTCACAGTGGCAGCACTTATCACTAACTATGTGATCAGCTTATAAGTCATAAAGACTAAAAAGTTTAAATATCAATGTAAAAAAATAAAGTTCAGCTTTCAATACGACTTCAACTTAATGTTACAAGTTCGGAAGCATATCATCGATCATACTTATCAAGTTGAATATACTAAAGCACTTTGAATGTACGCTAGAATGGATAGGAGCGGATGGTTCAGATATTTGAGTAGGAAATATAAAATGTGGATTCGATAAAAAATTAAATTATTCTTTTTTCGAATTGACCGTTTAATTTGATCGGCAGGGAAGCGAGTGTGAATGGAGCGCCAAACGCTACGGTCTCTGTACCTCTTTCGCCTCTTCGACTATCATCAACGCGTACGTGTATACTATACTATGCTATACTCGTTTATGCCCTCCGGATGTCCAAATGCTTTTTTTACGTTATATTCCTCTAGTATCATCGATAGTGTTTAATGGAAGGTCAAGTGAGTAGTCGGAAATAGAGTGACGTATAAGCCTTCTTCTGTAGCGTCACAATGGATTCCTCATATAGCAGGGTAGGCAGAGGGAACCTTGTGATAAGACTTTCCGTTACTTGCTTTTCGCCAAATTATCGAGATATTTCGTTTTGAATTGGGTAACTCAACGTCGCGACCTGTCTTGTGAGCTAGGCAGCAAATAGGTAGGCTCTGAAATGAAAATAATATATCACGCAATCGATTCACGGCACATTAAGACTAACTATGGAAATATATCCTGGGATTCTTGGGAACCTCGTGTTAAGACACTCGCACTAGGTTCCCAGGTTACCTCTGCTGCGTGATGCTAAAAAACAACTATATCTTAGTCCAAGGTACAGCTCCATCATGACGCGCACAGGAGCTAATACATCACCCGCACGTCAGTTATCTCGTTAGATGCGATAGCAATGATTTATATGACATGTTGTAACGTACGCTTGCCCGTTTAAAGTTTGTATAGTAAATGTGAGCTTCAACGGCCGCACCCTCGGTTTTTATTTGTTTTACAATTGGTAGTGGTGAAGACGTTAGTGATGATGATGATGATATATATAACCATCATGCATCAGGATGAGCAGACGGAACCTAGTATTAATACACTCCGTTCCTTACTTTTCCAGACAGTGCGTGTTGCGTGGCGATAACTAACTAAAAAAACCTATTCGAACCAGTAGTTCCCGAGATTAAGACGTTCAACCAAACAAATTCATCAGCTTTAAAATATTAGTAAAGATATAGATTTCAAGTAAAACCGGCATCCTTAACTAGTTTTATTTTTATTCTTTCATACAATTCTATTGACGACGCGACGCGACGGTACGCAAATGGTTGTTGTCCAAACAAACATTTACTTATACGTCTCTCTATTATGCTGGCAAGTTTAAATATTCCCACGTTGACACTTCTTAATGAATGCCTCACTTTGTTTCGTATTGCTCAACTGTTTGATGCGTGGATTTGCTTACTATATAGGTAGTAGGTTCAATTTTGGATTTATTTGAAAGGTAAATATGGTCTACCTCGTTATAATTATTAATTTGAAGCAACCGTGGTGTATTGGGATAGAGTGGAAGTGAGTTGAATTACGCCACTCAGCAAACGGAGAGTTTTTAGTATAAGGTTCACTCTGTGTACTCTGCCATATGCGGGATAGAGCTACAGTGAAGGTAAAAAAAATAAAAAAATAACTATTAACACTTTTAGAGTCAATAATGAACAATAGATAATTAAAAACCTCCAACAGAAAGCTTTAAAAAATTATAAACAACTAGAACAGAGCTTATAATCTTCAAACAAGCTGGGAGCTACAAAACCACAAATAATAATAATAAACTTGTAACACTCAGTTTTCATCGGGGGCTTACTAGAGAAATTGGTCACTAAGTCAGTGGCCACGCTATAACAAGAAGAGGATACAGGAAGGATGCATGTCAGCTTGATTGGCACGGCTTTGGGTATCTTATGACATACTTTTGGCATAATCTTAGCGTTTGTTGATAATATAAACGCTTAAAAAAATATACCTTTATCATTTAAACGACTTGTAAAAATTGAAGTTAAATTAGTTTTTTTTTATGATGTGGACCAGTTATGTAGCTTCTAGCAGGCAGACGGAAGCGGCTTCAAATCTATTGATAAAGTCAAGAAATTTAATTTCTTCAATATTTTATCTAAAGTTCTTTTGATAAATTGAATACACTGCCATTGCCGAGCCCGTTGTGGCATTCACGCTTAGATCTTACTAACTAGGTCGGGTCTCGAACCCCCGGTATCCGTTATATAATTCCAAATGACATAACATTGTGCCGCTACGGATTTCTTAATTGGGTGAAAACGGATGCGTCACTGTATTACAAGTTACAACGTCGTCGCAGCAAATATTTAAACTTGTAATTAGGCTTATGTTCAATGTAGAGACAGACAGATGTATATTTTTACACACATATATATATATATAAAACATTTGGTACTACTTTTCCTTTTTTATATAAAAGACATATCGTATAATTTATTTTTCGGGGTTCGGTACCTTAAAAGTTTCTTGGAGCAATGCAAAAATCAAAGTAATCAAAAGATAAGTTACTTTCTTTAATTGTGTTTTTGCATATTGTTTAAATTTCGCACCATAATCAGTAGACATGAATTAAATAAAAATTCAATACTAAAAAGTAGTAAAAATCCGAAAAGTGAAAATTTATACGTATTTGATTACATTCGCAGTTAATTTTATACAAAACGAGTGCTTAAATAAAGTCACCTTTTACAAGTCGTACGTTGATCTACAACACTGAATTGGTACAGAACCTATGGTGGACGAGACCGCCTCGCACTTGACCAGTTTTTTATAACAGTGTGAAGTTAAATTAATTTACTTTCAAGCTTTATCCCGCATATAGCAGGGTAGTCACAGGGAACCTAGTGTTAGTCGCCTAATTTAAGAGATATTGCACGTTGAGAGGCGGAACTAACCGCCGTGCTTTGTCTACTTACCAGACCGACGAAATGAAAATAATTCATTCTTCAAGTGGTAATCGACCCCACGACCACCATCATCACATTTACAGTCAGTCACAGACGCTGTGCTATTTAATTATATTCGAAAGAAACAAATCCCGAGTCTTAAAATTAGTATAATATATACATAAAAAAGAAGTTTTTTTTTCAAATTGCTTAACATACGTCACGTACGAGATTACTTTTTACACTTGAACGGTTTAAATGTAAAGAATCTGGGACCTTTTGTTTAAAATTCTACTGTACTATAACGTTATAAGTTTCAAAATTATTTGCTATATAGATTAGAGCTTATTAAAAACAATTTTAAGAGGACTTTGAGTTCTACGTCGATATGAATAGGTTTGATTTTGCTCAGCAATGAGTACCGGTTCAAATCCACGGTTAACGAATGCCTTTCAACTATTTCATAGAGATTGTCAAACTTTTATATGAAGTAAGTAATTGAGAAGTTATTTTATTGCGTTATACCTTTGTATACAACTCTTACGGAACTATCTGTGTAAAAAGTTGAAATTTGGCGTCAATACGACTGAACGTTTGTAGGTTCGAATTCCAGTTGGAGGAATTAATTATTTTTATTTCTTCTCTCTTCATGCGTACTTGGGATCCTAGTGTGACGGTATTGTGTTCTAAAGACACTCGCGTAGGGGGACGGCCCCTATTTCCGCTGAATTCTGAAGGCATTGCGTGTTGAAGCGTAACTCAACGCCACACTCTTTTTCGTTACCAAAACCATGATCTCTCTGATAAATAAAGTACTCCCTTGAGCTCCCTCTCTTACAATGCAACGGAGTGTTTAAACAGTAGGTTCCTTCTGTGTGCGGGATACGTGAAACTAAAAAAAACGAACGAAATTAAGTCTAAAAGCGACAAAACTTTGACAATAGCTGCAGAAACCGAACCTCCACTTGATACCATCAAAGCGACAGTCATAGTATGGAGAGGACGTTTTTTCTATATTTAACTTTTATCTTTTTATAGATACTTTATACCATTATGTCGATGACAGACGTGCAAACAAACTGACTACTGTTCTTATAGATTTTTTTTTCCAGCTTCACGCTGTATCCCGCACTTAGCAGGGTAGAGGGAATATGGGAACCTAGTTTTGAGGCACGCGTTCCCATTAAGACATCTTTTTTCCGTCTCCTATTTTCCATCGAATTATTAAGGCATTGCTTATTGAGTGGCGAATCTCGCCGTGCTTACTCTTGTTACCAGAACGAGGAAATGTAAATAATTCATTCCCTTAAGAGGGACTCAAACTCACAACCGTCACGCATACTGATACTGTGCCACTCCGCCACGGCGGCTTCAATGATGTATCACTTCGTACCGTAATAGCCAATTAGACACATTGTTACTGGAAGACGCGACCAAATTGCATTTTATCTATTAAATCAAAATATTTTAATACTAAGGAACTTCGCTATGGGAGGAAGAATGCGGAGAAGATGGTAGTTGATCCGTGTCCACTCCTAAATAATCCGGAGTCCGACATCAAAATTTTGAGTAACAAAAAGTAAAGAAAAAAATAATCCTTTACATAAAACACCAGTTCAAAGCTAAAGTCAAGAAAATTTAGTAAACTTTATACTAATTTGCTTTTTATTATTTTGAATTTAAAAAATAATTGAATGTGCATATAACCACAATTATATGGACCAACGAGTGTAATATTGAAATATTACGCCTTAATATTATTAAACCACGGAAAGCACTGGAGCCGATCCTGGAAAACATTTACATACGTACGCTTATGGACACTACACTAAAATATTAAAAATTGGGTAAAACCAACGATTTTTCCCGCTTAGTGGGGAAGTTAATTTAAGATATTCCGTTTCCGTCCAATTTTTTGGGACATTGCGGTTTCTGTGGCGTAACTCTACGTCGCACTTTGTTTACCAGAACAGGTATGAATATAACTAAAATATAAAATATTCCCCCGAGTGGGAATCGAATCTGCAACTATAGCGTTTACATTCACTACGCCTCTAAGGTAAATGCATATTTTAAAACGCAATTAAAATCTATAAAAAAACAAACACCCAAAATCAGTCGAATGATTCATCCTGCCACAACGGAGCACCGAACCGGAACCGACGACAGGATAATGACGCGCCATCATATTATATTAACAAAAGAATCGATAAACTTTTCAACGCGACTGTCACATCACTAGCGCTAAGTGATTTAACGTGCATTCCTTTGTCTCCTTTTAAGTATGGTTAGAAAAAAAATATTTAATATTCGTATAATAAAATTCTTAGTTTTAGCAAGCGTGTAGCCCGCAACTTTCTTTACTTGCACTATAAAATGTCCAGAAGGTGTTCGTGGCGAAGGGAAACAAGCGTACGACTGCAAACGCCACAGGTTGTCAATTCGATTCTCACTCGAGGAAATGTAATATTCATCATTTCTTCGCTCTGGCAACGAGGCAAAGCGCAGCGTTGAGCTCCGCTACTCAACAGTCAACACGTCCACCTCCAGAATGCGGCGGAATATGGGGAATGAAATTATTTAAATGGAAGCGGAGTGTTCATAACACTAGGTTCCCAGGTTTCTTCTACCAACTCTGCTATATGTGACACTGAAAAGAAAGCGATGAAATACATTTCCTTACACTCCTCAAGGAAACTAGGCGGAAAATGAAAATAGTTCATTCTTCCTATTGGGAATCGAACTAAAGACCGTCGTGTTTACAGCCAGACGCTCCTTCACATAATCGGATAAAAAAGGAAGGCATTTTAAGCACTTAAGTTCATTCAAAGGCTACTATTTATCTTATTTAAGTGTAAAAGCTTTAGCTTTAGTTGTCATAAAGTTGTGTATATTTATGTAACAAAAGGAAAGGCTTTAGCTGTAATTTTTATAAATATATTTTTTAGCTCTACAGCAGGGTAGGCATAGGGGAATCTGGGAACCCACTTCGTATCCTTTAAGACACTTTCATACCTCACTTTCCGTCGAATTCTGGAGGCACTGCATGTTAAATAGCGAAACTTAATACTGCGCTTTGCCTCGTTATCCGAACGAGAAAATGAAAATATTAAATATTTAATTTCGCCGAGTGGGAATCGAACCTGTCGTGTTTATAGTCGCATGATTGTGCCACTGCGCTGCAACTGGCGTCTTTTGTATTTTTTTTATTGAAATCTAAAACAACTACTTTTTTAAATAATGTGCGACGGATATAACGCTCATTTCCAATGCTCAATTTTCACTAATGCAAATTAGGTAACAAGTATTATTTTAAGTGCCTATTATTTTAAGTTTTCTGCCTAGAATCTCGCTCTGCCTAAAATTTTACAGACCTCAAATTAAAACTACAACTAATTATCAATTTAAATCCTTTGAAATTTGGCATTTTTCCTTACTAAATCGTGTTTTTAATGTAGAATGTAGGAACCATGCACTGGCCGATTTAAGAGATATTGCGTGATGAGTGACCGAATTTTGTCGAAGTACCAGAGCAAAGAAATTCGTAAGTAATTCTTTCCCCCGCATGGAACTCGACGTCACAGTCGTCACGTTTACCGTTCGGCCTGTATAATTAACATACATATTTTAATGATCAAATATAATATACAATTATAAAATATGATTTATTAATAAAAATTATTTCACTTTATCGATAGTGTCAAATCACTATATAACAAAATGGAAAGCTGCGCGTGCTCAGGTCAGAGTGGCTGCGGCTAATTCTACGGGTTTTTATTTCAAAAATAGTTCGTTGGAGATGTGTTATAGACAGACATATATATATATATATACTTATTCGTTTAGAAGTTGATTTATTAACTGGATCTTGAGGATTGGATTTTCATTTAGATTGTAGAAATTAACCATAGTTTATTCTGGTCATAACCAGATCGTATATATATTTTTTTAAATATATTAAGAAGCTGATAAAAAGTTATGTCTGCTTATTTATCCCGAAAATGCAGAAGATGTGGTAAGATAATATGTGTTTAAACTAACCACATATTATCACGGATATGGGTAAAGGCCAAAAAAATAATATTATCTCTAAGAATTAGTGAACAAATAATTAAATCACGCAAAAACCACAGAAAAAGGGTGTTTTTTGTCTCTTTTTTGTAAGGCAACTGAAAAAGAACAGACAGAGGGTCACTAAGGCCTTTGTTTGGAAACCGATATTATCTAATAAATTATAATGATGAGATTTCAATATGAAATTAGAAATGTTATTTTTATTTGCAAAAAAAAGCCTTTGCCTGTTGAGGGGTCCTTTAAGTATTACGTAACGTAATTTGTGAGATATATATGCAGATAGGTTAAGAATAATATTATAATCGAACCCACAATCGGAACGCAATAGCGTGTTAATGAATCACATGTACCACTGTTCCCCAAAATTGCAGCATACAAGTCCATTTCATGGCTATAATCGCCTTCTGGCGTTACACGCTTTTCTAAACGCTACGAGTGTAAAATCAAAAAGCACTCTTGTATCCCCTAACCCTATAATACCACCCCTCGGTCCTTATCACTAGTAAAAGAAAATAAACTTTATTGTAAACCCAATAAAGTTGATTTTTTCGATATACTTCTGCTAGAAGCGATAAGGGTGAACACGTGCAGATTCCCATATAGTGACCGTTTGAGTGTAGGAATTTAGAGTGTTATAATGAAAAAAACAATTGCATTTTGTTTTAGAGTCTGCGAGTTTAGTTGGAAGTGGTTTAAGGCGTGAGTTTTAATGTCCATTAGAAAAGATGTTTTGCTAAATTTTGTTTACAAGGTGTCTTTTCTATTTAGTGTATGAATGGATGAGTTCATTACGTTTCGTCTTTATTAAATAGTTGCATTTTAAGTTGATTATATTTAAATTTATTTTTATTTTTTTATTTGCCCGGTCAGGTAGATCAAGCATACCCGGTTCGGTTTTATCACTTAACACCATGGATATAGGAATAGGAGAACCCAGGTAGGGCATGTCCACTCCAGAATCGTTGTGTGCCCACTCTAGTAATTTTACTAACAAAAAAAAGAGCCTAAATTTTTTTGAAAAACAACGTGTACACTGTACCTACATGCACAACTCTGTTAAAATTAAAATCAAGCATAATATTTTATTTCGGAGTTGACTTAGAAAATATCTCTACATATGCCCATACTTGACACGCAATGTCTTCAAAAATCGGCGAAAACCAGGACGGCAATATCTTAGTACCCTTTACCTACCCTGTTTTAAGAGAATAGTAGTAAAGTTGCTTTTAACGTTCAATTTTATACATAATTTCCTTTTTGTGTATGTAATAATAATGACAAATACCTTTGTGCATATCCACCGCTCGAGCATAGAAAAGGACTCTTAGATCCGACACTAGGACTCTAGTATCCTAATAAGAGTATTCATGTAAATGATAAAACACTGAAGACACGCGTTACAAATTAAAGTGTTACAGGGAACTAATCAGTCCCCTTTGTTCCCGTATTTGCTAGGGTGGAGCCCTAGCAGTAAAGGGTTACGGATTTCATTTGAATATTTTATTTGGCAGTTTTTTTTCAATTTACTTACTTATTTTCTAAATACTATTAGCAAAGAAAACCTAGGATTAAAATTCATTTTAGATAAGTCTTCTATGTGTTTTCATTCAAATCGACAAGCGTTTGAGGAACCATATTTATCTAAATATCTATACAATTGCCATCAACAGAATATGCAATCGGGGACCAAAATATGGAGATATCTATCCCTAGATTCTCTTCATCTAAGCCGTTGTTTGTAAGAAAAAAACTAAAGCAAAGGTAGTCCGTCTTTTCAATTTTTCAAAGTTAATTAAAGTTTCAACTTCTATTTTTTCTTCTAATATCAAATTCCAATTTCCAAGGGTTGTGTTTCAACAAAAAATATTTAAACCTAATGAAAGAAGCCAAGCAGAAATGGTAAAAGGGATAAAGATTAAAAAAAAAACATGATTTTGACATTGACAGGTGTCAAGTTTAGTAGTCTTTTTTTAAATGGGGATGCTAAAAAGACTTCTCTGTCCGTCTTAAGTCATAATGAGACGTATTTTTGTAAAAAAAGTGGATTTTATTTAAAAGACCGTGGCTTAGTAAGAATAATATCCTATATCCTGTGTATAGCAGGGTAGGCAGATAGAACCTGGGCACCCAGTTATAAGACGCTACGTTCCTATTAAAACACTTCAGTTCATCTTTTTTTCCGAATTCCGTCGAATTCTTTAGGCATTGCGTGTTGAGTGACGGAACTCAACGCCGCGCTCGCCTCGTAACGAGAGGAATTAAAAATATTTATTTATTTTTTGTTTTGGGTTTATGCATGTAACGATAGATGGAACCCAAAGTTTACCTTTAGTTTTTACTACATTACCTTAATTTTCACCAAAATTTTGAGATATTACGGGTTAACTAGTGGAGGTCAACTTCAAATTTTATATTTTTATCCGCGCTAGGAAACGAAAACGTCGTCAGACCCCAGTATCATATAGTCTGCACTCATTCGTTCATATCTTATATCAAAACAGGGAACTGAATCTGTACTCTCACTATCAAAATCCACAACAACTGTACCGACAACGATAAAGATAACAAGTTGCACTAAGAATACTCTAAATGTCTTAACAAATACTAATGAAGTTCATTTAATTAGCGAATGCCAGTTAATATAGAGGTAGAGTGGGAAAGAAATGGCTTTTACATCGATTAATGAATTTAACACTATTTTGGAAACAATCGTTTACCAAGTTTTCGACTATTTTCTATGGGAATCGAACCGACGAGCACGGTTCGTTTTCCACTATAGCTTGATAAGAAAATAAAATTTTTTTTTGGTGCGAGTATTTTGTATAAAGACACTCCATTTTTCGCTTTCCGCCGAATTCCTGAGGCATTGTGTGTTGAGTGGCGGGACTCCACGCCGCGGCTTGCCGTGTTACCAGAGAGCGAAAATGAATAATATTCACTCCCTCGAATGGTAATTGAACCCACAACCGTCGCGTTTAACCCCTACGCCACGATATCCTCAAATCTTATAGAAAATTTGTCTTTGAGTGAATTTTTAATGGATTATTTTTATTCCTTCTCTCTAGTGAAACAAAGGGAGGCTTTGAGGTCCACTACCACTACCAAAAATGTTACTAAAGAAAATTGCCTTGGGAAATAAAAAGAGTTTTCACGAACATATCTGTCCAGGCCCGCCCTCAGAAAACATCTCTAGATACACCCATGAATGCGGGATAAAGCGTGAAACTGAAAAAATAAATACGAATACACCCTAACTAAACCAGAACAAATTATACAAAGAAAATAGAATATATTTAACGAAAGTTTTTCATTTTAATTCCAGTCCCAATTTAAATATAACTCAATACAAACACTAGAGTGACTCGTGATGAGCCAAGCTAAACAACGCTTCCTCTCTTTATGTCAGCGTTGAGAGATCAACGGCGCGTGTCAAAAGAGAACTTAATCTATCACGAAAATACTTAAAAATATACAGGAGGTACAGGGAATTAAGTTGTTTTTATTTTTAACATCACGCTGTATCCCGAATATAGCAGGTTTGATTAAAGGCACCTAGTTTTAACACACTTAACGGAGTGAATGACGGAACTGAATATCGCGTTTTATGGTAAATAAACTGCAGGTACTTAAGCGAGGAATGAAAATAATCAATTCCCCCAAGTGGGACGCGGACTCACGACCATCGCTTTTACAGTCAGTCGCTGTACCACTGCGCTACGATGGCCTCGATAATTATAATGAACATAATAAAAATATTTCAGTATAAAACTCGAGTCATTAATTAATCTTAATAATTACAGTTAATGTGTGGTCGTTTGTATGAGTTAAGGGGAGGATCGTCTTTGGGAATTAAATATCTATAATAATAATAAATAAACCGCGTGATGGTCGGAGGTTCAAATATCAGGAGAGGGCAGTTTTTAAGAAACCAGTGATCAACTTTGACTTTGTTTGAAAGGCAACTTTGACATAGATTTAAGCTTTTCGGTGCCAGTCGCCAGGGTTAACGTAAATAGGACGCGAATAGGATAAAGGACAAACAAACGGAGGACTTAGAGAAGAAACGGATTTAGACTAAGCTTCAATAAGTATTGTTCAATAATAATATCAATTGCTAATATAAATTATTTATTACATTATATTCTCACAAAATATTAAGCCAGTAATATTGTTAATATGTGTGGAAAGCTGTAAGGATGAAGATATTAATAAAAAATGAGAAAAAACCTTAACACGAACGGGAAATGTGTTGATTTTTGATAACCTCCGCCTTTATAATGTCGGTTAAAAAGAAGATGCTGCTGATTTTGGGTTTTGGCCACCAAAGAAACAATATTTATAAAATTATTAAAATAACTGAGCTTTAATACTAGTACAAGAAATCGAATGTAACTTAACAGAAGTTTGATGTTATCAATAATTTTAACGTAACATTACACCTTTAGTGTAGAGTGTGTCTTTTTGTATGTAAAGTCGTATTCATTCTTGAAGGTACTTGTGGTTTTTATGTCCCATGTAATTCGACACTTGGACCCATTTTGAATTCCAAGGGTAAATACGAGAAATTACTTTTAAAACTTATTTTACTTTTACTTTAGCTTTAGTATAGCAGAGTAACAAAGGAAATGTAGTGTTAAGACACTCCGTTGCTCTTAAGACGCTTTCTTTCCCTCACTTGCCACAAAATTTTGTAGGCAGTGCATGTTTTTTCTGCACTTACCATCCTATTTTGAGTGGCTTAACTTAGGGCCGTCGTTGGCTTCATTTAATCGGGGAAACATTATTTTATAGCTTCGCTTTATTCCGTATATAGCATAGATATATATAGATAAAGAAGTATTAAAAGTCTCTGTTCCCAAATTTTCACCCACCTTCGAGAATATGCTTGTTGAGTTGCAGAACTCAACGCCTCGCTTTCTCTTGTTAAAATTATTAATTGCGCCGATTGGAAATCAACCCTAGAACCAACAAGTTAGATACTTTCCACATTGCATCTACGATGACATCGATTAAAAAAATGATATTGACATTAAAAACTGCATTCCCCTTAAACAGAATGATCACACACGCACTATATCTACTGGTACATTTGTGAAAGTAATTAAAACGAGATTTATATTAGGCTTATTGAAATATAAAAATCTTTGCGACGTTGGGTTCCGCCAACACGAGATCAAAAGAGATGAAGCTATTAATAACAAAATATTAAAAAATCTTAACTTTATATCAGGCCAGTTGTGACTGGTTGTGAGTTCGATCCCCACTCGAAGAAATGAAATATTTATTTCAATTTACATTTTCATTTCTTCGCTCTGGTGTGAGGCAGTCACTGAAAAGATGGGAATTCTTAATACCTTTTTCATATTTTCAATTAAACTGCAATCCATACATACCTGAAACAAAGAACGAGAAGTAAATTATAATAACAGTATTTGTCATTGTAGAAAAGTGGAAATAGTAAATAAAAAAATCTAAAACAAAGAAAAGCAGGCGTCTACAAGCCGCGGAACTTAACGCCGACTTTTGTCGAAACTTAAAGAATGCTAAACTATCACGTGTGCTTCCCAGCTGCGCTTCGACGACTTTTCATACCATAATTATGTATATTTACAAATTTCTTATAATCTTTAATTTATTAGTCGACGGTGTGTTAAAAAACCATTTAAAGAAAATTTATAGCACCCCTTAGGTTGGGTCATAATAATTCAATGTGAAATATTTATACTTTTTTCTATGATATAAGAGAAAGATTGGTGTTAGGGTTGTCTACTGTATTTTCATATTATATATAATTATAAAAGTCACATAGTTAAAATAACACCTCCTAACACCTCCTGACCTGGTCTGGCTCCATCATCACACAAGATCGATAGTACCGTATTCTTGTATTCTCACCTAAATATTAAAAGAGATCTTTTTAAAGATTACTGTCAGCATATTAATAATAAATAATAATAATAAATAATAATAAATGCTTTATTCAGTAATTAAATGTTACATATACACTCTAATTTCGTTAGAATATGGAAAAAACAAGACAACAATTTAGTAGAGGTGAGCGATGGCAGCCGTACTAGTGTGAACTGTGTCACAGCTGCCAGCATCTTTGCCCCTAAGACACTATTTCGATGACAAAAGTGAGAATACTCATCAATTAGGTACATATTATTATGTCGACATAAGCAAAAATAAAGCGATATAACAAAAGTGTTAAATTAATTATGAAAAAGAAGAAAAGAAAAACAATTAGATTCTATATTATTACCACGTGTTTAATGTGTGTGAGTGTGTGTGTGTGTGTGTGTGTGTGTGTGTGTNTAATTAAAATTGAGGAAAAGTCCGCAATTATTGGCTTACTAGCTCCGTTTTTCTTGCTGAGCCGGAAAATATCCTTTAGATGACTCTCTTCAATATGAATGTTGGTGATAGCTCCAATATTTTTCACAACAGACAGCAGATCGTTTTTAGATTCCTTGTTTTGAACAGGAAGGTTCCTGATTTCAATACAAGTCTGTGTTTGCGATCTTTCGAGGTTTTCAACTTTCATTTCTAAGGATTGTATGTAAGATAAGTGTGATAATTTTTCAGATTCCAGTTTTATTAATCTGTCTTTCATATCTTCATATTGCTTAGAAATAAAATCCATAGATTTTATGATATCGCTATTTTGACTCTGAATATCTTTAATACTTTGTTGAATAGTGTTCTGTTGATTCTTCAAGATTTCAAAAGATTTTCTCATTTCTAGCGTAAGGGCGGATACCTCATCGTCATGTTGGCGCTTGCGGGCCCGTGGTCTAACAGTCACATTGCTTAAGTCTTCATTGTCAGTGTCCGTAACTGCTGAGCTTTGATTCGTATCATATTTAGGTATATTAAGCTTGTCTCTGGAATTAGGAGAAGCCTTCTTGGGTGGCATTGTAATGTAAAAATATATCTCACAATTTACTAATAAGATTGCCTCCGAGAGACAACTTACTTTAGTTAGGACGTGAGACGCTTCTGTTTAATTATTCATTGACATGCAAACGTATGAGCAGGCCACGGAGCTTTCGCACAGCAATTTGATCCTTATGCGTACAACGGAACCGTGCGGATTGCTTGCATTGGCCGCAGTATGACTTGTCAACTAATGAGGGTTGGATACAAAATAGTTTGCAACTTACAAGTGTATATTCACTTATTCCTTTATTGTTTTAGTTTTTAAAGCACAAATTCACTTCACTGCAGATACAAAAACACTTTAAAGTCATTTTGTACGA
Organism: Heliconius nattereri; assembly: GCA_013403645.1. Classification (NCBI taxonomy): domain Eukaryota; kingdom Metazoa; phylum Arthropoda; class Insecta; order Lepidoptera; family Nymphalidae; genus Heliconius; species Heliconius nattereri. Next base: position 13,751,760 of record JAAIXI010000236.1, read on the forward strand.
AAATATTCCACAGTTGTAATAAATAATTATTTTTAAAGCTCAGAGACAAAAAGTTGATATGGCACCAGTTTAACCGCCGGGGCAAAGATCTATACCACTTGTGTCATATGACGTCGGAAATAATAGTTCATCATTAATATTTAATTAAAACTAAAGACACGGTTTTCTATATATTATTAAATTTTATTTCACACATGTATAACTATATAGGCAAAAAGAAGAGTGTTACGACACTATTTGTCTCATCCCACCCGATTTCGAGACACCACGCGGCAGTATGTCATTTTGCACTTATACCCTTAAATTAAAAAAAATAAAATCTCAAAATCTTTTAATATAAAATCAAAAAGTGACAACCATAACGACAGGATGCAGTATACAATAATTTAGACCACTATTATTAAGGCGCCTAAACTTCATCAATTTCGTTCAATGATTTACTCGTTTTAAAGAATGTCCGCGGGCAATGAGAGCGAGATAGAGTTATTAAGCAAGGAGAGCAGGGTAGGCAGAGGGAACACAGCATCTTGAGTGGAACTTAACGCCGCTTTGTAACGATTTTCTACAAATAAATTTGAAAATTTGTAAAGATACATGTTTGTTGCACTTTCACGCTAAAACCAATGAATATACATATTATGCACATCAGATTATGACATAAGCTATAATTTATGTAAAGATTTTTTATAATTTGGATACAATATAAAAATAGGTTTAAGAGTGCGAAACTCTTCAATTTTCTTCATCTGAAATCATTCCCCTAGTGAGAATCAAATCTACGACTATGGCTTACAGTCATACGCTGACCCACTGCGCCACGACGGGACCCACACAATGCCTCTTGTTATTTCTAACTGTCGAAATCCAATAATAACTCACGACTTTAATTAAGATAACATCAGGTAATACGCCTTCATAGTTATAAACAATGATAATAATGATTCATAGGTATTTTATATACCTACTTATAAGTTATCTTTTTCTTTTTTTTTAGCTTCACGCGGTATGCCTTGCGAAGTATAATTTTGGACGCAGCAGGAATCAAACTGGCTACCCTGCTCTTTATTAATTACAAGTAGTGTTCTTATATGAATATGCAAAAGAATACCTCATAAAATAAAACTAAGAAAATATTTTACCATTACATTTTTTTAGTAAATAATGTCAATAGAAAAAATCGTTAAACAGAAAGATTTTTTAAAATTAACTTTCACGCAATATCCCGCATATAACAGGGTAGGCTAAGGGAAAGCAGTGTTAAGACACTCCGTTCCCCACGCACAGCCCAAGTAGCTTAAATATATAACTTAACAATGTAGCTGATAACAAAGCAAACTTATAAAGTACACTGTTGTTTACACTAGGTACGGTATATAGCTTTAGGGATTTACACACTGTACACTGCGTCCTACTCGCAAATAATACTTATTATGAAACGATACTTTCTTAAACATATTTTTTTGTCTTTAACATTTAATTATATTATTTAATTCAACTAATGATATTTTGAAGCCCATACGACACGACGGACGGATATATATGAGTATAATTTGTCCGATATAAAAGTCATGTCGCCAGTCTGGAATGGCCCTTAATCTCCCATATATCATACGTGTCGCCATACAACTCTTCAATCAACTGGCAAATCAATTAATTTGAATTTAACTACTGATAAATTGTCTACAGACAGACAATTACTTATGTTATATTATTTGATAAATTAATTGATTACTATTACAATTATTTATAGTCTCTCTCTCTTATAAGCGATGGTCGCGAGTTCGATTCCCATTCGGGAAAATATTTTTTTTTCCTTAGCTTCACTAGTAACAAGACAAAGCTCGGCGTGTGTTCTTCTACTAAACACGCAATAATTCGAAAATTTTGCGGGATAGTAAGAACGGAGTGCCTTTATACTACGCTCCTTTACACTAAAAAAACTTCACTTCACTTTCACTTTGACAGACCTGCAGTTACAGTTTGACAGTACTAAGAATTGTCTTAATTTCTTGACAAGACATACCACGGGGTTGAGTCCCGCCACTCAACACGTAAACGGAAATAATTTATCTTTAATAAAACATAGAAATACAAACTTGCTAAGTATCTCATTAACATGTAAATATTAAAAGTAACAGCTTTCACTTGTAACTTTATTTTAAAAGAAATCGTTAAAAACAATCGCATTTGTAAAATGCTATTATGACTTGGGTACTGTCGGGCTGGCGGTGGCCTAGGTTCGATTTGCTCTTTTGATAAATATTTTTTTTGCTAGTAGGTACGCCCTTTGCGGGCTTTACTTTTTCTTTTTTTTTGAATCTCCAGCAGGGTCTCTTACGAGGATTTATTATGGGTTATATTTTTTTTTAATTTCAAAGACATCGTGTATTGTGTGCAGAAATCAACGCTGAATATAATGAATCCTCCCGAATGAGTGTATTCGAACCCACAGCCGTCGCAGTTACAGTTTCACTTTCAGTGACCTCATAGCCGTGTCGTGAGTTACAGGCATTATTTAATTATAATCTTTTATTTTCTTTTTGGATATAATTAAGTAGGTATATGTATTATGTTTGAAATAAAATATCGATTCGTTGCAACCCACTACACCTGCGGTTAGATAGATAGATGAAATCTTTATTGTACACTTAAAAAGATACAATACAATAAATGCTTAAAACAAAATGCACAAAGGCGGCCTTATCACTACAAGTGAAAAGTGCGGGCATAATGCGGTGCAAAGTGACGCGAAAAATAACTAAATAAATAAAAAAACAAAGAAATAAAATAAATAAATACACACACACACACATACATTTATATACACACACATACATACACACACAAACACAAATTCCTATACATACACTGATTATATACGTAAGCGGTTACTTAGGGTACTTCGAATATGTCTTACAAATTCTAAGCACCTTAGTTGTTCTCATTTAAATACGCGGTCGAAGTCACTGGTAAAAGTTAGTTTATTATGTTAAAATATATATTCCCATGCTTTTAGCACTTATAACGATTGTTTGTACCATCGATTTTTTTATAGATTTTTATCGATATTTAAATATTTACTCGCGATAAACCCGACCTTCAAATATTGTTTGACAAGATGTCACATCACTCGAGTCAATATTGACACGTCACTATCTATATATTGTCAAAAACGTTATGAATTACAAATATTCTATTTCTTTTGTGGGGAACCTAATATTAAGAGTTAAGACACACTGTTTTTCATATGCCCCTCATTTTCATCTTATTGAGTGCTAGGTGGCGGAACCCAACGCCGCGTTTAGTATATCCTCTTCCTATAACGAGGCTGTCGTGAAGTAGCAGCATAGAGTTTGATTGTAATCGCAGATTTCCATTCCGGGGACTGAGTTTTTATCATTTTCCTCGCTTTGGTAACTAAACTGTACAGAAATTAGAAACCACAGTGATGTGTCACTAGCTTCTCTTAATAAATTAATAATAACGTCAAATAAACAAACATCTCAAATTGTAATACAAATCACACATTAAAATCAGACGTTTAGCATTAATCGGGAATTGAAGTCACGACCTTATACAATAAATTAATATGAGCGCGACACTTGGTACAATTGGTCTAATAAAGTAAAGTAGTTATGATTGTTTCTCACAGGCGAAGTCGCGATGACCCGGGGTTCGATTCCTTGGGTTATTTTTTAACAATATTAAAGCCTAATTTCAGGGCAGGCGTATTGCAGTCGGGGTTTAATGGAAATACAACCGGCGTATGAGTCACTCGTTAGATTCTATTCAATCTAATTCTACGAGTCTTATAGTATGGTCACGACATTTGTTAAAGGTATTTTATGCGTTTGTTGTATAGTAAACGCGTCACGGTGTACTAGTGTATATATATACGGCACATATCAGGGTAGGCTATGGGAACCTGGGAGTCAAGACAAACCGTTTTCATTACGATAAGTCCATTCCCCATTGTCCGCCGAATTCTTTAGGTTTTCAATGGCGGAATTCAACGCCGCACTCGTGCGTTTACAGTCGCACACTTGTTCCCCTTCGCCACGACTGGCTTTAGTATGTTTGTTACATAATTAATGATATTTTCTTGGACTTTCATGCTTTTTCCAATATGTAAGCAAGCACGGCTCAATTACCAAGACTTTGCGTTGAGTGGCGGGGCTCAATTCCGCGATATTCCTTACCAGTGCCATACATTTCACTGCGCAATGGCGGCCTGGTGTTCTTAAGTGGGGATTCTATTCATTTTTATTTTCCTCTACCTAGAAAGTATCTCGATGTTATCACCAGGATTAATCTTCCCTTGAAATCTTTCATTTACTCAGCCTTTACCCTAGTGGGAATTGAACCTAATACTATGAACGTGGACTTCATCCACTCTCTATTTTTTGCCACAATTGCGTCATTTAAGAAAAAATGTAAATATATCTAAAAAAGACACCAAAAATTAATATACGTTCAAAATGTAACTGATATAGTGTTGACGCGACAGATCGATACGAGGATATTTACAGATAGTGTTGGAAATTTAGATATCGATTATACAACTAACCTAATTTTATTTCTATAGAATTATATATCAAATGGAAAAAAAGCTACTAGTTGTGTATAACACAAGTCAAAGTCTAATTGCCTCAGGTGACATCGAAAGCATTGACCTAATGTAATATAAATATATAGCCCATAATAGCCTTTCTAGATAAATGGACTATCAAATATAAAAAAAAATACGAATTTAAACCAGTTTCTATGGTTAGGGCCTTCAGTTAAGCAAACTCTTCGGCTGGGAGGGAGCCTGAGAACCTGGTGTTAAGACACTCCGATCAGTTTGCCACTTTCCGTCGAATTCTGCTCGTATTGCGTGTTGAGTGACAGAACTCAACGCTGCGGATTGCCTCGGTACCAGAGCGAACGAGGATAAACAACATTGAAATATTGCTTAGATCAATCACCATTGCAAAGCTTAGAAATAAATAGGTAATATAAAAAAACATTAATAAGTCTTTTAGTACGCAATAAATATTAGTATCGATAATTGTGTAACTTCTCTACTCTATGAAGAGGCAATAAGCTCGTGATACGGACGTTAGCAGGTACTCTTTTCTTTTGTTTTAAGTATTTTTGAGAATACCGTATATTAGGTTATCTCTAATAGGTGCGTTTAATGGCGTCATTTAGCAACTATAGATTACTGTGAAGATATTTATTTGTAACAGCCTACGTTACGCAGTGGTATTTTTATTTTTGTATAAACCATTATAGAATCCGTAGTAATTGGGGCCGTGTAAATATTTGATAGAAATATTTGATATTTTCATTTATTAAAATTTAACACACCTCGAGAATTAAGCAGTAACTGGAGAAAGGAAGTATCTTCATGGGAACTCTCAACACTGGGTTCCCAGGTTGCCTCTGTCTACCCTGCTATGTGCGGTATACTGTACGAAGCTAAAAAAAATAAAAACAAAGGATCTAATTCCAAAAGCTGTGCGTTTTTTGACACATATTGTTATAAGTACTTCCATTATATTATGTATTTACACGTCTAAAAAGACTCATGTATATAGCTAAATATATTTTTATTTTCTTATTGATTTGGTTATATTAAATAGACATCGATATTTCTTTACCAGATTCAATACGGCACATCCTGTGTGGTTGGACCCGCAAATAACATATTTAACTTAAAGAAAAAAGCTTTCTGTCTTGCAGAATTTGGTGGTATGATCTTTGATCATTCACCAATGCTACGTTGTGTGGAGAAGACACGAAGGAGGTTGTATGGTAAAAAAGAGAGTGTTACACAGTATGTGAAATGCAGAATTTAAATTTGAAATAAAATAGATGATATTTGACAGGGACTTGTTGGCAACAATAGTGTCGATATATTATACATAAATATAAAGGTTTGTCGATATAATGACACGGACATCACTACTCAAAGCAATAAGCGCGTGACAACATTGTTAGACATCACTAGTACTCGCTAGCTTTTGATAGTAACGAATTTCTAGTTTGGAAGCTACTAAATTACTTTGTATGGGAGAAACATTTCATAGAGGTCGATGTGGTGCAGTGGCACAGCGTATTACAGTTGATATATCGGTTGTGGGGTCGTTTCCTACGCGATGGAACTGGATATTGAGGTGGATATACTACTTCTGTGCAACTATCGCTCATGCAGAAGCAGCAGAAGACAATTTCTACAATTTCACAATGTGCCCCCCATTTAGCATGGTGGGCAGAAGGAACCTAGTTACTATATTCCGTTCTTGAATTTCCGCCCAATCTTCGAAACATTTCGTATTTAGTGACCCAAGGCCGTGTTTTATCTTGTTATCAGAACAAGGTTGTAAAAAAACGTTCCCCCAAATGATAATCGAACCCACAGTTGTTTACAGTAAAACGCTGAGCCGCCGCGTTGCTTTAAAAACTATTAGAATTACTTATAAGGCAACCTGACTGCCACCAAGTTTAACGGAATTTATGAAAATATTATTACAAAATTATATTAAAGTTACAGCATTTTGTACGTGACCCACGCAGTACCATATTTATACATATGAATAAAATTCAAAAGTATATGTTATTATTTGGTTATAAAAGTTTTTATAAGCTCATATTCTTATTTGTATGTTAAGGAGCATAAATAAGTTAATCGTATATTTTTTTACAATCTTTTTATGTGCCCTTGAACCATGACAAGTCTGTCCATAGATATCAATATTCCATCTTCACCAAAATGTTATATACAGTCAGGTCGACTCCAGGTTCCCTTTGCCTACCAAACCACCATTCAATTTAAGACAAGAGATGTTTTAAATGAAAAACAAAAATGAGTCTTCTCATATTTTAGTATAAATAATCGAACTGGTAACCCTCGGGGGTGGTATTAAAATATGCATAATCCTTGGGGGGTCGTCCACAGCTATACAAAATATTTACGACACTCACGTATTTTTTAAGGCTTAATAGACGCAATTAAGGGAAATGGCCTCCAGTTTATACCCCGTGGTACACCTTTCGTATTTTTTAATTATTTCTTAGGAATTTTTAATGGTAGCGCAGTGGTGGTGATACAAAATGGCTCAAGTACTATGGTTGTAGATACTAATCAATATTTAATGTTATAAAGCTGAAGAATTTGTTTCGTTAAAGAGGCTAATCTCAGGAACTAGGTACCTACTGGGTGGAATTGACTTTGTTAGCTTCACGCTATATTCCGCATATAGCAGGGGAGTCAGAGGAAAGACATTTCTGTTCTCTTCTTTCCTCCGAATGCAAATATTTTTTTTAATATATTAGAAGTTTGGACATTTAAAATTTATATACAAATCTTAGTTATTCCTCGTTACTATCAAATGAAAATATTAAATATTTTATCGGGAATCGAACTAAAAATCGTCGTTTACACTCGCATACTACTTCTGCATATTAATTATTCTGTTTCTTTCTCAAATATTAAATAAAAAGACTTTAAGCTAGGATCGAACCTATGCCCATATTAGTTACAATTGCGTCTCGCTGAGTCATAGAGAATCAAATACATAGTACAATAAAATTTTATAGCTATCATTTAAAATAATTTACATATAGAAAACATTTACGTCTGTCCGGGGCTTGAAAATTTCTTGGCTAAAAATACATTTTTACATAGATTTTAATTTTATAAATCTTTTTAAACTCGCAATAGCAACTTTGCAGTGACTGTGGGTTGTGTAAGCTGAGGGAACCTAGTTTTAAGACAATCCGATCGTCCCAACTTTCGTGTAGATCCACAAATGTCGCATTTAAGTACCTCAGTGGGCTTCGAATGAAAAAAAAAAAGATGTTTTATATATTTATCTACTAATTTTACAACTTTATTTCATAAATATGTATGCAGTATTTTGTAAGCCAATAAATTTAATGTAAATTGAACTCACAGCCTGCTTTTTTCACATCGTTACTAACGACTAGACCTAGTGTGTCTAAATCGAAGAACATAATAAAATGATAAGTTATCAGTAGGTATACGAATGTCTGTATTGACATTCCCACGATATATTATTTGGTATATTCTAAAAATATTTTAATAACCTACACAGAGTGGTCGAGGCCAGTCGGGGCTCAGGGGTAGAAGAGGCCGTAAACGTGACAGGTTGTGGATTCGATTCCCACTCCCACGAGTAGTGTCTTAGCACTAGGTTCACAGGTTCCCTCTGCGTTCCCTGCTATGTGCAGAATACAACGTGAAGCTAAAAAAAAGTACAGACAAAACCTAGATAGGTTTCTTGTCTATATAATGCAAGACCTAAGAAGTTCGTAAGCGAAGGAAAATGCATATAAATACTATTTCCCGTCTAGACGTTCGTCGATAGAACGACCAATTGTTGATAATATGATAAAAAATGTATTTATTTCATATTTCGATACAAAAAATCACGTAGTGGAATGTCATTAAGTTCTCCAATTTTTAACAAAAATATTTATTATTTTACCAGTTTTATTTGTGGATTCACCAATATGGCACTTAAATTTTTGTGGATGGATGAACTGAATGAAGGCTTCGGAGATTAGCGAATAAACAAACAAATTTTCAGGTTTTTACCATTAATACAGAAAGATACGTAAAGAACTGTTAAATGATTAGGATTAAGTTGGATTCGAACCTGTTCCCATCGGTGCCAAATAAATTATAAATATAACAGTTAAAAAGAAAAAGTCCATTTGATTATAGAAGTTATTCAGCATTCCAGCTTTATTTTAGATGTAACAGGATAGAGAACAAATGTTAAGACATATTCCAGAGAACAATATTCCAGACATTGCGTACTGAGTGGTGGAACCCGCCGAGTAGAAGTCAAACCCAACCACCGCTTAGTGAGTCAATCTTCATACAAGAGTCTGATTTTCCTAATATTTTTTTAAACTATGTCTACATAATAGACAAACGTAAAGAATACAAAAAAAAATTAAATACAGTACAATTTTTACCTGAACCAAACATCGACCCAGACCTCCTAAATCTATAATCCTAAAGCCTTCATTAAATAACCGGTGTGTTTTGATATTAAATTGAAATTTCCCCCGCTTTATCCATATTTGCTCAGCTAATCGATAATTTATGGTAATCGTATGCACATCACTATTTGTATGCGTTATCTTCGAATTGCAGCCATACTGTAGTGATGGGCTTTGATTTATCGATATTAGCATTCTTAATTATTATTAAATAGTTTTTTATTATTATTACTTCAATATAAACACTTGTTTATTTAAAAAAATGGTTTATTGTATTTTACAAATTAAGCCCTTTCATTTGATGCACATATTAGAAGGTTTGTGCATATATTTATAATCGGCCATTTTGTTTCGGCGGCCCTTTTGAATTAACACTAATATTTATGACAATATAGTCATCAGAACTGAAGTTGTTACCCAAATTTCAGCTCAATTGACACTAGGAAGTGGATCAAGATGAGCTTGCAATATTTCACAAACACTAAAACGGCAAGTCAAAGCTTGTAATATAATTTAAGTAATTAAGAGCGTTTCGTTTAGGTGAGGGTGGAAAGCGGAGAATGGAGTGTCTTGCCACGAAATTCTTTCTAGTTACCCTGCTACATGCCGGATGCAGCGTGAAACAAAAAAACCTTCAATATCTACACTATCGTATATCGTAATTAAATGGCAAATCACTAGTATATGTATATAATATACATATGTAAATATTTATCCTATTGCATCGTCGGTCTGTTTGTAAAGCGCTAATGATTCCTAATTGGCTGCAAGTGTGTGTGTGTTGAATTGTAAAATATATAATGCATTTATTCTCCTCAGTTTAGTGATGTATTGAATCGTTTTTTCACGCTGTATCCCGCATACAGCAGGATAGGCAGAGGGTACCTAGTGATGGGACACTTCATTCCTCACTGGTTGACTGAAATGTTTTGTAAATTAGGGCAAAAAGTGGGGAATGAAGTGTCTTAACACATGCTTCTCCTCCACCTATTTTGTTATATACCGGATACAGTGTATCAACCAGAGCTAAGAAAATTCATATAATTTATGCACCTTAGTGGGATTTGAACCCGCAACCGTCGCGTTTGCAGTCGGTCGTTGTGGCACTGCACCACGACGACTTCCCAGTTTCGTTCTATTGACGTTATAGAAACCTTAACAATTCATACACAAAAAATATGTCTGTTAATAAGATTATTCTAATATTATATAATTAAATTAAAAATATCTGAAGATATACTTTCTTCGTTATATAACTTCAAAGCTCGCGGCGTTCCGCATCTGGTTAAATTTTTAAAGAAGTCGATGAACTCTAAAAATATAATTTTTTTAATACTTTTTTACCCCCAAATTTAGATGAACACTCGAGAATTTGAATCCGCGATCTTCAACACGTATTACCGCTAAGCTGTCAAGGGTAACAATATGACAAAGGCTGTGAAGTATGCGGGCGGACATGAGTGCTCGGTAGTATTTAACCCTTTCTAAACTAAATACACTTCTTACATGTGAATGTGATGGTGTCGGGTTCGATTCCCACTCGCCGAATTGGTTTTTAGATCCACGCTGTGGTCTGCGTAAACAGGATAGGCAGAGATTATTGAGCCACTCCGTTCCAATTTTTAAGACATTACGTGTTTGGTGACGGAACATAACGCCGCGTACCAGAGTACGTTAATAAAAACATTTATTTCCTCAAGTGGGCATCGAACGCACAACCGTCACGTTAAAGTCATTCTCTGTCCCACCTCGACGACGGCCTCTAAGATTATATTTTAATTAATTCCATTTCCTCGATCTGACAAGACAAATGGCATAAAGCAGGGAGCGTTGAGTTCCGCAACGGAACATCTAATATTCGAACAGAAATAGACGAGTAGAGTGTCTAAACACTAGGTTTTCTCTTTCCACTGCTACTGAGTATTATACGAGTACTGTTACTCGTATCATATGAGGGATAAATTGAGAAGCAATTGTTTTTCTTTCCTTAAATGAGATGATCTTAGAGCACTAAACAAACATTTTAAATTAATAATTTCAAATCCATAATTAAGTTCATAAAAGACGAACACCTTCCAATCTACTCTTCAGTATCAAAAAATATATATTTCACGTGTATTTTTGGCAATAAACATAATTTTCTGCCAAAAATTTACGAGAAAATTGTGATAAGCAAACACACAGACAGTGATATATAAAACTCCTTCGCTTGGACTTGACATATTGCTGACAAGAAATTAACGATTGTTTACGTGAATTAATTTGTCTCATTTTGACTTTGTTTGTGGTAGCGGCTTCAAATTGAAGCTAAAAATATTTCTTTAAGTATTTTTAGGGTTCCGTATCAAAAGAGTATAACGGAACCCTATTACTGAGAATGACGTCTGTCCGTCCGTCTGGGTCAACAGGCTGAACCTCAAGCACAGTGATAGTTAGACAATTAAATTTTCATGGTTTCGATTGTTTCACTGTCGTATTTCTAAATGTTCTGATTTACAGTCGGGGAAATAAATTATTTTCATTTTCTCGCTCTGGTAACAAAACAAAATTTAACACGCAAATTGGGTGGTGCTTGCTTAGCGGAGAGTCTTAACACTAACTGTCCTCTACATTTTCTCATTTTGGTAACGCGACGTTGAGATCCGCTACTCAACACGCAATGCGTCTCTAGAATTCGAAAGGAAAAGAAAGTCTTAATGGGAACGGAGATAACCTTAACACTAGGTTCCCAGATACCCTCTGGGGTAGTAATAATATTATAATAACATTATAACATAATGTTTTTTAACAAAATAATTATACAAAAGTAATAACATTATAATCTGAGGTTTATGAAGTGTACTCAAAATACATTATAGCACAGTTACAATGTATTCTACTAAACGAGGTAGTCCGGGATTCAAGTTTATTCATCCAAAAGCACACAATTTCGTGGAATATTTATGTATATTCAATTATTTTCACTATGGTGGAAAAATAGGCGTCGTTGAGTTCTACAGCTCGACAGGCAATACATCGAAAAATCGACGAAAAGTAGGGAACGGAGTGTCTTAACACAATAAACGTGGAGAAACGTACCCTGATATATGCGAGATACAACGAGAAACTAAATACTTTTTTTAACAACATTAAAGTATATATATAAAAATTATACAAAAATCAATATTTCCATTCGCTCCAAACAAATTCATGTTATTAAACAATAAATTACAACTTATACAACTGAAATACGTTTAGAACTAGAGCTTTTAAAGCTCCATACAGATCGATATCGACAAACTTATATGAAATTCTCAAAAAATATACATAAAATAAGCTCACCCTTTTCAAAATATGGTAGAAACGATCTCTGAAACTCGATGGTAATCGCACAAACTGACACACACTGCGTATACGTATATAATCTACTGACGGAACTGACAACTGACACGGACGGTGGTGTAACGCGAACTGAGGCAAGGAATTTTGTTTTGTAGCTTTCGTGGCTTCGATGTTGCCTCATTTTGTTAGGATTATTGCCGTTTTAGTTTTTTTAGTTTTGGGTGCATTGTATTCAAAAACCTAGTGTATAGATGTTCCATTGGTTACTTTCTAGACAAGTTTCAAGATCATGTTATCAGAGCGAATAACTCATTCTACCGAGGGAATCAGGCAAACAACAAACCAGTCAGACTGTTAATTATATTCAATATCGTTTTATTTTCCGATTACAGAACCATATATTATGAAGAATAATTGATATTAAAACAAAAATAACGTACACCACATTGATATATAACTTGAAAAATAAATTATAATTTTAATATCCACTATCCATTATTATATAAATTTAATTTAACATATTTTTATCTTTACTAACCTCTTCATAATGCTTATGTATATAATTATTTCAATTTAACAACAAAAAAATACAACTAAAAATCGTCCAAATTACCCCACGAATGTGGTAAATTTCCGTCGCACCAACCCAGTCCCGATACCTGTATTACACACACATAGACATTCCTTTCGTTCTCTGTACGCACACACAGCTACAGTTGATTGACACAAACGGGTTTGGGATTCGACTCCCGTGCAGGGGAAATGGTTCTGGGGGGTCATTATGAGCTTTTGATTTCTATTTTCTTGTCATAATACCAATTACTACGCTTTATAATTATGGAGTCGTATAAGTAATCAAAATTATATTTTATTTGATTTTGATTATTGAAAATAATATTCAAATCATAATATATTTAGTATGAGCATATTTTGGGGCTGTTGTGTTGCAGTGAGACAGCGTCAGTGAATGGTTTTAGATTCGAATAAAGATTATATTAATTTTTTTTCATAACCTCACTCTGGCAAATGAAGGACAGCGCTGAGTTCCATCACTTCCATTATTCAACACGCTGTCTAGAAAATTCACCGGAAACTTGGGGAACTTCTCTTGCCATAGTTGTATTTTCTTGATTTACTTTAGTTTCAACGGGTTTTTTTTTAGTTTTAAGGTTTTTATTTTAGTTAGTAAAAATACGGGATTGAGACCAGATTTTCCTGGGGTGGTCATGGACTACGCGGTCCCTTCCATTCATACGTTCATGTCTCTTGCATTAAGCTAATAAGCAAATATAAACGTTTATAAAACACTGAGCCCGCCATTTCATTCCCTCGAGTGGAAATCGAACCCACAACCGTCGCAATTACAGCCATAAGCTTGTGTCAAAAAGGGAAACTAATATTTCTTGAAATGTTTAAATTCGCCCGAGTGGAATCCACATTCATCGCGTCTATAGTGGGATAATTCGTAATAGTGGTAGAAAGTATATAATTTTTTTCATTTAACCTCGCATTGGCCGTCGCGGCTCAGTAGTAGCCCAGTACAGCGACAGTAAACGGATTGGATTCTGGCAAGCTTCTGAAAACATATAGGGCTTATTTATTACAATCGGTTCATAATTAAAAAAGTTATGTCAATTTAAACTTTAAAGTAGGTACTAAGTTCGCTAATTGCCGTAACAGTTATTTTATACAATTGTTTTACTGAATTGACTGAATCTTTTTCAATCTTTATTTTTATTTATAAAAATATTACATACCCATATATCTTCAGTTCCAAAAAGCATCAATGGGTATGAATAAAGCGCATAAACAAGAACAATACGTTTTATTACCGCGATAAATACCAACAAAATGGCGTCACACGTCAACTGTCAGATGCAGTACGCGCGTTAACGCCGCCGCCATGTTGGATTTAGTGCGACGATTGTAAAATATACATACAGCTTTGTATTCAGAAAATGTGTTTGTTTTTTTTATTATTATATCTATTAAATATTTTTTGGCCTCTCGATGTAACTATAAAAGGGGTATGCCTATCTAAGACATTCCTTGCCTCAAATAACACAAAATTTTCTAGTGAAACTAAGGCATTGCACATTGAGTCGAATAACACAACGTCGCATTTCGTATATCTGAGCGAGGAAGTGAAAATATTTAATTCTACCAATTGAGAATCGAACCCACTACCGACGCGTTTACAAGCAGACGCTTCGCCGCTGCGCCACGATAACCAAATAATAATAATTTTTCTTCGAAACGATTTTGTTTAGAGACAAAATATAAATATAGATATAAAGTAAAAAAAAATCCTTAATATTATAATCTATACTATACACAACTATAATTCAAATCGAAATAGAACCTAACACCATCGCCAGTTGAAGCCAACATTCACTTTATATGAAAATTGGTCTCAGGGCTGAGGGTAAAATATTCACAAATTTGAATAACGCGTCGTGCTCTCGACGTTGACTGATAGTATGATGACATAATACTTATATGTATATTTTTGCGATTACTTTTTTACTAACATTTTTTGGCAGTTATATAATTTAGATTTATTTTTCTGTTCAATATTTTTCCTTTTAGGAGACTCCGTTCTCTATTTTTGATCTTACTGGTCAAGTTTGTTTCGTTGCTATGCTACTCCTCCTAGACCGTTAAACCTGCGTTCTTAACGTTTTCAAATTCACGCGCACATATTGAACTTTGACTAAGTCGAGAAAGTTTGGCATTTTTTTCATTAAATTATCTTTGCCTAAGAAAATTTGCAGAAAATCCGAAAATAATATAAATAATAGATACATAAAAAAATGCATTTTTATTCCATAATTTATTTACCGAGTTGTTCATGGCCATAATCTTCTTTAAAAAAGATGGCAGCGGTGGGATTCGAACCCACGCCTCCGAAGAGACTGGTGCCTTAAACCAGCGCCTTAGACCGCTCGGCCACGCTACCACTGAACGCATTGGGTGAACATCTATTTGAATATCTAATTATACTATAAATTATACAAGTAGGCCGTCGTGGCGTAGGGGTACAAAGTGTGCTGCAAATTCATCTGGTTGTGGATTCGATCCCCACTTGAGGAAGGGAACTATTTATTTAAATGTATATTTTCATATTTTCGCTCTAGTGCCGTGGCAAAAGTGCAGCGGTGAGTTCCGCCACTCAAAATGCAATGCCTCCAGAATTAGTCGGAAAGTGGAAAACGGAGTGTTAACACGAGGTTCCCTCTACCTACCCTTCCCTATGCTGTGTGCGGGATACTGCGTGAAGCTGATTTGTTTGCCGAGTGTTCGTCCAAAATTTCGCACAAATCACAAATTACGAGATATAATCGCAAATGAAGTTGTGACTGTATCCTATTATTCCCTATTGCCCTTGAATTTTGACCAGATCCTCTCTAGGGCCCGTTTTTATAGAGTATTTTACCACTAGGTTCCCTCTGCTCGTCTAGCCGCGAAATTTGGTAGTGAAAGTAGAAAAAAATAAATGATGCCCTTGGCATACAAGGTAAGTACACATATAGGTACCTACATAGCTACATATTAAGTACTGCACCACTGTGCAGTACACTCTTTGGTGGTTAAATATATTTTAAGTGCACAATTAAAATTAAGCACATAAATTAATTATATCAGTACGTTTTCACCTATCAAAACAATGTTCTAGATATTATCTAAAGTTGAGTTTAGACAATATCTAGAATAAACATATTTTTCCCGACTGCTCAGGAAGGGTTATGTTTTGCGCACGTATCTTGTATGTATCTAATATTCTTTATACTTTCGGAAGAATGTTTATTGTTTAAACATTCTGCCTTTCACTAGGTCAGGCAATACACGGTGCAGCGTTAAGTTACGCCTATCAACACTACGCTGCGCTTACGCTAATCAACACTTTAGAATAGACGGCAAGGCTTGAGCCTCAGAAAGCTCAGTTCTCAAAAAGCGGGGAATCGGCACATATAACCGACTGGTAAAAATACTTTTTTCTAAATTACCATTGAATTATGGCACAAATTAAATAAAAAAAACTTTTTCTTTTGAACAGTATGAAAAAATGGCTGAAGTAAAATTAAAAATTAAATGAAACATAATAATTAATAATTATTATTTTATTAAATAAAAATGGTAATGTATACTTAGAACAAAAATATTATCCATAAATGACCGTTCGTAAACGCGACGATTGTGAGCTCGGTTCCCACTCGGGGGAACGAATTGTTTTCCTCGCGTTGAAGCACGACGTTGAAGCTCCGTCAGTCAACACACTATATCTAAAATCTAGAAAATATGTCTTAAGTGAAGAATCTTCTAAATAAAATAAAATATGTATATAAGGAATGTTAGGATACGACCAAATGACAAGGGTTTAAAAATACAATCATAAAATTTTATTATTTCAAAGATTATTTAATTACAACTTAATTTGTGACATCTTATTAAAACAGTAATTTTAGATTTTTATTAGGGTTTTTTTAGATAATTTTCAATACAAAAAAAAACATCACTAAGTCACAACCCAAACATAGATTAGATAGATAATAAATAAAAAAAACGAAATAATCATTAAAATTATTTAATAACTTATAGTAATGTTATTTCTTTCTCATATTTTATTATACGAAAACAAATATGGCGGTGAGTACTTATTATGTCACAAGTTATTAAATATACTTAATACACATTGTGCCGCAGCTACATCTAGATATATTTAGTATGATTCCAGTTTATATACCTACACTACGCTCGACGAGTCATGGCCCCTCTGATTTTAGGTTTTCTGAATTATTGCGCATTATTAAATCTTAATCCTCCAATCCAATCTTGAGCCACAAATCGTCAACCGTAGTGTAGGTATATAAACTGGAATCATACTAAATGTTTATTAAAACAAAATATTACAATGTCACGAGTATGCGAATAATCACGAATCCGAATAACCGAGGGCCGGATAATTCAGTTTCTAATGTATATTCATTCTCCCTCACGGGACTCAAACCCATGACCCACAAGTGTACAATGGATCGCTGTGCCGCTATAGTCCTAATATAATCAACAATTTGCTATTTCCTCGGTATATTATCGAACGAGGTTAGTATCCATAAATAACCTAAACTTAACATTAAGTACTCCCCCTTACGGGAACTGAACCCACAACCGTCGCGTTTACACTATACTTTTTTTATTTTATTAATACATATATGTATTAGTTTATTTTATTATAATATTATAATAGTATTACAATTTACAATGCGCTCCTTTCCTGGGTATATTATTAAATGGTGTCGGGTGAGGGTAGAGTGGTCGACGTGATTTGAAATCCACTAAATCTGATATTACGACAGGCTGAAATAAAAAAGAAGAATTAAAAAAATATATATTATTCACACATTTAGAAAGTTCAATCTCAGAGTTGAGAGCGCTTTATAAATACGGGCCTTAGTATTGAACGTAGCTTTTGTATACGCTCCATGTATACTTGTTCATTTTATTTTATTACCTGTCATATTTTCAGCTCAGAGTATAGATTGTATATAGATTAAGCAAATTTCGTTACCTACTTTCCGCCGAATTCCGCAGGCGTTGCGTGCTGAGTGACGAAACTCAACGCCGCGTTATGCCTGGTTACCAGAGCAAGGAAATGAAAATATTAAACATTTTTTCCCCCTGAGTGGAAATCGAACCCACTAACGCATGCTTGTACCACCATATACTTCATGTATAATAAATAATCGTCTTCACCCCTTATGAATATTATTAACAATGGGTTTAGTTTTAAGCGGGCGAAGCCGCATCTGGGCCCGTAATAATGTAAAGGACTACAGACCCAAATGCGGCTTCGCCCGCTTACTTGCACATACCTGTCTTTCTTCCTGCTTGGTCTCACTCTCTTTCTGTCCGGCTCCACCTTCGGCCACAGACACTACGTATATAGATAGCTTCTGTCTGTTTGATGAATTAGGACTTATATATTTCTGTATAACAAATTAAAATTTAGTTATTAATGCTTATTTTAGGGTTCCATACCTCAAAAGGTCAAAACGCAACCATTATTTTAGAAAATAGCTTCACAATTTCAAGGCATTTACAGGAAGATACTTTGCACGTCAATATAATAAATATTTGTACGTTTTTAAATCAAATAATTAATCAATATGCAGTGCATTTTAAAAAGATTTAAAGTGGAGAACGAAGTAATTTCACACTAGGCACCCTGACAACCAAATAGCTTCCAATAGCAATTGAACCCAATATCAAGTGGAATTGAAACCATATTTTAAAAAAGGGAAACAGAATACTAATTTTTATGAAAAAAATAATACATAAAATAAAAAAATTAAAAATAATAAAAAAAAATTATATGAAAAAAATTATACAAATATATAATTGTATTCTTTTACCTTAAAGAACTCTATAAGCTCCTCTTTAGTGACTGTATTTAATTCTTCCACCTCCACTCGTGGTCTGTCGAAATTGTAGACCTTGAAAAGGAATATAAAAAAAAAAATATTTAATATGCGGTTGATGTTGTCGCTCCGATATCAAGGGATATTAGGGAGGAAAATAAGAAAAATGTGAGAATAAACCTAAAGAAGAAGAAGAGAAGTACCTGTGCAGTAATTTCCCCCCATATCTGCGAGGCTCTAACAGCCAGTCTTTTGGGTCTCTCTAATTTTTGGGCGGCGAGGGCTGATCTGTGCTTTATGAATTCCTCCCCAGACATTTTCTCTAGATATTCCTGTTTAAAAATAAAATAAAAATATTTTAAAAAAAGGAAGTTTTCTGCTGTATTCTAATTATTCTCCCAAAAATGAATGGGAATTTATAAGTTATTTGTTATAAATTAATCAGAAAAAGCACTAATGAATTATGATCAATAATTGAGGATTCATAGCATTTCTAACAGAAGTCGGTTAAGATTTCTGTAAGAAAAGGAATTTTTCAATTCGATTATATTTCTATTATGTTCGTTACCTTAGAGTTTTTGACTGGGTGGGTGGTTTTTGTTAGAAATTATTTTCAGATAATTTCTTAAATATTTAAATTTTTATTTTAGCTCCACGCTGTATGCTGCTGCCGCATGTAGCAGGGTGGGTAGAGGGAACCTAGCTTTAAGACACTCCGCTTTGTTACTTACCATCGAATTCTGCAGGCATTGCATGTCGAGTGGCGGAACTATAATATTACAATATTAAATTAATATTATACGATGAAATGAAATTCGTACCTGTGATCCTTCAATAAAACTTTCAATCCTCTCCTCCAAATACGCGGGATGTCTGTCGCTCTGTACTATGAACCTTAACCCCTGAACACCGTTGGATCTTCGTACACCACTAAACACAATATAACCTAATTGTTCCTGAAAACAGCAAAAGAACTAAATTAATTTTTGAAAAATCTTTTGGAGCATACCATTTCAAGCGAAGTTGAAGATTATCTGATTACCAACGAGATCAATTTGGGTTTATTCTTATACTTTTTTATCTTCATGATGTATGTACATAAAGCAGGTTAGGCATAGGGAACATAGTGTTTAGACACTACTTTCCCCATTTTCCGCCAAATAATATATTTTGACATCTATCTTCCACACTGACAGCGTTATCCCTACGCCCACATACCTGCGTCCGCAGCACATGGAAGCAGGGCTCGCTGAGCGCGTGCGCGAGCAGCTCCAGCGTGACGTTGCGGCGCGTGTCGCGCACGCCGCAAGCGTAGTACAGCGACGTGCACGACGACTTGTGCACCGCGTTCTCTATCTCGCGGAGGTACCATGAACCTTTAGGAGAATAGGAAACAGGTTTAAATCTGAGCAAGGATTACGAAAAATATATAATAAGAAAAATATACATATAATATAATAAGATCTTCGATTTTCACGATTGTTACACAGATTTTAAATCAATCTCTTTAACCGGAACCGCTTATATTCAATTTTATACATTTTTAATTTAATCTTTAATACCGTTGGCTTAGAATGTGAACCTGCTAACAGCCTTATATGCAAATTCACAAGAGAGAGAAAAACTTTATTTAAATAACTATAAGTATAGTTACACTAGAGGACCTGGGCGGCTTCGTCCGCTTAAACTAGGACTTAAAATAACGTTAAAAAGTTGGTATCGTTACTCCGAGTATCGATACTAGAAAAGTAGCGCTACCATATTTACCTTTATATTTAGATATTTTTACCGTTAACTTGAAATCCACGGTATTATTAGGTATCGTTAAAATGGTATCATTATAACCTAATTTTGTTACCGTCGCAGTCGTACTTTCATTTGCTATTTCGAGTTTTGACTGTTTTTGTAAATATAGGGACATCGTTGGTTACCATTTCATTTTTTAAAACTTAAATGGGTAAGATTAATAAAATTATTATCATTATAAAAAACATGTTGTGAAACTTTATTTGTTTCTTTTTCTTTTAGCTTCAGAACATTTCCAAGCGAGCTTTGAAGAGTTTTAATGTGTTCTAACATAGTATTACCTTTTTCCATTTCAACTTCTCTGTACAGCAGTAACTGTTGAGCTAGCAATGGCGTCGCGTTTTTTGGTAATCTAAAAATATAAAAATAATATATTGAAATATATCATTACTCTCGTGGCATGGTTGGAAAGTGTGTTTATAATGGGGATTGAATTGTGGATATGCAATTAAAACTTAGAGAATAACTGAGTAAAAATCAGAGAAGTAAAAATACTTATATTTTCATTAAAAGAAAGCAAAAAATAAAATTTCAACAACAAAAACTCACTTAAATCTTGTCTTCAAATAAATAAACAAGTTCTTTTTTTAAACTTCAAACAAATTTAAATGAAATAAAACGTATCCTTCTAAAAGATAAATATGAATTATAATAATACGAATTATAATAAATTATAATATAATGAGATATGGCCAGAGGTCACAAGAAGTTGTGGCGCAAGCAGCAGATTGTAGGTTCGATTCCAACTCGAAGAAATCAAGTCCTGGTAACAAGTAAAGAGAAAGCGCGGTGTTGAGTACCGCCACTCAACACGCAATTCCTCCAGAATTCAGTGGAAAGTGAGAAAAGGAAGTGTCTTAACGAAGATGGAGTGTCTTGACACGTATGTTCACCTACATACAATTTATGTGTGTTTTTGTATCTGTATCTGTATACTCACTTGCTCTCAATAGTATCGGCGACCGCCATTGCCCTCTCGCGTGTTAGGTTACCGTACATCAATCCTTCTACATGCACTTTACGTACGAAATGCGATGCGAAGTCGTTCAACTGTTCCGGAGTTATACCTAGTGGAATAAAATATTATTATTTGGGTTAGATCTGTATTCCACGTGTAGTAGGGTATGACTACCCTAGCCACTAATAATATATATACTACCTACCCTATATAATAGGTATAATTAATATACTCACTTTCCGCCGCATTCAATAGTTGACACCTTGTCCAGACAAGATCCGACAGACACAGCGCTTGCTGATATACTGCATGCTATTAAAACAGACAAAAAATATTATAACAAATTGCAGTGTTTAATTCTATCCTTTAGTAATTAAATAACAAAAAACACAACATATAATTTTCATTTCACATAAAATAAATACAAAGGCAACGGTTATGAATTTGATATTCGTTCCTATTATGTAATTATTAACAATTAAAAAAAACTCCACTCTGATTAACAAGTTATTTCTATTATTCGGGCGGGAAAACAGAAAACAGTGTTTTAACACTAGGTTCCACCTACGCACTCCCGCTAAATGGAGAATTTAGCGTGAAGATCTCTCTTACATGTTATCACTCACTTGGTAAGGCGGTTCAGCTTCAAAATTCTTGATACCTCTAATATGACTCTCTTTCATAATTTCAAATCGTTTCGGATCCGCCTTAAAGTTGACCACGTGGTCGATGATCTTCTCAAGTAGAACATGCTGTTTGTCATCGTAGCCATCTACTGTTATCTAAAAAGTGTTATTTTTTATGTTATAGTGGGACAGACATATTAAAAAAACGAAATATAAGGGTAATTTACAATGTAACTTAATAGTTAATAAAACATGTTCTTATGGAAACTTATAATTCTATTTAAAACATTCATGGATGAAGATAATATTGTCGGATTTTTGCAATTTTCGCAGTTATATGCATAAAAAAGTTTTCTCAATATATCTAACGCATTATAAATTATTGGAAAAGGCCATCGATGCGCGGTGAGTGAGATCATAAGCGCAAGCGTACTGGGTTCGATTTACACTAGGGGCAGTGAATTATTTAATATATCCATTTCCTTGCACGCAATATCTTGTCTCGAAATGCCATTCGCGGGAAACAGCGTATAGCTAAAAAAAGTAACTAAGCAACAATCTAGTCTAAGTCAACACCAATACAGTCTAACATAAACAAAAACGTCTAACTGCCATATAAACTCACACTAAGACCGTATTTAGCGTTGCCAACACTCCACCTTAGCCCTGCCAGTTCCGCTGCATATGCAAATTGTTGTAGCGAATCCCGCAATAACAACACCCATATTGATGTTAGATTGCAGTTCACTGGATCCGAATATGATAGGGGACTGGAAAGTTAAATAAAAAATAAATAAATAAGCTTCACGCTTTACGCTTTAAAATGTATATTTTGCCATTTCTTTGCTCTGGTGTCAAGGCAAAGGCGGCGTTGTGGCATTGCGTTGCGTTCGGCGGCAAATCAATAGCTACTGAGATTAGAGCGCTCAACCAAACAAACTCTTAGGCTGAAATTTATAATATTAGTATATTTGTATACAAATTAGGCTTCAATGTTTCTCCCTGAATTATCAAAATAACAAAACCAAATACATTTTCAATATAACAAAATGTCCAATAAAAATTCTAATTTCAGAATTGAACCCACTACTAACAATACTTGTATATATGTATAAATACTTACCTAACTAAGTCCAAAGTGACGAATGCTTTAGGCAGTAAAAACTCGTTGTCCCGTTTGTACCATAACCTCATTAGTGGAGTATCCTGCAAAATGAGTTATATTATAAAGAAAGAACCTAATGACATAACACTCCTTTTTAGTTTCACGCTGTATGCCTCATAGAGAAGGATGTGCAGCATGTACTAAATAAAAATATTTACCTTTATGATAAGAGCCAGCCTTGGCGCAGGGGCCACGTGTGAAATGGGAGAAGAAATATTAATTTAAATTTATATTTTTATTTCTTCGCTTTGGTGTAGAGGCAAAGCGCGACTTTATATTTCGCCACTCAACACGAAATGCCTCCAGAATTCAGCGGAGAGTGATGAACCGAGTGTCTTAACACTAGGTTCCCTCTGCCTATCCTGATGTACGCGGAATACAGCGTGAAGCTGATTTATTTTAATTAATTAATTTATTTACTACCTTATTTATTACCTTTATAATAGCCGGAGCATGGGACTCAGCCGTTGCATCTTTACTCTTTTCTAAGTCTAACTTAGCTGGAATAAATTCATTGGGCAAAGGCAAGTGTAGTTCTGAGTTCAATTTTACTGACCGCCATTTCTGAAAAATTAACCGGAAATAAGCACATAGCAGTAAAGGTAGGTTAAACCTGGTGTTAAAATAATCAGAGCAACGCACCGCCCAATTTGCGTGACATTACTTGTTGAATGGTGGAACTCAACGCCGCGTTTCTGCCAGAGCGGGGAAACGGAAATAATAAATGAAATATAACCATTTACCGAGTGGGAATTGAACCCGCAACCATTATAAAAACAAATATTTCTATAGTAACTTACATTTAATTTAGCTTCATGGATGTCCTCCTGTAAATATTTAGTACCATACCACGGCTCTTCTTGTGTGCATTTCCTTTCGAAACTTCTGAAATCAGAATTAATTATATTTAGCTTCATGGTGTATCTCGCACATAGCAAGGTGCAGCCCTCTGGGACCAACCTGGGAACCTAATGTTTCTATATTTTTATATTTCTTACTAATTATGCTCAGAATAATAAATTTTTGATTAGAAAATAAAAACGGTTCTTATTAATTCTATCTCAACGCGAAATGATAAAAGCTGAACTCTACGTTGGGTGGACGCTAACTTCAGGAACTAACAGTATAAAATTGTTTTTATTGTGTTGGAAAATTTATTATAGGCTATAATATCACGTTAATTAATCATTATAAACACTGTATCCAAGGTCAGAGTTACCTCCAGTACTTAGTGTACGTATATAATTATTAGTTATAGTATTTATTCATTTAAAACACATTGTACATTAGCTAGGCTGTAGGTTCAAGTTTCACCTGGTTAAAAATGTTTTATCTTTATTTAAAATATAATTAGATAATATGCGGCGTTAAGTTCCGCAGTTCAATATAACATGCTATAATCTCTAACAATAAGAAGGATTTTAACGCAAAACAATAAAATAATGAAAAATGTATGTGAAAATAAAAAATAAAACTCACTTTGCGACTACCCCCACTCTCACATTATCTGGTGACAGCATTGAAAGTAGATCGTCTATTAAGTCCGGTCTCCACTCCGTTATCAGATAATATGCACTTAAAATGTCTTCCATAGGAAATTCCTAAAAGAAAATTAAATTACAGAGCTAAATTGCAGCGTTGAGTTTCGCCACTCAATACACAATCTCAAAGTCCGGCGGAAAGCGGGGACCAAAGTGATTTGATCATTAAGCCATGATTTTTATTAAGGTACGTCGCGTACAATTGAATAGGTATGAAGTATTTAATAGGTATAAATGGTGTTAGCATGATATTACACATGTTACATACACACGTGTGATATCATACCCACACATGTGATCGCAATCGAATCTTTCGTCCGGATATGTGATCACACGTCCACACATGTAGTTACACATCCACACAAGAGATCTAATGCTGACACATGTGCTCCCATGTCCACATTAGATTTCTCCTGCAATTTTTACCTGCAACAAATGTACGTGTCCCGTAACAAACGCCCTCGGGTCCTGCGCGTCTTTGAATCTGAACTCCATAGCCATAAGGTCACGTTGCTCCTCCCACACCCAGCGCTGTGCGCCGGTTTCTTTTAACATTGCTATGTACTAGAATAAAATATTTTTTGGCATTTTTATAATGTGTTCTTCTACACTTATGATAGGATAAATATTTACTTGGGGACTCATCATTAGTATATAAATAGAGTCTCAGCCTCACACCTGGCCCCTAGTAATTTTGATTTGTTCCCCAATTTAAAAAAAAGACTTAAGGGAAAGGCAATTTTCCGTCGATTCAATTCAATGAGATGAAGGAGGCAATTTTGGCCCATTTTGAGGCGAAAAAAAAAATTATTTTGACGGTTTAGAAAAATTAATTCATAGATCTAATAAATGTATTCAGCTTAAGGGTGATTATATTGAAAGGGAAAATAAGATTTATTGTTTCATTTCATTCAGAACCCTTTCATTCCACGAACTTTTGGACCTCCCCTCGTACGTACAAATTTTTATATGTTTTGTAATTCCCCCTACCTACCATACAATACAATTTATTTATTTAATTATAAATTAATCATGTTATTACTACTTCTTATTTGATTATAGCATTCAATATTAATTGCAAATAGTTACACTCACCTGAAACACTAATTCGACAATGTCATCAACATGATCCACCCCAGCCTTAGTGAGGTCCACTTGAACGCCGAAAAACGCGAAACCACGAGCACCGATACGAGTACCACCGACAAGACTGTAAATATATTTAACTTTACATAACAGGGTAGTCAGAGGGTCGTTAGTGTTAAGACATTCTTATTCCCATTTGCCACCCAACTTTGAGACATCGCGTGTTAAGTGGTGAAAATAAACGCCGTGCCTTATTTTACATCCCAATTTCATTAAGTGGGAATCGAACTCAAAACCGTCGTGTTTATAGCCTCTTTATGAAGTTAATTGAGAATTGTATTATATGAGAAAATAAAAACTTTAAAATGTTCAAAGGAGATAGATAGATACTAAATAATAATAAAATTATAGTTTTCATTTATATAAAATTAAAATTCATATCAATCATTTTTTTTATATGTAGTGACGGCATACGGTCTTGTAAACAAAGTGTCAACAGATCAACGCGCTCTTGCATGTAGTGCATTTTATTGCGTTTTTACACCCCTTAATGAATTAATAATTATTATAAAATAGAACTTTATTAGGCCTTACGTATAAATATATGAATAACCAATATAGGAAGGTGAAGCGCGGCGTTGAGTTAAGCCACTTACACACAAACATACTTCTCACCTGTTACACCATCCCTTCTCCTTGAGAGCAGATAACAAGCTTCCGGGGCCTTCATGACCCAATAAATGAGAGAGATAGTGACTTGGCTGAAAAAAACAAATAGTGATTTATAAACCAGCAACCAGCTTAACTTTATTGGTATGTTGAAGACAAATCATACAAAATGTTTACACAAATTGTAGCCTAGGTCTAGGTCTGATGTATAACCTACTTTGCGGTAAATTTTTATATAAATCCGTTGAGTAATTTTTGCGTAAAAGTGAAACAAACATCCATTCTCACAAATTATTACAATTATAATAATAGTAGGCAGTAGGTTAGGATATATGATATAAATTTATTAAAATCATAGATGCAGGCTTATTAAGTCGTGAAAATTCTAATTCTAAGAAAATGTGATCAATGAAATAACGTATTTTTAGTATTTTATTCCGATAAAGAATAGCTCATAACCATTTTATACAAAATAATACATAATTAAATTTATCATTCATTTCCCCCACTCTAATAAGACAAACCACGGCGTTAAGTTCCGCTCCAATACTCATCTCAAATTCGGACAATAAAAAAATTGCCTCCTAAACCTTTTATAATAAAAAAAGTTTAAATCCTTACCCCGCTCTTATAATATTTCCTTGTATCCGGTATAGGGAAGTCAATAGACAAGGAACGTAGATCCTTAACGGGATAACAGTATGCCTGTTTCCGTCTTAAATGGGGTGGAAACGGATGATCAGTCCAGGTCGGGGCTGTGACTGACCTGTCCTCTACTGAGGAAAAGAGTTTGGTCACCATATCCTCTAATTCATCGAGGGTTTCTAAAAAATATAGTTATTTTAAAATCAGCTTCACGCTGTATCCCGCACACAGCAGGGTAGGCAGTGGGAACCCAGTAAGTCACTCAGTTCCCCACTTTCCAATGAATTTTGGAGGCGTTGCTTGTTGCAGATCCCGTTTATAGCAGAGAACACAAAGGAAAAGCACCGCCAATTTCTCTAGGCATTACGTACTGAGTAACGACATTCAACGACGCGCTTGGCCTTATTACTAGAGCGAGAAAATGAAAATAATTCACTACCTCATTCCTCCGAGTGGGAATCAAATCTACGGTTGTGTTTATAGTCGCATGTTTCTACCCTTAGGCCACGGAGACTTATGTATATATTAATTAGTTATGAAACAAAATATACCTTTCCCCAAAACAATGAGTGTCATGATATTAGCGGAATACCATTTTTGATGAAACTTTAGTAATTCCTTTCTGACGTCTATGCCTTTCTCTTTTGGTATTTTTTCTAATGTTTCTTTATTACCTGTATAAGAACATATATATTTAATTACAGTTTTATAGAATGTATAAAACATTTTACATAATGGGATTTGAGTTTAGTCTTTTTCGAAACCGTCTAAAAACCGAGGCGCGGATTGAAATCCTGCTACGTTCTAATTTTAATATTTTTTAACTTTATACTGTACCTCAAACATAGCAGAGTAGAATGAAGAAACCTGGGAACCTAATGTTAAGGTACTAACGTTCCCATTAAGACACTTCCGTCCTCTACTTATTTGGCCTTGTTACCAGAGTGAAGAAATATAAATATAAAATATTTAATTTCCTTCAGTGGAAATTGACAAAGCACGACGTTCAGTTCTACCAGTCAGCGAAGCTAAAAAATAGTAGATACAGGGAATCTAGTGTAAAGACAATACGTTTCCCAAGCACTGCCGAAATCTCGAGGTATTGCTTGTTGAGTGGCGGAACTCAACGTCGCGTTTGGTCTCGTAATCCATAATGTAGAACGTGGAAATGATGATGTTTAATATATACTTACCAGTTCCAAATTTATGATACGGATGTTTGGGATCAGCAGTACTCTTGTTAAGCTGATCTAACCGCCAAGTATCGGAGGACAGATTTTTCTCGTGTTCAGAGTTTACGGCGTTTAACTCCCTACCCGTCGCTGACTCCGTGAATAGGGGTGAAATGAAGAATTGGGCGAAACTGTGTATTATACCAGAATAATGGTTAAAAATACGATGAGTATCACAGTTAAGTAATATGAATACTATGTGAGAATTGAAGAACATACGATGTTTCTTATATTTTTTAAGTGCTTATCCACACTTAGGAATCCAAGAGGAGCGGGTTCAACACCCGCTACGTTTACAGTTTTATATGTATTCTAAAAAAGTATTAAGGTTAGACGTCTTAAATTTCTTACATATCCAATGCCCCGGGCAAGTGTTGCGGCACCACATCGAAGTAATACATAGTGTGATCGGACGAAGTCGACGCGTTCGAGGAACCACCGTGCGCCGATAAATACTTATTATATTCATTTTCCTAGAAAAAACAATTAAAAGGGTACTAAAATACAAGAATCCTACTAAACTTACTAATATTATTATATTAAATCATTGTTTGAAAATATTTCTAAATATTGAAATAAAAAAATAAATATCATAAATATCCTTTAAAAATAGTGAAATAATATTCAAATTCACTAAAATACAATCTATTTTGTTTGTAATTGATAAACACAAAATTGATTTTAGTTTTAAATATATTAATTAATAGAAACACAAAAAAAAATTGGCATATACTATCTATATATCTATTTTTATAATAAAAATGTAAAAATAATTATAATAATTTAAGCCAAGATTATTAACAAATAATATCGATTTTGCCATAAAAAAGTAGTATTTGTCTATTATCTCACCTCAGGATACTTTTCAGTACCTAAAAATAGCATATGCTCGCAGAAATGCGCCAATCCCGGTAATTCATCCGGGTCACTTAGGTATCCTAGAATTAAGGAAAAATATCATAATCGTCGTGGCGTAGTGGCACAAGCGTGCGACCTTTAACACGTTGGTTTTGATTTCGATTAAGTCTGGGAAATCTTCGCTATGGTAACAACACATAGCGCGGCGTTGAGTTAACATTAAATAAAAAAAAAAACAAACAAAACATGAACTTACCAACATTGACGTCCAACGCCGCTGCGGATTTATCAGTAGTTGGATCGCTGACTAGTAGAACTTTGAGACGATTTGGTAACTGAAGGCCTCTATAAAAGTTATATTAGACACAAGTGAATTATATAGTCAAAAGAATTCGTAATAGTACAGGTTAAATTTTGTAAAAAAATATCTTTTTTATACGAAACTCCACATTTATTAAATTCAAATTCAAAATATTCTTTATTCAAATTGGCAATTATTATAAACACTTTTGAATCGTCGAATGTACATATGAACAAAAAGCTACCACAGGTTCGGAAGGCAGTTCTGCATATAAATATTATCCCACTGATAATGGGATAATATTTAATAAATGTGAAGTTTCTAAAGATTGAACATTTGATCCACTTTAACATAAAAACTCCGCTCAGTAGTTGAGATGAAACATACAGTAATTTAGTCTATAACTTACAGTAATTTTAAGCAAGCCATGCAACATTTAAGTCGCTAGTTATAACTACATTCTTCAATATACCTATATTCCCTCTTATCTTCTTGACTCTTCAAAATATCATTGTATCTAGTGACCACCCCTGAAGGCTCAGTGCCACTGACACCTTGTATCACATCTGTGGGACTTTGACCTCGGTTCGGTGCCCGTGGGGCACATTGAGTCACTGTCATGCCGGACTGGTGGCGTTTTTGTGTTAGTGTGTAGCTGTAATATATACATTTAATAGTTATGATTTTGATTATCTATCTGCTGTGTTAAATGCAATGCTATAAGACCATACATAATTAATAAAATTGAGAGTAAAACTCTCAATTTTATTAATTATGTTACTTTTATTATAGATAGAAAATTTTGATTACTTTCACATTATGAAAAGTTTGTGAGAAATTAAATATTGTAATAGATTTTTTGTTGTTTATTAAAAAGGAAAAACAACATATGGTTACTTGCTCATTTTTAATTTGGTTGCAGAATTATTATGTAATTACTCCCAGGATACCCAGGATTTTTACAAAACTTTATAATTATTCCTAACATATCTATGTACACTGGGGTCATTAATTCTAAATATAAATATTAAATAAAAAAATAATTAATAAAACTAACTATTAATTACTACTTACAAGTATTTCCAAGATATTTCCTTAAGTAAATAGAAAGGAATGTAAAAAACTAATGATTAATCTTAAAAGAAGACTTTAAAGAGTGAATAATAGTTGCAAGTGTATAATTAAAAAGCTACTTTATTTATATGGATAAAGGTATGGCTAAGTTTTCAGAGCGCTTGAAGGGTTTCTACAGAGGCGCGGGTTCAAATCCCGCTACCTACAAATTTTTATGTCCCAAAAAAGAATTTTCTCTCCCAAATGTGGAAAACCACAATAAAAATGTTAAAAATCAATTCTAACCTATTAAAGCTGTTACGATACGTAGGTGAAAAAGTGCGGACGCCGATGAACAATACCCTTCTTGATGCCAGCTTGAAAAATGTTAATTATTTTACAAATTTAATTCCTTTTCTTAGATTACAATTTGCAGTAAACGCAATGACGATGTTCTATTGTGTACTGTTGTGCAATCCGACAATGACATTGACAGATGACATAGGTTATATATTGCAATTCAATGTCGATAAATTAAACGATAATGCTTTAGTTAGATATCGGTATCATAGATACTCTGGTTGAAATATCGAATTATTTTTTTATGATAGTAATGTTTTTTTATAAAATTATTATTAGTAAGTAAAATATACCACGGATACTGGTCGTCCGTGCCCTTTTGTGCTTGTTATTTTGTAATTTGTTTTTTTTTTAAAAATCAGCTTCACGCTGTAACCCGGACGGACAGACAAGTATGACGAATTTATAAGAGTTCCATTTTTCGCCAACGCTGGTTGTCAGTGGCCGCCTAAGAAAAGACATGTAGTAATAGTATTGCATATAATTATTCAAAATACACTTTTCATTTCGTTTTTATATATATATATATATATATATATATATATATTATAGCTTAAATATATTTTATAAAGAATATATTTTAATATTATATAAAGAATATTATAAAGAATATATTTTTTTGTTCAGGAAAATAAAACGAAAAAGTCGTCTTTGTACGCTTATAATCATGAAATTAGTACGGAACTCTCGGTGGGCGAGTAAAACCTGAACTTAGCCAATTTTCTACTGCTACATTTTAAGTACACTCAAATAGACACTTACCTACATACTTAAAAGTAAAAAGGTTGTATAACATTACAAAATAAACAAATATCTTCCCACTGTTGAGTAAATACCGATACATATAAAAAGGACTCTATCCATATTTTTTTTCATTCAAACATATTGTTTCATCACGTGTAGAAGTTGATTCCAAATTCCATTATGGTCAAAGTTACAATTATTTTATCATTCCTTGCTATGTTATGTGGTAAGAAGAACTGTAGTACATTGCTTTGTAATTTTTTTTAATATGTTTTCTACGTATAATGCTATTTATAAGTACAGATAACTAACTAGGGAAAATGTTAA
This sequence comes from Heliconius nattereri, assembly GCA_013403645.1. Lineage (NCBI taxonomy): Eukaryota > Metazoa > Arthropoda > Insecta > Lepidoptera > Nymphalidae > Heliconius > Heliconius nattereri. Next base: position 13,783,886 of record JAAIXI010000236.1, read on the forward strand.
ATAAAAAATTTACTATTAAATAAACTCAGTAATTTATCGCGCAAAGCAGGCAGGAAGAGCATATTGTCAAAGTGCCCAGTCCTCACCTTTTCATCCGTAATTGCTCAATTACCACTTTAAATCCAATTTAAACCAAAACCAATATAAATATCAATTAACCGAGTTCTATACTCAAAGGGTGAAACATTATCCTAATACTAAGACTTCGCTGTCTGTCGTTGTAGTTGAAGTTTTCATACAAGATATATTATGATGTCTTTATAGCAACAACTACTAAAAACAAAATAAAATAGTTATACAAAGGGTCTCCGGCAGAGTCGGACTCATACTTGCCTGATTTTTTAATTTATCTACACAATTTTCTTTTTCTTGAACCCATAATTCCTGAAATAAGCACGTTTAACCAAAAAAATATAGTGTAAAAAACTAAAAGTCTTGCTAGTTCCTATTAGTTTCTGTCCTTCTATATATATATTTGTTCAGGCTGCATCTGGGCTGCGAGAATGTGTAACTCCTGCGGTAGTGAGTGCGCTCCGGCGTGCGGGACCAGATACTTCCGCTCCTGCTGCTTCAATTATTTGCGGAAGAAACGTGGACCTGACAATGCCAAGGTACCTACATTTAGTTTAATACATAAGTTAACTTTACTTATTTACTTTACTTTTATTAACTTCTTTTTATTATGTCAAATATTGTGCAATTTTAACAGTCAAATAGACTAATAGAGAAATAAAAATAATTAATACCTTAGATTATAAATAATCACAAAGAAAAAAATAACCGTACAAATTACAAACTAAAATTTTAAGCTCGCCACGTCCTCTATGTCTAAATCATGTTTACCGACCATTTATTTTAGTTGTTAAAACAAAATCAGGAATGGAGAGCAGACGGTCCTCAGTCGCAATGGACGACTGTACCAGACATCGCTTTGGTCGATAATTTATGGAAGGGACCAAGCGACATGAAGCTGGAACGACAGGATGAAGCTGAAAATGTACTTCAGGCGTTATATATGTGAAGAATAAGAATGTCACCTTATATAGAAAATTGAATGTTTTACGTTATGAGCGAAATAAATATTTAAAAATAACAATTACTTATTTTTCTTTTGATTAATCGATATAATAATAATAATATAATAACTTTCGATAGTACTATATTTTTGTGGAGCGTTAACTAAACGATATCGTTACGAACAGTCATTTCAGAAGTAACAGCGAGCTTAGATACTTTTGGAATCTACTTAACTCTACAGTCATTGCGTACAATCAAACATACATACAGTCTCAGGTATTCTGCTACCATACAAATAAAATTAAATAAAACAAAAACAAGATATTAAATTGATTACATTGACAACATGACAATCAACCTCCTATTAGGCCCAAAAACTATTTATTTAAGACATATTACTGCATACAAATATATATACTAATTTATTTTCAATTTATTATGCATACAGACAATTTTCATGTACGCAAACTTCAACAAAAGTCCAATTATTACAATGAAAATGATCAAAATGACAGCTAACATAACAAAAATCAATTCTAATTCATAATATTCAGTCCAATGTAATCCAGCTGCGACTGTCCTCAAATGCCCAGCTCCTTTGTTCCTCAGCACGCCCTCCGTCCACCAGACGGCACGCTCTAAGGGCGTTTGTGGCTGGTCATTTAGTATTCTGCGCAATTTGCGCATATTGTTACGATATCTGAAAAGTAAAATATATAAGTTTTGTATCTATTACATTTTAAAGTTACGATATTATTACCTACAAAAAATTATGGGTATTAAAATATGTCAAAAGTGAAGTAAAAAGTAAAATAATATCAAATAAATACATACTTTGGATCTTGAATTGTAGCGTTGATGGCATTTTTCAACTGGTCTTCAGTAAGAGATTCCATATTAAGTCTTATGCCTATATTGTGGACTTCGAAATTATCAGCATTAAAATACTGATCTCCAAGTAATGGCACACCGATAACGGGGACAGCAGCAGCAATAGCTTCATCAGTTGATTGGAGACCGCCTTGTGTTATGAATAAATTGATTTTTGGATGTTCTGAAAATATACATATAAAAAGAACATTTCATGAGTACGTAAAATGTATTATAAAATTTAAAATACATATTATATAATTTTTTCCTGCTTTTTATTGCTGCCATTTGTCTGGTTGCTTGAAGCAAAAAATAATAATATACTCATACATTTTTTTATAATACAAATTAAAAATTTTGCGTTTAGCCAAACATGTCTCCATTGCATTACAATCTACTTAAGTATTTTAACTTACTTAGTAGATCAGATTGAGGGTACCATTTCGACAATATGACGTTTTTGGGGCAATCGGGAAATTCTTCCTGATCCCATTTCCACAGAACGTCGTAAGGTAATTCAGAGACGACTTTTACGAAAATATTTATCTTATCTAGCGGCAACAGCGATGGTTTTACGTTTGTGCCAAAACTTATGTAAATAACACCGTATTTTGAAGAATCCAAAACGTTTTTTAAATCCTGCAAAGAAGAAATGGATTTATTAAATGTTCGTTTCGTATTTTGCATGAAATGTAGATAACCTGTTAACCAATCACTTGGTTCGCTTATGTGGCTTTGCAAGTTTGATACAAAGCCACTTTGACAAAGTAGAAGGAGGAATTTTTACGAACTTTAAACCATAATTTTCAAAACTTTTAGTAATTTATTACCTTTGGTAACTCCTTTTCTTTCTTATTGTGTAAACCTCCAATATATATGAAGTTTGGTGGGATCGGCCTGTTTAAATCCCAAATTGAATTAACATTTAGAAATCGTAAATGAATATTCTTCTTTAATTCTGATAATTCCGGTATTTTCGGGCCAAACACGCGTTTCAACATCTTGTTTTCTCTAATTTCTAGGTTGCTATACATATATTTCAAAGCGTAACAAATATATATTTGATGTATTTTCTCCCATAAATTTTTATATCTAATTTTTTGCTGCATGGGGACAGGGTACAAAAGTGGGTGTTCTATCCCACCTAGATCTACATAAGTACTGATTGTTCCACCAAGCGAGCTGAAGTCAATAACTGGAACATCGTATATGTATGAAAAGCTTAACGATGGCCTTGCACAGGTTTCAGTTATTAACAAATCAAATTTTTCATTTTTGTTATTAATAAGGTTTTGGACCGCAGGAGATTGTGCTTGAGCTTCAAAAATATCACCTAATAATACGTATGCCAGTTGTACAGATTCAACGTGATCTCCTGCAGTTCCTCTTTCAACTGACGTAAAATTACTCCAAATCCCGTAGGATATGTCATGAACGTCTATTTCTCTTAAATTTTTAGGACTTTCTCCATTTTTGAATGCTGAGTCTGTAGTAATCACTGTAACTTCATGTCCACGCTTGGCCAGCTCCAGCACAAAAGGGCGAAATACTACTTGATGACTTATACAAGGAGTTGGAAATACTGCTAATATTCTTTTTGGATTACTTATTACGGATTGGATAAATAAGAACAATATAATTATACGAAACATTATAAAAACAACAACTCGTTAAATGTGTGTCTTTAACGAGTGGAACACTAGAATGAGTCTGATCCGACGCGAACACGAGCTGAATCGTCTTCTCATGCATTTCTCAAACAAAAAAATATAACGCGACTACCTATTGCAGGAACTGGTTATCAGTTTATTATATAAAGTTATTATTTATATCTTCAGTAGTCACGGTAGGTTTTTTTCATACATGCTATATAATAATATGCAGGCATTATTTTATTGTTAATGTAAGCGTAATTTTTTTTAAAAATATTTTTTACACCTGAACTGTGTTATGTCGTTTACTTTAAATTAACGCGATTTTTAAACGGTTTTATTTAGCTCACCCCGTTTGTTTGTTTGGATCAAATTTAGTATTGAAATTTAACCCTCTTCCCGTTAACCGATTAATTTGAAATTTGGTATACGCTTTTGATTCTGGTGACAATATAATTATCCATATTCAATATTATTGAGAATCCAAGATGGCCGCCGCTACAAGATGGCGGACAACTTAGTTTTTTTCAATCCCAACAATATGGGTATCAACTGAAAGGGCTTGTCAAGTAGAACTCAGTGCACTATACAAAATCTAAATCAAAGATGGCCACTGCTACAAAATGGCGGATAATGTATTTTTCAATCCCATCAATATGGGTATCAAAATAAAAGGCTTGGTAAGTATAATACAGTATACTATAAAAAATTACAATATGAATCTCCCGCCCAAGTCAAGATCTGGTATCCTGTCGAGGACTGTGTGGCGGTAGGTTGTGACTTGTCCAAAGCATTTGATTGTGTGCAGCATAAGACTCTTATCAGGAAGCTACACCACTACGGTATAAGAGGCATTGCTTTGGATCTTCTCACTTCTTATTTAGTGATAGGATTCAAAAAGTAAATGTCAACGGGAAACTATCACACGGGTCACCTGTAGCATTGGGGGTGCCCCAAGGATCTATTCTGGGTCCGTTTTTGTTCCTTTTGTACATTAATGACTTACCTCACCTTATGAGAGATATCTGTGAAATGGTGTTGTTTGCAGATGATACATCTTTAGTTTTTAAGGTTAATAGACGGCAATTGGAAATTGACGATGTAAACAATGCTCTTTCTAGGATATTACACTGGTTTAGTGCCAATAACTTGCTTTTAAATAGTAGTAAAACTAAATGTATCAGGTTCTTTACTAAGAATGTGCAACAAGTAGAAACCAGGGTTTTGATGAACAATGAGGAACTAAAAGTAGTTAATGAAACTGTTTTCTTAGGTATAACATTAGATGCTAAGTTACAATGGGGTCCGCATATAGAAACTTTATCTGGTAGACTTAGTTCGGCAGCGTATGCTGTCCGTAAGATTCGTCAACTGACCGATGTTGACACCGCGCGTTTAGTATACTTCAGCTATTTTCATAGCATTATGTCTTACGGCCTATTACTTTGGGGCAGTGCCGCTGACATAGATACCATTTTTGTGCTCCAAAAACGGGCTGTCCGAGCAGTCTATAAAATGGGTCCACGGGAGTCACTAAGGAATAAATTCAAAGACTTTAACATCCTCACACTACACTCCCAATATATTTACGACAACTTAGTATATGTGCATAAAAATATTAATAAATTTAATAAAAACAGTGACCTCCATCAACATAATTTAAGAAATAAAAATAAGCTTGCTGTGCCCTTCTCTAGGCTCCATAAAGTGTCTCACTCATTCGTAGGTCAAAGTATACACTTTTATAACAAACTTCCAAACGACGTGGTTAATTTATCACTGAACAAATTTAAAAAAGTGGTAAAGCACAGGCTCTGCCAAAAAGCATATTACTCTGTTAAAGATTATGTTCGCGATAAAGATGTTTGGAAATGAGTTGCTCTATTTCTAAGTTAAAATTGTTAATTGTAATTTGTAACAAATGTTGGCATTTAAAAAGAGTGGCCATGAGTTTCTTTGCCTGTATCTTCTCATGAGCTCAACCATTTGAACGGGCTTTTTTCAAGTCAAAATTGCACATTTTTTTTGGTTATTTTGTTTTGTATTTTTTTTTCTACTTTTATGACATGTCCAAGTAAATGTTAAGCATTTTTATGGAATAAAGATATTTTGACTTTGACTTTGACTTAGGGTGGCTAAACATGATACGTCGCTAGGGGTACACCACCCAAGTTTAGGTAAAAGGTAAAAGCGCGCCGAGAACTGTATGGCATTAGGGTGGATAAAAATGATATGTCGTTAGCGTTTTCCCCTCAAGATTCCGGCACATCTTGTTGTACATAGCCTTGCCCCTCTATTGGACCTCTGGGGGGGTCGACCGTAACATTATCCGTTAACCTTGCAATAATGAGACTCTCAACGAATTGAATAGAATGAGAAATAAAAACTAAAAACTTAAAAATAAAAAAGTAAAAAAAAAAATAAGTTTACCGGTTTTATATTGCAGATAAATGTACTAAAAGCTAAAAAATAATTTCCTGGATACAGTCAACTAAAATAAAATCGTGGCACGTCCAATATCTACAATCGAAAGACAAGAAAGAGACTTTATTTTGAAATGTCACATACTAATTAATAATAATAAAAAGTATCTTTATGTAATGTGAAGTTACAAATCAATTGAAAAATATCAGTTTCTAAAAGTTAAAACTACAGTATTTTGGCGGGCGAAGCCGCGAGTAGGTCGCTAGTACAATTAACGCATCATATAGAATAGGCAGGGAGTACTTAGTAATACTAATGTATTTCTTTCTTATGTCTACTTATGGTGGAACTGATCCTGATGTTGTACTTGTCTAGTCGAGTTGGTTCGTAACCACTCAAATTCAACATACTAAGGAATCCCGCAGATGACTAGGAGACCGGGAGTGTTAAAGCACTCCGTTCCCATTGAGACACTCTCGTCCCCCACCTCCCGCGGAATTATGGAGGCATTGCATTGAGTGGCGGACTGCGTTGGACATAAATAATTTCGAATCTTTACTTTAGTGTTCTTTATTTTGCTATTATATATCTGTTTATAATAAAATATTTATATAGCTTAATTTTAGGTATGTAACAAAGCCATATTTTAACTGAACGTGAATCTAAAATATTCAAATTTTAATCATAACTTATAGTAAATTAATACTTATTTTTTATAAGCATATTTATTTCACTCAAAACTCATAATGTATAAAATATTCAATTTTCTATATAAGCTCACATTCTTATTCTTCACATATATAACGCCTGAAGTACATTTTCAGCTTCATCCTGTCGTTCCAGCTTCATGTCGCTTGGTCCCTTCCATAAATTATCGGCCAAAGCGATGACTGGTAGAGTCGTCCATTGCGACTGAGGACCGTCTGCTCTCCATTCTTGATTTTGTTTTAACAACTAAAATAAATGGTCGGTAAACATGATTTAGACGTAGAGGACGTGGCGAGCTTAAAATTTTAGTTTGTAATTTGTACGGTTATTTTTTTCTTTGTGATTATTTATTATCTAAGGTATTAATTATTTTTATTTCTCTAATAGTCTATTTGACTGTTAAAATTGCACAATATTTGACATAATAAAAATAAGTAAATTAATTAATCACTTATGTATTAAACTAAATGTACCTTGACATTGTCAGGTCCACGTTTCTTCCGCAAATAATTGAAGCAGCAGGAGCGGAAGTATCTGGTCCCGCACGCCGGAGCGCACTCACTACCGCAGGAGTTGCACATTCTCGCTGCCCAGATGCAGCCTGAACAAATATATAGTGAACGTACAAAGTATATGTAATGGATAGTATAAATTACTAAAAGGCCCAGCAAGAAAAAAAACTTTCATATAAAAAAAATCTTTGTATTAGATATTTAAAAAAGCCGGCTAATCGCAAGTACTACTCCGCTCCCATTCATATTTTTTTATTGTTTTTAGGGTTCCCTAACTTTTTTAAAAAAAGGATCCCTTATAAGATCGCTTTGTTGTTCGTCTGTCTGTCTGTCAAGAGCATTTATCTCAGGAACGTTTGGATATATCGAGTTAAAATATGTAGCTATCTGTGTAATAGTTCTTACCAAATAACATAGCAAGGAATGATAAAATAATTGAAACTTTGACCATAATGGAATTTGGAATCAACTTCCACACGTGATGAAACAATGTATTTGAATGAAAAAAAATATGAAAAGAGTCCTTTTTATATGTATCAGTATTTATTCAACAGTGGGAAGATATTTGTTTATTTTGTAAAGTTATACAACCTTTTTACTTGAAGTGTCTATTTGAGTGTACTTAAAATGTAGTAGCTGGAGATTGGTGAAGTTCGAGTCCGAATTGTCCACCGAGGGTTCCGTACCTATTTCGTGATTGTAGGTCAACGAGAAATACAACTTATAAAAATCGGCGCAGGCTCTTATTTTGTAGGAATTATGTTTATAACGGGTTCTTGCTGTGATATATATACAATTAACTATTTTTTAACTAATATTTTTTCTTTTATTTAGACTGTAAGTTCTTATTTCTTGCTTAGTTTAGTAATTCTAGGTCCACAGTACCCTATATTTTTTTTTATAATATGCAGCACAACAAAGTATGAAAGATCTTTTTTTTTTGATTGATTGCCTTGATTGAGAACTTTTATTTATAATCTAAACGACTATAATAGGTAACTGAATATTTGATAAATATCAATTTCGGTAAGATCCTAATCCTACATCCAAGAGTTCTTAAAAAAATGTCTTGATAGGCGAACACACGGATGGTCCACCAAGGGATCCTATAAGGGTTTCGTTTGTTGTTTATGAAGTGTGGAACCTTTAATATAATTTAGGGTGATAATGATTTTATAAAAATCAAATAAAATACATCTATTTTTTTATATATTTTTTTTGCCTGGTCTGTTGGTCTGTTGTACGTGCATATATCCTGAACTACTGTAATGATTTGCTCCTTATATTTTATTCAAATTAGTCCTGTAACATGCAGTATTAAAAAAACTGGAGAATATCACATATAATAGAATATCATAAGATCTTGAAAGTAGGTTTTCCAGCCTGTCTATTTCATGCAGGATAAGTGTAAAGTGAGAATGATTCACTCTGCTCTTGGGTTGCTTAAAATCAACTACTATTTCTTATACATATTTAATTATTTACTTATGCAAAATCAAAAAAATATGTCTATTTGGCTATTATAAGCTTTATTAATGCTTTAAAATTGTAACGTTCTATAAAAACATCAACAGTGTTACTCCTACAAAAGCTATTATCGGCTCGGCAGGCAGTTCTGTTGTGCTTTTTTTTCTAATTTCATGAATTGTTATCTAATTTTCTTATTAATTGCTAAAATTAATTAGTAAATTTAAAAAACTATTCACTGATTTTAACATATATTGACTATTTGGCCATATGGCCATCTTTCAAATGGTCTTTTCATTTAATCTGTCAAATGACTTTCAGAAAATAATATTTTAAGAATTTCAATGTAATTTTTAAGCCTACCAACGCCGCACTCTTATAGGTACAGACATGAGGAATCCATAAGAACTGTTTTTTATCATTCGCCTGCATAACCCTAAGAAAGGAAAAAGGAAACAAATAAACCAATTTCGTTAAATTTTTATTCCATCCGTTTATACGATGCTATGGCCATACAATGTTCTCTATCCAGGGCACGTACGCCGCTACCCGGGTGTAGATCCCAGGCTCACCTATATACCCGCAGGCCCTGCCGAAGGAGGTAACGCCTACTATTGTGTACATGCAGGTGATTTGCTTGTGCTTCAGCTGGAGGGGGCCGCCGCTGTCACCCTGGAAAAATATTATTAAAAAATTAAATATAACTTAATAATAATAAAGACATAAACGTTGCACTTACAACACACACGCGCATTCGGAATACTGAACTATTTTTATTCCGCGGCGTTGGGTTGTACCACTCAACACACACTATTTAGAATTTAGGCGGAAAACGGAGAAATGAGTACCTCAGCACTAGGTTCTGGTGTGCCTTACATGCTATGTATGAAAAGACGAGACAGTTACGCATAAAACAAGTAAAATATTTACCTGACAAGTGTCTTTGGACATGTTCCTGTCGCCATAACAAATTTGAGTCTTTTCATCGAAACCATTGCGCATTAGCCGCATTGGAGGGAACATGTTGTGGCATTCTGAGGTTGAAAACTTTTCTAGGATGACCTGTAAACAATAATTTTCATTAATTTATATTTTTTCTCTTACGTGAGCTTAAGAGATTTTGGTTTTATTTTTAACATGCACAGTAGGGTAGATAGAGAAAAACTAGTGTTACGACACTTTGTTCGAATCAACGACACTGCCTATATTATAATGAAGGCACAGTAAGTACAGTAGTGCAGTAATTGACATACCTTCTGTAATTCATCAGCATTAGCACCTCTGTTCTGAGTGGCGCCCCACCCGCTGGCAAGCGCCTTGTCGTAGACATTGGGACTGCCTAAGTCTAGGCAGGCTGGTACCGCAAACTGATCGAGGAGCATACTAAAATGGGTAAAAAAAGGAATTGAGTTTTAATATTATAATATAGTGTTTTTGTGTAGAGTCGCGACACTGTGGGTTAGATCCGCAGTCCCCTTCAATGTTTTCTTTTAGTAAATAATGATTACTTACTCTCTATCAGTTTCCAATAATGCAATATCATTGTATCTATGCGGCGGGTAGTACTCCGGGTGTTTTATGATGTTCTTGACTTTATACAATCGTTGGCTGTCTATTGGGTCAGTGCGGCGCTGGATGCCGATGCGGGCGTATGTCACTTTACCTCTGTAACAACAAAACGTGAAGCTAAAAAACCACAAATATTTGTTTTAACTAAAATTGAACCTACGACCTCTATTTAGTAACCAATAAACTAATTAGCATTAAGCTGTCTAAAGTGCATTTACTATGAAAATTCTCTGAATGTTATTATCAATTCAATGTTACTCATTTAGTGTTCATACAATTATTGCTCATTTATGTTGAAACTGATAAAATTATGACTAAGGAGGAATCCACATTCAGTATTTAAAAAAAATATATCTATCGTTGTATCCCTCACACAGCAGGGTTGACAAAGGGAGCCAGGCGGAGGAGGGAGATGACAGCCTGGGAAGCTAGTTTTCAGACGTTTTTTATAGATATTATATAGAAAACAAAACATATTATTCCTCAATGTCTGCCCAGTTAGTTTAAATTAACGAAAAGTGAAAAGTAGATAGAAGTGAGAGATAGAACATAATAATATATTATTACTTTTAGTAACCAATATGAAAACTTACAGATCCCTGCTCGAAGTGCAGTGTCCCGCTGTCAATATAAATTTCTCACTGAGTATGGATCCACCGCAGAGCCATTGTACGGAACTTTCATCTTTCCCATAACCTAAGAGAGCCTGGAATTAAAAAAAAAACAAAAATAAGTGATCATTTTAAAAAAACCCACATAAAAGGCTTTTAAAGTAAATGATAGTCTTCAAATCGCTGAACAAACTTTTTTGTGTCATGGCTTAGAACAGTCTGTAATAAACTGCCTTTTAATATAAAAAAAAAACTAAATCAAAATCGGTTCATCCATTTGTGTGCTACGAAACACACATACACAGATACCGCGCTAAACTTATAATGGTCCTGAGTTATCGTCGGGATTAAAAAAAAAAAACAACATGTCTTATTTATAACAATTAAGTTATTAAATTTTTTACAGGAACCATTTTTACCATACGATTGAATTATTTCTCTGCTCTGGTGGACAAAACACGGTGCTGAATTACGCCACACAACGCTCTTCTTAAAAATTAAAGGTGTGCTCGAAACAGATTGTTTTAACAGAAGGTTCTCTCTCCCTATCCTGCTTTACGGGATACAGCGTGAAGCTTATTCTTACCATATGAGGAAATTCCGCAGTTGTGGCCGCAACCCCACCCACTATGAGATCGACTGCATTATGCCTACATTTATAGGTCCTAGCCTTCTTTCCGGTAAGAGCTACTCCCCTCTCGCAAGGAAAGACGAGCTTTTGCTGGTACTCGATGCATTCTGAAATAAATAATAATTCTTTTAATTTCACACTGTATCTTGCATAAGAGAACGTAGTGTCTTAACACTAAGTGTCCTCCGCACCGACTAATATTCAAGACATTGCTTGTTGAAAGGCAGAACTAAACGACGCGCTTAGTCTTGTTCATCATCATCAATCAAACGTTAGATACAGTTTGACGTTGCACCGTTGCTTGTCGGTTATTTCATATATTCGCTTTGGTAAACAGAAAGCGCGGTGTTGAGTTCCGCCAATCAACGGCTTAAGTGTATTAACAGTAGGTCTTAGGGCCAGTCGTGGTGTAGGGAAACGCACGTGCCGCTATAAACGCAACAGGTTATGGGCTCGATTCCCACTCGAGAAAATGACATATTTAATTAAATTTCATATCCTCACGCTGGTAAAGAGGCAAATCGCAGCGTTGACTATCTAAGCACAAAATACTCACTATCCCAAGCTTTCTGGCCCGTTTTTGGTGCTGTCATGTTAGCGAGTAATGGTTCACACCCGTCATCGGTAACGGGAACCTTGTCATTCATGACATAGTCGTATACTGGTGGCACATACTCGGTAGTAGACGTGGTGGGCCTGAAAACGAAAACGACTTTTATTGGCCTTCTAAAGTTCGATGAAGCTTAGCTTTTTTTTTGTAAAATATATTTTTTTTCTTTCACACACATGCCAGGATACACATCCGTTCCCCATGTTTCGCCGAATTCTGGAAGCATTCAATGTTGAGTGGCGGAACTTGGCCGCGCTTTGTTTCTTTACCAGAACGAGGAAATTAAAATACTAAATATTTAATTCCACGGAGTGGGAATCGAATACAAAACCCTTGCATTTATATTCGCATGCTTGTGACGGTCTCGTAGTCCTCGATATGTGCGAATGATAGAGAATTACCTACCGTCTAGTACTGGTAGTGGCCACTGGAGGCTGATACGTGGTCGTCTTAACATTGTCCATGCAACATACAATAGGATCTGCTGTTGCGAACGAACATAACTGTAAAGAAAGAAATTTTATGAGAAAATAAAGTGGTTCAAGTAAATATTATATTTTCTATTAAAAAAATGAAACCGACTTCAAATATTTGTCAATTAGCCATATCTCTAAAAGTATTAAACCAATATCGAATTTATTTAATTGAAAAATTGAATTGAATGAATGTTAATATGATTTTTAGTTCTTGCGTAATTTCTGGAAAAACGTACAAACATTCATACTTTTATGAAATTCAGCACACATATTTGGAAGCCTAAATGTTTCACGCTTCACACCTATCGGGGTACCAAGATATAAATGAGCGCCAAACGCTTCGATTTCTGCATAGTTCTTTTCCATCGTCTACTATCATCATCTACGCTGAAGCGTCCTCTCTATGCGTCTCTCAAGACCATTTTTCTGGAGAACGAGTGAAAGTATCACGCTGATATTAATACCAAATACCCAGGTCTATAGTCCCTTGGATCAAAGAAAATGAAACGTCTCTTTTTGGTTGTGGTTTTCTGTTTTGTTATAATGTGTTTTTAACTCAACGCCGCGCTTTATCTGGTTACCACCAGTAAACCCAAAGCCGTCATTTATAGTGTTAGTATTAGTTTAAGAAATGTTATAAGTGTAATTTTTTGCTTAATGGGAACGAGGTTCCTAGGTTCCCTTTGCCACCCTGTAATATGCGCCGGGACAGGGTGGAGCCGGAACATATGAAGTAATTGCTTACAAAAATATACGAAACACGTCTCTGTAATAATCAGTTAGGTTAGATTAATTGACCTCTCAATTGACGAACATACTATAACGTGCCCCTGACTCAAATTGTATATTATTAAATAAAATTTATATATATATTTTTATCAACTTCAAGCTGTATCCCGCACACAGAAGGTACCCAGTGTTAAGACACTCCGTTCCCCATTTTCCGCCGAATTGTGGACACAATGCGTGTTGAACTGCGGAATTCAACGACGCGCTTTGCTTCGGCACCAGAGTGAAGCAATACAAATTCAATTCAATTCAATAAAAATATCATTTCCTCGAGTGGGGATCGAACCCACAGCCAGTCGCGTTAGCAGTCATACACTTGCGCCCCAGCGCAGCGCCACGACTGGCCTCGTTTAATTTATATGACAATATAATTATATATCTCGAAGCAAAATATATATATATATGCATGTCCAGTCGGCCATTATGAACTATGCGCTTTACTCAGTAGGTATATGATATACATATATTATGGAACAACATAATTATCATTTGGTTTTTCCATTTTATACCGTCAATATCCTCAAACTTGTTTACATTATATAAATATACCTAGAAGTGGACTTTTACCTCAAACGTCATAGTGACATACAACTGCGGAGAAAAAGGAGAGTTTTTTGACTTCACGCTCTATCTTCTATATAGAAGGATAAGCTGGGGGAACATAGTGTTAAGACACTCCGACGTCTATTTTTCGCGGAATTCTTGCGGCGTTGCGTGTTGACTGGCGGAACCGAACGCCCCGTGGAAATCGAACCAATAATCGACGTAGTGCCAATGCGCCTTTTTAGCCGCTGCTGCACAGTGACAGAAATAGGAGAGTTAGTACGTTATTTCTACGTTCTCTTCGTTTTGTGACTACTCATTGTAGTGTTAGATACTCTTGATGATTATTGTTTCAATATACCTACAATTGAGGGAATGATTATATCCATTATATTTACGTTATTATTTTTAACTAATTGCTCTATGAAGATAACTGCGGCGTTGGGTGGCGCCGCTCAATATGTAATTGGATTTAAAATAAGTATATTTTTATATAGCGAAGTAGGAAGATGGAACCTAGTGTTAAGACACTTTGTACCGCACATAGCGCACAAATTTGGAAACATTGCGTTATGAGTGGTGGAACTTAACGCCGCTTGAAATTGCTTTATTCCCCCGAGTGGTCGTCACTCGACTCCATAACCTTTAAGTTATCAATAAGCATTCCACCAGAATTCAAAATATTGCATGTTGATGCATGGCGGTACTCAACGCTGCATTTTGTTCTTTAAGAGTGGAAAAATAACATATATTAATTCCTCCAAGTGGGAATCTAATTCGCATTTACCGTGTTTACAGTCTGTGTTTGACTGCGTCACGCAGCCTACTAAAAATCACTCAAAAATATACTCATATATATTTTTGCTCATAGTGAGAATCGAACCTAATACCTAATAATAATTCCTATAACGGTTCGCACGATACCAAGTTGACTCACCCGAAGGTCATCGAAGCATAAAGTCATTTCCTCCGCATCTGGCTAGTAAGGAACAAATATATAAAACGCTTGAAGATAGAAAGAGAAAGATATACATATTTATCGCAAGCACGTACTAATAAATATGCTGTGCAGCCGGCCGTCTGTATAAATTCTTTAAGTATGAGTTAGACTTTATATTATTTTATGCCAAACGCGGAGTTGAGTTCCGCCATATACCCTGAAAATTTAAAAATGGATTTGAATCTACATGCATTCTAATTTCAATTATTTTTGGTTTTGTTTATAATCTAATTTTTGTTTTGTTATAAAATCAACGTTAAATTTGGTATATTTATAATATTTAATATTTTAAAAAGAAGATATCGAAGAAACATAATATTTATGACACATAATATATATTAGCTAGTAAGAAATAGTTGAAGAAACCACACTTCTACATCACTTGCCGGTATGTTACCCGATTGCCAATTTTCTGGCAAGCTTGGTAGTGCTTTGTATAAATAAATTTGTTACATTTTCATTGTATTGTAATAATATAACCTCTTTATGAAATTGTATTACATGTTATTGTGTAATAATGTCAACTAATTTATTTTTTTATTAAAAACTTAACTAAAAAATGTATGGCACATTAACATAAAATGGTGTGAAAGCATCGAATATTTATTCTCTATTCGGGTATAATTAAAATGTTATTTTTATATCCCCGGTCTTAGGTTCCGTTTCTCTACACTCTGTATCTGATTAAGCGACTTAACATTACGTTTTCTCTGCATATCTCCTATAATAACACGCGTAAATATGAGGCACACAAAATCTTTTTATACAATTTATTGGCATAAGCGCACACGCAGGTAAGAATTAGTCTTTTAGAGGTGATTATACGACAAACCGGTTTTCAGAGTAGCTTAGCAGTTTTTATTTTAACAACACCTGTTGTGAAATCACTGGGAAAACCAATTGTAAAGTTTTTGACTCAGAGTCATGTGTAAGCGTTTCAAAGCGTCACTTTATGCTGAGGCAAAGTGGTCCAACTTAGTATTACATCAATATATATCTCGAGAGTGGCCTCTTTGCTTGGTGTCTGGTGAGTTTTATAATTAGATGCGGTCTTTATTCATAGTATTTGTTTGTGTACTTGTTGTTGTTTGTTTTAATTTGTTTTTTTTTTCACTTCTTGCCCGTACATAGCAGGGTTCTGGATAGATTGTAAGAGATAGGTTTCAACACTTGATCCTATCTTAATTTCAACCTTTCACATGCTAGTAGTTTTGCGTCTTAACTTATATTTTTTGGTCTCTCAGTGAGTAAAATGTGAGAATAATAAATTCGAGATGTAGTATTTTTATACCCAACGCTATTTTTTTCTTTTTTTTTGTAAAATAAGGTACCTATGTACTCTTCCCACCGATTAAAAGATAAATATTATATGTATTTTTTTTTCTTTTTATCATATAAGCTTCGCAACCCAATTAGGCCTCTATGACGCTCAACTATATCCCGGTATAGCATTAGAAAATGTTAATTGCTAGAACTATTATAGTGCCATTAAAAGTATCATTTAACAATCGTTATTCGCATATTAATTATATTACCCCTAATAAATTGATGCCTGATTACCTTGAATGTGTAAAACGACTTAAGTGTAATGGAAATCGGAGAAAAAAAGGATAAAGTAATCAGAAAGTTGGAATAAGCTGTTGGCGTAACGACATTGCCAGAAATTTCACTGCCAAGCAATAGTGTATGAGTATCGTCAGTATTTCATATTAAATCTAACGATGAGAGACATAGTATTGATTTTGAATTACACAAGATAACACAACATTATAATTGGCTAGTCTGTTTATCTGTCTGTCTATTTTGTGTAAAGTATTACAATATACATATACATATATACAAAACGTCTCTAGTATGTGTGCTGTGGTTATTATCTTATCTAAGTTTCCTTTCGTTCACATATCTAGCACGTATACCTATGTATGTAAATAATATAAATTTTGTGATAAATTCATTTATACATATATAACTAGTTTTCCCTTCAGCTCTACCTCCTTAGTCAAATGGAAATAACTAAGAATTATTTATTATGCTCTCAAGAACTATAAAGTTCCCCTTTTTTAAAAAAATATTATTCATTGTTAATTTGCACGTAACGGTCGTAATTTGATAACAAAAAAAAACAGTTCAAACCGGCAGTTGCTCAAATTAGCACCCTTAACCAAACAAGCTCTTCAAGTTTATAAAATAAGTATATAAGTACGACTATAGAGGAAATAATGTCATGCTATATTACTATACTGTTTCTTTCTCTCACTTTCTCTCCGTTACAAATGTATGCATATTTTGTTAAGATGTATCGCCAATCCCGTAGGCTTATGATTTTCTTATTCGTTTTGTTCTTTTTAGAATTACATTAGTACTTACTTTTGGAGGTCCTCTTTGATTTTTAATATCGTCTATTGCTGTTTTACAATTTCTAATATTTGTGCATATGCCCTCCTTATTATTATTATTAATACACGAATCACCTGTAATAAAATAATACCTTTCTTTGAATTGATTGAATTCAGCAAGTAGCTTAATTGTTACGGGAATGCCAGTTACTTCAATGCCAATAATAATTAATCAGAGGATGAAACATGGGAGTAGTGGGAATATATTTTTGACAATCTTTTTCAGTTTAGTTCAGTTCTTTAATTTTACCATGTTATTTATTAATCTATCTTTTGATACTTTTAAATAATAATAATTTTGTGACAATAAGAAAAGCTACCACAGCTTCTTACAATCTAGCATTATAATTAACATACTCGTAGTTAATGAGATTAGTACATTCAAACAAACAAATTCTGCAACTTTTTGTTATTAGTACAGATAATAAATACTTTATATCCTAATTATGATATATAAAGTGGATAATTTTGCATGTTATTGCAATTTCTTGCTATCACGTGTAAATCGAGTGGGTGATTTTATATTTAGATCTCTGATGCATCCATTCCACTTAAGTTCTGTTTGTGAAATACACCACAAGCCCTCGCCCAATGTTTAATATTGCTTAACCTCTATTATATGATCTAGACACGTGGTCGTCCTGCCGGCTCCTATGCCGATGCGCAACGACCCGCTAAAACTTTGTTAAATTATCTAAAGTTTGTGAGTAAAAAGTGAGGAACGGAGTTTCTTGACCGTAGGTTACCTCTGAATATCTTCTACACAGTGTGAAGCTAAAAGGCAAAAAGAATTTACCGCATTTTTGTGGTACGCACTGGTTTTTTACTTTCAGCCAATGTAAAATGGGAAGATGGACACAAAGCAAAAAAGGTGACTTACTGCCCACTGAAGGTGCCTATGTTTACTTTGTTGTACCCCTTTTTACGAAAATTGAGTTTGAAAATTGGCACACTTACAGCTTGCATAGAGAAATAGTGCAGAATATGTATTTAATTATTATTTAATTTAACCGTAGCGGATTTGAAGCCACACCTCTTGGAAACTATCCAAGCGTTCTGACTAACACATACGTTCTTATCAATTATCTCTCGCCTAAGTGTGGAAGAACACTTTAAAAATATAAAAAAATGATATATCTGTTAAATTAATAAAAGAAGTAGGTATAGCCATGTTGTGTTTATGAAGTGACGGACACGTTGCCATGGTAACGCGTATTATTATATTCGACAACGTCTCTAAAAAACTAGCTGTCACCTGCGGCTTCGCCTGCGTATGAAAATAACTAATAGTTGTGTACGATACATTTTTACTGTGACCTCTGACCGGTAGTAGGGACGAGTACAATGAGTTACAATTAACCTAATGTGATCATCCAATATTAAAATATATTTTTTAATTTCATGCATTCGTTCCTGAAATATAATAATAATAAATTTGCCTGTTTTAAAAAAAAAAAAGTAAGTTCAACACTGTGTGTTTAAATAACTGACATATGTATACAGTAGTATTAATAAATAAAATAAATATTTTTTATAATATACAATAAAAGCTTATACCGCAATTGCAAGAAATATGCGAAAATATAAATAGTACCCTCAAAGCGAGTGCAGTCGTACGCTATAAATAGTTAAGCATGTACCTACTACATTCTAAAAACATACACATTTTTATAGAATTTATATAGTGTACAAGAGGATGAGCGGTATCAAATACCATGATGCAAAACTTATATTATGTAGAAAAAAAATAACAACAAACCTTCATATTGTCCATTCGCTTTTATAAAATAAATACTTAAAATTAAACTCAATGAAAATATTTTTATTGCCATGTTTATTTTTTTTTTATTTTCTCTCTTTTTGCCTTTTTTTTCTGTTTCTAACTTATCCCTTACACTGCACTCAACATTTATATATCACAATTACATTATCCAAAGAAATATGAGTATAGAATCAAGCAAGTCGTTTATAATAAGCGTCTGTGCCAATGTTGTTACGAATATACACTGAATATTTTCCGCTTGGAAGTAGTATATATACAAAGGCAACAGATAAAGTATGAGTTTAAAGCCGCTGTGTCGCAGGGTTGCGCTTGATAGTAAATACAATGGTCGTGGGTTCTATTTCCGCTAGGAATATTAATTTCTCATTTTTCCCGCTTTAGTGCCGACTAAACAACATGTATGTAATATCTAAAAAATTAAATACTGTGCGGAGCGGATAAGGCTCTGCTTATTCCAAATAAGCAGAGGCTTATCCTTATAGCGTGAACCTATAAAAAAAGAAATGTTGACATTTCAGCTATTTTCTTTTACACTTCACGAACTAAAATAAATTCGTTATTTTAATTCAGCTCTTTAAATATGGCTACGAGCGCCTCCGTTGCTTTATAGGGTTGTCAAAGAATGACAGTTAAATAATTATATTTATTATGATAAATTAATTGCATATATTTTTTATATTTAAAAAAATATATAATATAGGTCTTCGTGGGACACTGTCTGCTTGTATCGAATAGTTATTAATTCGTTTCCCATTTGGGGGAATCATTATTTTATACAAAAAAATAATACCCTTATTGTCATAATACAAAGCGCAATAGTTATAATCAACTTTTTTTTTATTTGATAGAGGGAACCTGGGAACCTAGTGTTGTTGTGTTCCCACTTTCGCTGAATTCTGGAGGCATTGCGTGTTGTGTGGCAGCACTCAATGTCTTGCTCCAATACAGTGCGAAGAAATTAAAAATTAAACATTTCAAGGAAATATTAAATATGTCATATCTTCAAGTGGGAATTGAACCCGCAACCAGTCGTGTTTACAGTTACACTCCCCCGTCATCGGACCGTCGTTATGACGTACGGCTATACGGCGTCATGATGGATAGTGGAGTCACAATTGAAAATAATAAAATACGTAATAAGCTTGTATAGACTTGAATATTTTCAGTATTAATAAGAAATTTTCATTTTTTTATCTCATTTATGTATTTCATAGTATTGAGCTGTCGTGGTAGAGTGGTGTGTATCTGTAAGCACGGCGGTTGTGACACCGATTCATATCTTATCGTTAATTATTATTATTTTGTTAAACATTATTAGCTTAAACGAATTATTTTCAGTCCTTTGCTCTGATATAAAGTTTAAGCGCGGCGTTGAGTTCCGCCACTTAACACGCAATATGTCAATAATTAAACGGATAATAGGGAACGTAGTGTCTAAACAGTAGATTCCTTCTGCTTAACCCGCTAAATGCGGGATATAGCGTGAACCTAAAAAAAAAAAAAACAAAAAAAACTTAAAATCGTGTTGCTGTGGAACAATCAACACAATCTGACTGTAAACGGAACTGTTGAGGGATTGATTCCCTCTCTCTATTTTAATTTCCTCCCTTTGATAGACAAAGCGCGACGTTAAGTTCCGTCACGTAATGTCTCGAAAATTGTCTTACTAATAGATTCGCTTTATCTATCCTAAAGTGAAAATGTGGCTCTGTGGGATAGTTCGTGACTATAATTAATATATATTTTTTTAATTAGCCATTTTTTATTATAAAAGGTGGGAAAGGGAAACGGTGAATTATCTACACCAAGAGGTTGGCAGCGCTGCGACCGTTACACAAGCCCTACTGTTGATTGTTGATAAGTTTGTTTCCCTCAAGATAATTAAGGGAGTTCAAGGGTTCTTCCAACCTTAGAAAGTAGGGAGGTGACCGCATTGAGTCAAAGCTGTCGCCTTTCTTGTGGATAGGGTGATATGGAAGAGTTAATAAAAGCGTTACGGTTACGATGCGGACTAACTCGGGAGTACATTTCATAGCCTAGCAAGTATACCATCGGGACCACTATCAAGAATTTATATTTAATTTACTTACATTATTTTTTCATACTTCATATTTTTTTTTATAATAAAAGCGCGATAGTTTTTAATAGTAAAAAAATCATCACGAAAAGTAACTTAGTTGTAGTTTCTTTAAACACTGTAATATCACGTTCTTTCATTCTTCCCTCGTCTTTACAGCTAGTAGCTATCCCACTACGTCATTTATTCAAACTATATTGCATAATATTTCATACGAATTAGTTTCAGGTTAATTGTTTCCAAATATTGCCTCGTCACTTCCATAAAAAAAATATTAAAAATCCCCGTCTTGGTACTGCGGCATAGCACATGAACGTAAACGCAACGATAACAGGTTCATTTCTCAACGGGGGGAATGAATTTATGATATTTCATTGCGCTGATAATAAGACCAGACACGGCGTTGAGTATCACCTAATTTTTAACTCAATCGGTGTCCTAAAAATTGGGTGCTGCGTGGGGAGTCTTAGCACTAAGGTCCCTCTACTTCCCTTCTAAATGGGGGAAATCAATACTATGAAGTTAGTGTTCTAAGAAGTCTAACTAACTGTACAGGTGTGGGTACAATCCCTGTTAGGGGTGAACATACACTATATTGTTATTTAAAAAAATATAGTAATTTTAAGTTTAGTGCGATAGTGGCTATATATTTGTATAAAATGTATAGGCGTGTGTTATTCACTTTAGAGCTAGGAAGTTTCTTTAGGAAGATTTTGACATTGTATCATCAAATTATAATTTTCCGTAGCGATGAGTAAGAGAATACACTTTTTATTTCTATCTATGACAATTTAATATATATTGAGGCCAGTCGTGGCGCAAAGGCAAGCGTGCGGCTGTAAGCGCGATAGGTTGTGGGTTCTATTTCCACTCTAGCAAAGGAAATATTTAATAATTTCATTGAAATGTTTGTTTATACTTATATATTCCTGACATCTCTCGATATTGTCGACGCAAAGTGTGGCGATCAGTTTCGCCGCTCACCGACACCCAATACTTTCAAATTTCGGCGGAAAACGGGGTGAAGAGCGTCTTTACTCTAGGTTCCCCCTGCTTACCCTGTTATGTGCGGGATACAACGTGAAGCTTCACGTTGTATCCCAAATAGCTATTTGTCTCAACGAAAACGGAGTATCTTAGCACTAAGTTTCCCTCTATATATTCTTCTCTGTGCGTGAAACTAAAAAAGAATTTTGCGGAATTCAACGCCACTTCAATTTGTGTGGAAAAATGTGAAAAAGGAATTGTCTGTGTGTCCCAGTGGAGATTGAACCCACAGTTGATACCTGTATATGAGTTAATTAATTACTCAATAAGTGATTCCCCGGACTCATTAGGTACACCAAGTACAGCTTTAAGTACCTACATATAGAAACTATGACGCAAAGTAGCCTTCCGCTTCGTGTCGTTTAACATGTAGATGACAGAGAAAACTTAGTGGCGAGATACTCTACTCTCCGGTTACCGTCCGAATTCAAGACAGTACATGTGTGGCGGAGTTGAACGCCGCGATTAAAATGTAGCGATTTTCGTATGCATTGTAAAAAAGTAAATGACAGATTCTGTTCATTGAAATGTAAAAGTGCTACAGAATGTGCTGTAACCTTATATGCAGCTAACTTCAGGACGGGTACTCTACAGGTCGACCTAATAAAAGCGTTTTAACAGACATGTTCTAAATGTTTAAATTAATTGCTGACTTAAGATTCCCTCTCATCTCAATCTAGTTACATATATTGAAACTATTTTATAAAACCACAAGGATTGCCCGTTGCGTTGGTCTTAAGGAAATAACAAAATATATTATTCATATTTGATTATTAATTTTTCTATAGGAGTGTAGTAGTACCAGGTACCAGAGTAGGCTCACAACAGCCACATCGTGTTCCTTCTTTTATTATTTTTTACTACTTACTACTACTACTTACTAAGCCTAAAATGACATGTTAATGGAGGCTTTGAGTTTCTCCATTCAAATCATAATGCCACGAGAATTCGGCGGAAGGTGGTAAACGTCCGTGTCTTAATGGGATCGGAGTGTCTGAACACTAGGTTCTCAGTTTCCTTCTGCCTACCCTCCTGCGTGCGGAGCATGGAGCTATAAAACCAGGTTAAAAGGATGGTTATGGATCACGATGACGCAAATCTTCAAACCAATCGGCTGCGAAAAAGTGACTTTCTTAAATTAAACCGTTTAATTATTCAACACTAGTACTGACTTACAGTATACTACTATCAGATAGTTTTTTAGAAATATAAACAAATATATAAATAATATAAGAAATATAAACAAACAAACAAATATACAGTAACGAACACACATGCTTCGAAGGCTGTGTGTAGGTTCCCGAAGAAATTAAATATTTAATATTTTAATTTTCGCTCTGACAAGGCCAAGAGCAATTCCTCCAGAATGTGGGGGAGGCTCCCTCTACCTACCCTGCTGCTAGATTTAGCGTGAAGCTGAAAAATCAACAACTCATACATTTTTTAAACCTCTTATAATGGGCTTAAAATTTACTCAATATTTATTTGGTTTTCTAAAGGAAATGTTATTCTTCCTCGACGTCCATAACATTCACTTTCTTGCTTACGGATAAAATTACCAACGTCTTATGTTTATTTATTACTTGTATAATCACTAATTGAAGCCTTAATGGTGCAGTTGCACAGATTTTGACTGTAAACGTATGATTTATTTCTATTTTCTTACTGGATAAGAAGACAGAACGCAGCATAGAGCTCCGCGTCCCAACACATGGGCCTCGTTGCTGGATTTGCCATGCGTTGACCATTTTCGAGACATTGCGTGATAGTTGGCGGCAATCATCGCCGCACTTTGTCTTGTTACGAAAGCGAGGAGTGAAAATAACTCGTTCCCATTAATAGGTCCCAAAAAAATTGGCTGTGACATACAAACAGGCAGACAGACAAACAGACATCTGGATTCTATAAGGTTTATTGTTTTTTTACTTTCCGTAACGGAATTTAAAAACAATATTGTTGGCGTTTCCGAAGAATAATTCATATGTGAATATTATTTCTATGAATTAAAATTTAAAGAAATAGAGGAGCTGTTTACCTAACTGTTTTATAATATTTGAAAATATTTTACAGGTATCTGTCTTAGAATATTTGAAATATTATTTTTAAGAAAAAATATAAGCCAATTATGCTATTATTCTAACAAATAAATTTTGATTTCCCAAAATTATTACAAGCAATTACACTTTTTGTTTATTATTTTCACGATTTATCCGAAGTTGTAATAAAGTGGCAAAATCCTTCGCCTCGTTCACTGGCAACAAGCCATTATAAATCGCTTTTGCCATATTTCTCGTACCTCATTCTCTCATCAAGCCGAAGCCATCTAAACATGTTCTAGTTAATTCACAAAAAAGTCAAAATAAATTCAGCAAGGATGTTGTTAAATACAGGAAAATAAACAAAGATATAGATATAAAACTAATTTTTATTTGGTAAAATATTGCATAAAAATATTCATACATACAAAACCTACAAATATGTTTAAAAAAGGAATAGCACCTATGGAATGTAGCACCAACAAGAGATATTCTAAGAATATTTTTATTACATTTCATGATGAGCGGCGGAATTCAACGCTTCCTTTTTTTATTTTGTATAAAAGTGGAAAAATGAAAAAAAGTTCATTTCGTCAAGGCTGTATCGAACATACAACTACCGTGACGCTGCCCTCAACTACTGCGAAACTATAGCCTCAATAATAAATATGATAGATATTGATAAAAGCATAGAAAAAAAATTGAGCAAACGCACAGCTTAAAATAGACTGCATTCGACAATTAACAATTTTAATTATTTACAGAAAAGTAACAAAAAACAAAATATACTGGAAGATATTTTATAATGAATAATAATAGTAAGTACATTTACTTAAGTTTCATAGAGTCGTGGCCGCTCTGAAGTTAGCTCTTTTGAACTTCGTGCAATGTTGCCTCGGAAAGAAAAGAAACAAATGTATGAAAAATCCTGAAACCAAATCTGCGCAGTCATCTACAGCTAACTTCAGGGCGGCCATGGCTTATTTATCGTACCGTACATATTTTGTATTGTTCTTAAACAATTTATGGAAGACCATGCTTTATTTAAAATTAGTTTTAAAAATAGTTATTAGCAATAAAGTTCGCTTTGATGGTCTGAGAATAAAGAGAGTCAACAGAAAAGTTACAAGGCAAGAGAAAAATAACATTAAGCTTAAGGTTAAACTAAAACAATATATATTCTATAATTTGTAAATCATAATTCACATTTCAATAAGATTTCTGTTGGTTTTTGGCTGAAATATTTAATTTGTTTAACAGTTGCACTTCAATGTTTGTTATCTCGAAACTTGCACTTTAACTCTCTCGTTCTCTTAATAACAAATAATGACGTCTGCGTATAAAAAAATATAACAATAAAACAGAACAAGAAATATAAGCATAAAAGTATAAAAAATTATAAAAGTTTTATAAAAGTTTAAAATACATTATGTCACATGAATATGCGATATGTCACATTTTCTTATTTCTACATTCCATGCATAAAACAATACATTTTTTTTTAAAATCATTCATTGTGAAAAATATAATTTTCCTTACTAACAATTATATTATAATAATTTAATTCATTTTATATTACATAAAATATTTAAAAGTAAAAAAAGTTTAAAAAAAAAGTATATTAATATAAAAAATATAAGCTCACCGAGATATATAATCATCTCAATATGTCATTTAAACGGAAAACCCTCCGTTCCATATCCGTTCTCTGTTTTGTATTTTATTAAAAATACAATATTGGAGCCCGGGGTAACCTTAATCGATATCCAATGATATCATCATAGATTCTTTACATTATAACTTTTTGAGTCATTTCATCTTTATTCCATAAAATATCACATTTAAAAATATACACATGGCCATTTAAAATGCTTGAATTAAGTCAAAAGCCACAAAAGTGTCTACAGCGTCAATGCTATAAGAAGCTACCAACAGCTACGAAGGCAGTTCCGCTGAGAAGAACCAAGAATTTGAAGACCAATACGTACATATATAATTATAGTTCAAGTCTCTAGGCAGCGGACCATCTGAATCCGGCAGCCGGTTCGAATCTCGTTCAATTTGTTTTCCACACTATTGACTCGATCCAGTCCAGGTAATACGCGACCCGAGTGTATAGTCCAGGGGAGCCGGTCACACCGCACCATTTGCCGTTACTGGTGATAGCTGTTACCATGTACATACAACTGACATAGGGATGTTTAATCTGAGTTGGACCACCACTGTCGCCCTGGAAAGAGAAAGTTAGTGATGTAAAACTCTATTTTCAAAGTATTTGGGCAGTGAAGTGTCAGAATTTAAAGAAAAAAAATGACAAATCTACAATATCCTATCCTATATCTTATAAAACAAAGTCGCTTTTCGTGTCTGTCTGTTGTTTCTAACTCTTCTTCTTCTAAACCACCCAACGGATTTTTATGCGGTTTTCACCATTAGGTCGAGTATTTTTCGTAGAAGGTTTATATATAGTTTATTATTTGTACATTCTTATGTCTGTCTCTTATAATACGATA